>CM042442.1:4673547-4848547 GCA_023631565.1 Gymnocephalus cernua | reverse complement strand
GTGGCGTTAATGGCGCTGCGAGGAAAAATTTGGGTGCACCTAAATTGTGTGCTGGTGCACCTAAATAAAAAAGTTAGGCGCACCAGTGCAACCAAGGCAAAAAGTTAGTGTGGAGCCCTGCTAATATATATATATATATATATATATATATATATATATATATACATACATATATATATAAAGTTATCCCATGAAAACAACCACACACCTCATAGACAGCCAGGTCAATGCCAGCATAGGGGATGATGCCCAGCATGTTGGGGACATAGCCCTTGTAGAAAGCAGCCACACCCTCCTTCTGAAAGATATGTTTGGCACAATCCACGATGCCCGAGTACTGGCCTGTCCTCCCCAGGGCTAATCGTGTCTTCAAGACCTGAGAGGACAGACCTTGACTTTTAATGAAACCTCTCACTTAAAAACACCAGTACACCTCATTTTACCCATCTAGACTCACACCTTCACATGCATAGACCACAATCCCCCACTGAAAATCTAAAACCACTCGTTCACCTTTTCACACACACACACACACACACACACACACACACACACACACACACACACACACACACACACACACACACACACACACACACACACACACACACACACACACACACACACACACACACACACAGCAACCCCACCCCCATTTCCATACACAATTATCAATACACAGAATTTTTTTTTGTTGTTAAACATAACATTAGCCTGTAATAATGTATGTAACAGTATATACATACATATAGACAAGTCCCCCTCTCCAACAGTACACAGCGCCCCTGATGTGATGCCAGGCCTTGTAAACTGTATGTTAGTCTAGGTTGGTTCAAGTAAAAGAAACCACCACTTCAACCAAAACTCCATGAGTTTTAGAAAATCTTTCATACTTTAATTTTTTAAAGGTTATTTTTTGGCCATTTTAGGCCTTTATTTTTGACAGGACAGCAGAAGACATGAAAGGAGGAATGACATGCAGCAAAGAGATGCAGCTCGGAATCAAACCTGCGTCCGCTGCGTTAAGAATTGAGCTAGTCTTGCATTGCCAGACCCTCCTCCACAGCGCTGCGAAGGAGGGTCTAGCGAGTCCACACAGCTTTCCGGGATGGGAGAAAAACGTGCTCTGGTTTATTGGCATTTCTTTAAACCAATCACAATCGTCTTGGGCGGGGCAGAAATAGCCTCGGGAAGGAACTTGTTTTGGTGGACCATGTGTACGTTCAAAGGTTGTTTTAGTCGTGCAACAGAAAACTCAGATTGGACAGATAGTCTAGCTAGCTGTCTGGATTTACCTTGCAGAGATCTGAGGAGCAGTTAACCAGAGTCCTCAGAAATCCACCGGTTAGAATTACACCACAAAGAAAGCGTAAGGTAAGGGACATCTGTATGGCGTTATATTAGTGCCAAATGTCGAGAGCTCAGTGAAACATCTTCACGAGCAAATATTAATTCACACGCGCAGACACAGCAGTGAGCAAGGAAAAAACCGCAGCGAGAGAGGAACAAACAGCTGCGAGTGAGGAAAAAACAGCTGCGAGTGCACATAACAACCACTAGGGGGGATTACGCGCTCTCGAAAGTGAGTTCTGCTCCTGTGCTTTTATTCTGCTCGCTCGGAATGGTGTTTTGCTCGCTCGCGTTAGTCGACCTCCAATTTTGACAGGTTGTGGGAGGGAACAAACGCTGGCCCTCTTGTGATTGGTCATTTCCCACACGGAAGCCCAGGAAGGGATGGACATTGGTCTTGACCAATGGTCTTGACCATAGAAAGCCAGCGAAGAAGAGACCTTGACAAAGATAAGAGGAGGACGGTTTATGGGGTAAGTTGCTGTTGGCTAAAGCTAGTCATATCTGCGGGAAAAAAACAATTCGTATCAAAGTGTATATTTAGGAGATATGTTAGTGCAGGTGACAACAACGTTATGTTTTTAGCATGTTAACGTGTATTGTTATGTTAACGTTAGTTGGCAGTCAATAACGTTAGTTAAGATTAACGTTAGCTAGCTAGCTGGTGTTTGAATAACTAGCTCCCATTAACGTTACTGTTAACTCTCTATGTCTTGCAGGTAACGTTTTGTTATAAAGTTATAGAGTAAACTGCATTTTAATTTGTATCAAAGTAAATATTTCTAAAATATGTTAGTGTAGGTGACGGCAACGTTACTTATTTTTTAGCTAAACGTAATATTAACTTTAGTTAACGTTAGCAGGCAGTCAAACGTTAACATCAGTGATTAAGTAACGTTAACGTTAATTGCCGGTAACGTTAGCTCCCTATGTCTGCTGGCCAGTAAGTTAATCTAACGTTAACGTTATATTAGCTAAGTTTTAAACTGCAGCATTGTTGGGCTAGCGTGAATAGTCTAGCTATGCCACAGAATAAAGCAACATTGCTAGACGTTGTACGTTAAGTATTAGCTAACGTTACATTACAGCTTGTAGTTATATATTTTTTTATCCTATTCCAGACAGAATAACAGCAGCAATGGATGACGGTAATGTTAATGACTTTGGGCAGCAGCCTCAGGACAATTGTGGGGTAAGTCTTTTTTTTATTTTTTTTTATAAAAGTTACTTTCAGCGTATTATGCACTATACATTGAGTCCTCTGACCAGAACCTTTGTACATACTTATACTATACATACTTTATTTGAAAACCTATGAAAATACTTCACTGAAAATGTTAGCATATGCCGCATATTAACTTGATTAAACGTGAGTTTTTCTAATTTAGGTTTTTTCTGTCTCAACAGGACACTCTCAGAAGGCAGGTCTTGTTGAGGCTGCTTTCCAAATTTGAAATGGGACTCGCCAGACATTTCCTGTAGCCCATCTCACCACACAGGAGGAGTTCAGAAGGGTTATTGCTCAAGCTATAACATATGGCTATGACTTTGGCCAAAGCTGAATAACTGTTGAATAATACTGAAGTCCAGATTGAAGACATGTTTCAGTAGTAATAATTGAAATTTGTCTGATTGTCAAATTGAACATTTTGTATTGGCATTATCTTTCCAGTCAGAGCTTTTGACTGAGTGCCCAGTAACTATCCCGTTGAATGTTTTTTGCCATCAGTTCTGTCACAATGTGTTTGGCATGGAAATATTTATTTCCAACAGAATGCAGTTTTCTTTTATTTTCAATGTTTAAATGATGTCATGCTAGTTATCAGAAGAATTCTGACACTGACTGACTGAAAGTCATCACAGTGAGTGTAAATGGTTATCTCGGTCATTATTCTAATGTTATATTTAAGTTATGCTTAACCCTTCAAACTCCAGCCATTTTTTGCAGGTTTTTGCATTGTTTTAATGACTTAATAGGTCTCAGGAAAGTGCAATACTGACTCTTGTATCCATTTTTCATTACAAAATATGCAATATAATTTTTATTACAACCTATGCAATATTAAAGTATTAAGTAGTAAGTATTTCATTTTAACCAACTATATACACAAACACAAACGGCAGCACTTGAACTATCCCGGAAGTGGAACGTCGTAGATATAGACTAGGATTGAGCCTTTGTACATGGGGCGCATACTCAACCAGGTGAGCTACCGGGGCGCCCTAAAAAAATCTTTCAAACTTGAACCAACATAGACAAACATACAGTTTACAAACACTTGTAAAGAACATGTATTTTTTTGTGATGAATGATTGGAGCACATACAGTGCCTTGCAAAAATATTCACCCCTCTTTGCTTTTTACCTATTTTGTTACATTACAGCCTTTAGTTCAATGTTTTTTTAATCTGAATTTTATGTGATTGATCAGAACACAATAGTCTAAGTTGGTGAAGTGAAATGAGAAAAATATATACATAAACTAAGGTAACCCTGGAGGAGCTGCAGAGTTCCACAGCAGAGACTGGAGTATCTGTACATAAGACGACAATAAGCCATACGCTCCATAGAGTTGGGCTTTATGGCAGAGTGGCCAGAAGACATTACTTTCAGCAAAAAACAAAATGGCACATTTTGAGTTTGCGAAAAGGCATGTGGGAGACTCCCAAAATATATGGAGGAAGGTGCTCTGGTCTGATCAGACTAAAATTGAACTTTTCGGCCATCAAAGAAAACGCTATGTCTGGCGCAAACCCAACACATCACATCACCCAAAGAACACCATCCCCACAGTGAAACATGATGGTGGCAGCATCATGTTGTGGGGATGTTTTTCAGCAGCTGGGACTGGGAATTGAGTTGAGGGAAAGATGGATGGTGCTAAATACAGGGATATTCTTGAGCAAAAAAACCTGTACCACTGTACCAGTGCGTGATTTGAGGCTAGGATGGAGGTTCACCTTCCAGCAGGACAATGACCCCAAACACACACTTGAGTGGTTTAAGGGGAAACATGTGAATGTGTTGGAATGGCCTAGTCAAAGCCCAGACCTCAATCCAATAGAAAATCTGTGGTCAGACTTAAAGATTGCTGTTCACAAGGGCAAACCATCCAACTTAAAGGAGCTGGAGCAGTTTTGCAAAGAGGAATGGGCAAAAATCCCAGTGGTAAGATGTGGCAAGCTCATAGAGACTTATCCTAAGTGACTTGCAGCTGTGATTGCCGCAAAAGGTGGCTCTACAAAGTATTACTTTAGGGGGGTGAATAGTTATGCACATTGACTTTTTCTGTTATTTTGACCTATTTGTTGTTTGCTTCACAATGAAAAAAAAAAAAAAAAAACATCTTCAAAGTTGTGGGTGTTAAGGGTCAGCTCCTGTCTCCTCTCTTGCCATTCCCTCTCTCCCCTTGTTCTCTGTGTTTTTTGTCTGTCTGTGTGTTTGTCTCCACCTCTGGCGGTAGTTCTCCACTCAGATTCCAGCCAGCTGCAGCTCATTCCAGTAATCATCACCCTCAGTATATTAACCTCGGCTGATCTTCGGCGCCAGTTCGTTTTCAACCTTACCGTGGTAACGTGGCTCCTCGAAACAGTCTTGTGATTCTTCTCCTAGTGCTCTTGTTTTTTCCCTGTTTTTTTTTTTATTCCTAGTAAGATCTGTTTGTTCTTTGTTCAGATCCCACTCTGAGAACCCGGAATCTGTCGTGATTCAACTCACCTGGGGTCCGTTTCAGGTAGGAGGTTCAACAAACTCAGAGTCTAAGCTGACCTCTGAGTTGATTTATCCTGAGATAGGAAACTCTGAGTTTTCGGTTTCACAACAGCTGATTCGAGTTGGTTCAATCAACTCGGAGTAGGTTGACTCAGGGTTACGCGCGTGCACCAAAGACAGCATGAATGGAGCCATGATACTACGATTCACCATGGCAACAACCACAAACAAACGGGTCGGTGGAAATACTCATGAGCACATATGCGAGTTTGAACATGTATTAGGCTACGTTAAAGCAACACAGCGGCTGCTGCAAAAGAGAGAGAATTTGCGTTGGAGAAAATTGCTGCTAGAGTAAATGCGTATATTCCAATATAATGTATATCATATTTAATTATAAGTATAGCTAATATTACTGAAAATCTAATTCATTTAGGTGCAATACTGCAGGCAAAAAAGTCCTAGGCCTACTAATCTCATTCTGAGGCTGCAGCACCATCATTAACAGAATTATAATTCATAATCTTTTATTTCAAAGGGTTTACATCATTCACCTGCAATACTGTGGAACTCCTTTTTAATGGATCTGACTGGTCTGTGTCCAGGGAACACTACAAATGTTTAAAGCACATTTCAGAGTGATCTCTTCCGACGGCGCTTTGCTATACAGCGGCTTTACTATACAGCGGCTTTACTAAAATGCTCAAGGTTGTAAAGAAAACTGTAATGTGACACAAATAATGTGCTGGGATGTATGGCATGTCCATGATGGGTGATGTTAGTGATATGAGGACGGATAAGGTTATGTAGGCTGCATAACTGATAAACTGGAAAGAAAAACGATACGGCTCAAAGTTATCTGGAAATTAAAATGCGTCGGGGCCTCATATCATCTCCTGACGTATGTTTAACTCCCTGTGGAGTAATACAGCGTGTTCATCAACAAGATGGACAAAAGGAAATGCCATGTTTTGAGAAAAAAAACATGTTTTAAAGTCTGCCTAACAAAGTCATGCCGATATAACAAACTGCGCTGAAATGTACGTGATACAGACTGAATGAATGAATGAGGAAATGAAAGAGCGCTGTGTCAGAGGGAGGAGACTGAGAGAAACTCAAGGTTTCTTGAAGAAAATCTGCTCCTGACCAGGTTAGGTTCACAGGCTCAGTTACCATAGTAACTGACTCTGAGGTTAAGTTACCATAGTAACTGACTCTGAAGTTAAGTTACCTCTCTTTCTGAAACAGAAAACCCAGTTTCCCTCATCTCAGGGTTAACAAACTCAGAGTTTCCACTAAACCTGGTTTCTGAAACGGACCCCTGATCTGTGGTGAAAAAGAAGCTGCTGGAACACGGGTGTCAGGGTCCAAAGTCAAACATGTTTAACATCCAAGAATCCACCCCGATATTTCTGCATTCAAACATATTGAGTTGTGAGTTGCTACGTAACATTTACAGAATAAATACAATCCTTATTTCAAGCAAGGTCTTGAAAAAAATGTTGTATTCTGTCTGCGCTCATTGATCTCTCACCTCCATGGGGTAGATGCTGCTCTGAGCGCTTGCTCCAGCCAGAGAGCCTGCCACCAGTCTCTCTGTGATGCCCAACGTCTCCTGGTTACTTCCAATTAATCGTTTAATCTGACAGACAGGACATGTTTTTTATCATGCAACAACACAAAATGTGAAATAAAAGAAACAACTTATTGGAGTCAGAGCTGTATTGCTGCATACCTGTTCGTAGGCCATGAACTTAATAGCCGACTCAGGGGCTATTTTGATGACATTGATGCCGTTACCTCGCCACAGTGACCTGACACCACCCTCTCGGATCATCTGAACGAAGCCTCCAGTCATATGCATGCTGTTGCTCTTGGAGGCGTGAACCTAGGGAGCCCAGGACAGGACACACTGTCAGCATCTATTCACACTGTGATGCATACCTATACACTCCCGATTTACATGGGAGTCAACCCACTTTTAACCCTTTTTCCTGCACAGTTACCGATTGGTAATTTATCCTGCTAATCTCCAGATTTCATAGTGATATGACTCAAATGGGTGCTTCACAGTTTCTGTGATATGGCCAGACTGTAGGATATGTCGTGGTTAGGGGTGGAACGGTACACAGAAGCCACGGTTCGGTTTATACCTCGGTTCAGACATCACAGTTCAGTACAATGGAGGGAAAGGCAAAAAGCAAAAAAAAATTATTGTGCATGTCTGTCTGTACCACCTAGTGTCATACAGTCTCTCCACTGAGCTAGCTGCAACAGCCTGAAGTAGCCTATGTAAAGTAAGATTGTTTAAACACTAAACAGTACCCCACATCATCTCCAGACTCCATCTGGAACTTGTATATAAAATAAGACAATCAGCTATAAAACTGAAAATACAACATCTCTTATTTATGAAAGTGCAAATTACATAGAATAATAACAAACAAAAAAATATGGACGAGATGGCATGTAACGAGGTTTGAGTACATACAGCAAATACGAGTGAATACGGGCGCATTGAAGAGGACATGTAAATTCCGATTGCTTCAGTGATTTCTTTTTTGGCCCTATTTGTATGTGTATCTAAAGGCTGGTTAAGCACTGTAAGGAGGAGAAGTTGGACAGTTTTTTTTGTCTCTGCCTGACGTGCCGTGCGTCACTCGCCACGTTCAAGCTTACGAGTCAGTCAACTGAACCGAGTATGGCTGAAACATCTCTCAAAAAGAAGACGTACAGTATGCATAAAAAAATCTGTCCACTTGGTGCAAGACCTTCCAGTTTCTTGCCACTAGCCTCAACAAACACTAAGGGTGCTCCGATCAGGATTTTTGGGGCCGATTACCGATCACCGATTGCTGGCAGACGTATCGGCCGATACCGATCACCGATCACTTTTATGAACTGAAAATTACGCCATTACATAACAGTCACACATGTTTAGAGAATGTATCAGTAACTGTTTGGCTTTCTGTCCTAGCTCAAAATCTAAAAAATGTCCTTTCAATCACTGCACATTTCTTCAGCACACACAGACACACACAGTCAGTCACACACACACACACACACACACACACACACACACACACACACACACACACACACACACACACACACACACACACACACACACACACACACACACACACACACCGACACACACAGTCAGTCACACACACAGGGCATGAAGTTAACTTTTTTGACCACCAGCCACTGTGGCGGGTGGATTTAAAAATCCACCCGCCACAATGACTTTTTACCAGCCAGATTTTTTTTTTGCCTCACAAAGGTGAAAAACAGGAATTACTGTGTCTCTCTGATCCTATCCTGTCCTATTCATCGTAGCCTGTGTATTAAGGCAAAACATAATAATTTATTGAATTAATCAAATTTGAACATACAGCTAGGCCTATGTGTCAGTGGCTTGTTGATCTTTACATCGTTAGTTAATTTTCTATCCTGGTCTGGGACACACATTCATACGGTTTGAGTAGCTACTTATTGGACTTTATAACTTATTGCACTTACAATAATGAGCTTAGCTGTCAATTTAGGTAATTATGTACGTCTCATCTCCGTTTTTTCCTGCATTCACCGTGTGATTGTGTGTGTGTGTGTGTGTGTGTGTGTGCGTGCGCGCGTGCGTCGCGGGGGAAATGGAGCAACAGCCCAGGACAGGATTGAAACGGCAGCAGCTTTCAGAGTGAAACATCGCTACAGCGTACTTTAATGTTAAAATTTCTACCGGTTGGCAGGACAGTCTGAAATGTTTTGCACGGTCTGTCGCTGTACGTTTTGTTGGTAAATGTGAAATGTTCGAGTCACACACGTCTTGTCTTCGTTATCAGAAACAAGGAAATGAATTTGACCCGTTCTCACTACCGCTTGGTCAGTGGCTGCACGTGGGACTGCTGGGATTGTCGCGAGTAATGCAAATGCGATAGGGGGCCCCGGCTGTCAATCAATGTCTTCCAGTGATGCAGGCCCCTGATTGGTCTGGGCCCGTAAGCAACCGCGTACCCTGCTTACCAATAGTTGCGCGTCTGAATCACTCAATTCTCATTGGCTACCTGCCAATGTGGCAGGTAGATTGACAGTGTTACCCGCCAATTGCAAAATTGACCCGCATTTGGCGGGTGTTAATTTCATGCCCTGCACACACACACACACCGACACACACACGGGGAAACAGCTGTTTGAGCGGCGCCGGAGCTGCTAGCTACACGACTCACACACACGGACCGACACACACACGGACCGACACACACACACACACACGGACCGACACACACACACACACACGGGGAAACAGCTGTTTGAGCGGCGCCAGAGCTCCTAGCTACACGACTCCGCTCTGCCTTAGCGTTAGCTAACTTTGAAAACTCCTTATCGTCCTTTCTGTGACTAACCTTCAAATGTCTGATGAGGTTGGTGGTGTTGAAATGTCTTTGGAGCTTTCCGCCTCGTGGTATTTCCTCGGTACACACGTTGCTAATCGCTAGTGTATTGTCTTTTTCCCAGATAGCAATGAGTCGGCGGACCACCAGCGGTGCTCCAGAGGCAGTAGAAGCGTCAGAATGGCGTAATTGCAAACACGTTTGCCGGAGCACCACCGGTGGCAGCCGCTTTTTAAAAGCGGTAGCCGTCTTCCTAGCGTCTTCGTTCCGCGGCCGGCCGCGGGCCAACTGCTGTTCTGCCACCGTTCAGACACCTTGTAGAACTGCCAGACCGCTGAATGTAGGGATGCCGCCATTTTGAAAATGTTCTCAGGAGTAGTGCGCTCTTAATACATCTGTGGTAGTGCGTCATCTGATCGGCCTATCTGATCGGCCTTTATGGAGACCACCGATCAAACTATTTAAAGCCATTATCGGCCGATACCGATCGGTGGCCGATCGATCGGAGCACCCTTAACAAACACCATGCGTTTTGCAAATATGTTGGGCAGACTTTAGCATAGAACATAGAAAAATGATGTTAGCAAACATGCTAATTATAGCAAACAGGCTGTGGAGGCACAGCGTGGAACTGCTAACATCGGTTCCTTACTCGTGAGAGGTGTGTCGGAGGCTGATAAAGTCACAAATGCAGACACAGTACATTTTAGAACATTTTGGATTGCTATGGATTTAAAGTAATTTAGTTTACATCGTTGTATTTATTGTATGAAGTAGTGGTGTAGGGTTGTATGGGGCGGGGACGTTGCAAGTATGCCATTCCAACTGATACCCCATCAAATCTCCCTCTTTTTTACAGCCCAATTTCGGCAGGTAAGGTGATGACCACTAATTTATTTCCCTTTGTTTAGTTTATATATAATGACAATATCCCTCTCTGAAAGTACTCCCTAATTCATCAGCTGTGTGTTATGCCTTACCTGCATGAGTACTTTGAGCCTGTCCAGTGGTGCTGTGCAGGTTCGGGACACAGCACCAGCTCCCCCTCCAGCCACTAGGTGTCGCCACCACATTCCTGTTTTCTTCTCTTCTGCCGTGAACTCATCAGGCACCAACAAACTCTCCCCAACATCTAAGATCTGAGGAGGAAGCAGAGAGTTTCAGCCACTAATCCTCAGTAAACAGTTGTTTTAATGCAGTTAGTGCCAGGGGATTACCAAATCAGGTTATAACTCAAATCATAAGTGCATTGGTGTGATACAGGGAAAAGTGCTGTATGAATATGAGTACTATTTAAATATTTACCAGTCATTTTAATAATTACACATAGGCTGTGTCTCAAATCGCCTACTTGCACACTTCACGCACTTAGTTTTAAGTATATAGTGTAGATAACGAAAAAGTCAGTGCACTGAAAGTACCCGGATGACCCCCTAAAAAAAGTCAAAAAGTTCAGTGTAGAACGATGGACACTACGCACACTAAACCTGCGCCATCTTGACTACAAAGCGGAAAGGGGAGGGACCAGGGACGTCGACCGGCAGCTGATTGGACGAACGCGTCACGTGCATATTAGCTCTCGCAGATTTTACATCCGAGTTTAATGGCGGCCAGATGGCGGCTCGTTTGGAATACGATCTCGAATTTTACGAAAATAGTTCACCGAAACGTGTTTCTGAAGACATTTTAAGCGAGAAATAGGCCATGCAGTTGCTGAATCTGTCTTCATTTCAGATCAACTAAGGTCAGTTTAGAATTGATTAGATTTTCATCAGATTTTGAGAGGCGGCGAGCCGAGCCGACCGCTCGTCATTTCCGGTAAGTGCTTTATCATAAGTGTTCCATTTGGGACAATACTAACCATCGACAGTGGGCACTACAGCAGTAAGTGGTCAGTGTACATTAGCAGTGTACTGACCGAAGTAGGCGGTTTGAGACACAGCCATAGTTACAAACTACTCAAATGGCTTTCTCTGAATGCCTATATGCTTTTACAGAAAGTAAATGGCATTATTACTAGATACCAAAGTATTCAGTTTTTACAAGAATCTTTTCTTAAAAGAACACGCCGACTTTTTGGGACATTAGCTTATTCACCGTAACCCCGACAGTTAGCCAAGTCGATACATACCCTTCTCATCTCAGTGCGTGTCGTAACTCTGTCTGACGGCTCCACCGGTAGCTTAGCCTAGCACAGATCCTGGAGGTAACCGGCTCCAACTAGCCTACTGCTCCGAGTAAGTGACAAAATAACGGCAACATGTTCCTATTTACATGTTGTGATTTGTTGTGAAGCAGTGCTACTTGCTGAGCGCTACTTGGGCGCTACTTGGGCACAGTGATATGCTTGCAGCTCTGCTCAGAGCTGCAGCGTATCACTCCGCCCAAGTAGCAGTGCTTCCCTTTCTGAGAATATAGTTCCCAGTTTATATACAGTTAGAAGATGGCTGTGTCTCATGTGCCATTGTTATTTGTACACACTGTGACTATACAAATCACAACATGTAAATAGGAACATGTTGCCGTTATTTTGTCACTTACTCGGAGCAGTAGGCTAGTTGGAGCCGGTTACCTCCAGGATCTGTGCTAGGCTAAGCTAACGGTGGAGCCGTCAGACAGAGTTACGACACTCACAGAGATGAGAAGGGTATGTATCGACTTGTCTAACTGTCGGGGTTACGGTGAATAAGCTAATGTCCCAATAAGTCGCCGTGTTCCTTTAACATACACTTTATCTTATTACTGTATATCACAAAACCATCTCATTACTACACAAACCCAACAAATGTCGGTAAATTATAATTTCCTCGTTATAACACGATACGTTGTATGTATGTATGTATGTTTGTTTGTTTGTTTTGTATGGTGTTAAAACAAGAAAAAGGTCCATCATCTGCCCTTTCTAAGCTAAACATTGCCAGTTCCTGCGGTCACTTTGCGACTAAACGAAGGAGGACCTTGGGATTGATTTTGCCTTTAATTTAAGCTGAAAAAATACGATCCAACATACATTCTAACTAATGCAACCAGCATCTATAAATGCCTAATTATGGATCTGGTATTTTCATCCTTTCAAACTTAACATTCTGGCAACTGTGTTCAATGTTTCCTCGTCATCTACTTTCACATTGCCCCAACAAATACATTTCAGCAGGAAAGATGATATTTTGACTTAGGGTCTGCTCTTAATGTTTGTTGCCCTTGCTTTGAAGCAGAGAGGAAGAGTGTGTACCGTGGAGTGTTTCCAGTAGAGGATGATCTCAGGAATGTTGTCTGCTGGATGCAGGAGGTGGTAATCCCGCCATTCATTCCAGTCAATCGTCATTGTACCATTTTGATCCATACTGGGGATTTAAAATACAACAGTTGATCCAGACTTAATTAGTTAGGAGTGTGACAGTTTTAGACAGTAGAAAGAACAAGCTATGTGCTCGCATGCACTGTTACTTCTCAACAATGGCAACACTTGTTCTCATGGCTTCCTTTATGAGTTCAAGTGCATTCTGTTGTGGTAGGATGCTTCACTTGAGCACTCACACAACTGTTTCACCATATTATCACAGCATTTCTTTGTTTTGCCAATGTGATATCACTGTATAAAATGGCAGCTGGTAACTGAATTACACAGACTAGACAGGGAAGCACTGGCTGAGCAAGCAGACTATAGAATCTACTACTTACTACAAGATAGGGGCCCAGATATGACCCCTCCTGACTCTGACAAAGAGAAGAACAGACAGACAGACAGACAGGAGGTTAGAGGAACTAGACAAGGATCACCACACCAAGCCAAAACAACATGAGCCAGTTGCTGCTGATAAATAGAACTAAAAAGTTAATATGAGACTAAAGCCCTTTTAAGACATGGAACGTTTAACATTGCTTGCTTCATGGATCTGTCGATCTTCTTTGTCGTTCAGACACAGGTGGCCATGATCACAGGCGCCGATCCGGAGCACCCACGGAAAATACTGAGCACCCACGTGTGCCAGACTGGCAGTAGGCTACATTCATTTAAAATTAAACATTGCAGTTGGTGCTAAGTGGAGCGTCTGTCATGGTGTGATTGGTTACGTCGCTGTCAGTCCCCTGCTGATCGCGGTTACGTGTCAGTTAAACTTCTCATCTCCAATCTTATCTGCATTTATGAGAAGTGGCGCTGTCCTGAGTTGAAAGATAGCCTACTTTATGGCTTTATTATCAAGTTAATAGGCGTGTGCGTTCGTGTCGGCCGCTGTCCATTTCCTAAGGTTCTGAAATGCAAAAATGTTTTGACTACTTTTTTTTTTTTTTTTTTTTTTTTTTAAAGGGCGTGCGCCTGTGAGCACCCACGGAGGAAAACATAAAGCGGCGTCCATGGCCATGATGTAAATGTTTCTTCCTTTTTATTCAGACAGGACAGTTAGGGAAAGAGCCATAATGCTTGCACGATATTTGGCGCCTGGTGTGTGAAAGGGTGTGGTGCTGCTGTTGCTGCTGGAGAACAGCGCTGAGTTGAAAAGCAATGGATTAAGGAAGAAGGAGCAGTGTTCTGTTCCGTCAATTACTGCATCAGTGATGGATTTTGAAACCTGCTCCACACGGTGAAGGGTAGGGATGGGCATTCGATAAAATTTTCTTAGTCAATCGTCGGGAGAATTAACGATCGACTATCGATTAATCATTCATATTTTTATATTAAAATTTATTATTTATTTAACTTTTTATAAATTAAAAACGCAATGAAAATACAACAATACAGCGTGTTTTTCCTCGATGATTACAAGAAGAACAACTTGTGGCAGTTAAATTGGAGGTTAGGCTAAACTTGAAGATGTATGCGCTGCGGTGCTCTGAAGCAGCGGAACCTGCTGCTGTGAGCCGGCCTTCTTAAACAGAGACCCTTGTTTGTTCCAAAATAATAAATAAAAAGAATCATGTTAAATAACTTAACCAAAAACATAATAATACTTAGATCTGACAGGTTTTGTCAAAATGTAACTCAAAACTATCCAAGGCACGGACAAAGCCTAATAACTAGGGATGGGCATGATTAATCGACGATCGACAATTAAGACTTTAGTCGATCACGTTAATGTGTCATCAATTTAAACTAATGCAGGTTGCGTTGTGTAGTGTGATTGCAGCAATGAAATGATTTCCAGTGTGGCAGCAGCAATTAAACATTTTACCACCCGGGGGCGCCATGGGCTGCTAAGTTACCTGCGAGGTACGTTTTGATTCCAAAGTAAACATGAAGAGGTCACGGTGAAGTGTGGCGTGGGACCATTTTGATTAAAAAAAACGACTTAGTTCTCTGCAAACACTGTGACGCCGTGTATAAGTACAACACGGCCACGACTCAAATGATGTACCACAAAGTGCATCCGACCCTGGTTAACGTCGGTGGCGGTGCGTCCTGCTCTCAGTCTCAACCTAGCATCAACTCGGCGTTAGCACGGAGGAGCTGCGATGCACAACGAGCAGAGGAAATTACCCAAGGGATCTGCAAGTTCATTGAGATGGATATTGGAACCAGCATGTCACATTCTGTCATGACGTACCATCACCAGACTGGTAGAAACTCACTACAAAGAATGGAATAAGGTTCCCCGGGCCCGGCTGGCCAAGTTAGCGCGGAGGTACCTGTGCATCCTGGCCGGCGGGTGTTTTCGGCGGCTGGACTGACGGTGACCGTCGATTAATCATGCCCATCCCTAGTTATTAGGCTTTGTCTGTGCCTTGGATAGTTTTGAGTTACATTTTGACAAAACCTGTCAGATCTAAGTATTATTATGTTTTTGGTTAAGTTATTTTACGTGATTCTTTTTATTTATTATTTTGGAACAAACGAGGGTCTCTGTTTAAGAAGGCCGGCTCACAGCAGCAGGTTCCGCTGCTTCAGAGCACCGCAGCGCATATATCTTCAAGTTTAGCCTAACCTCCAGTTTAACTGCCACAAGTTGTTCTTCTTGTAATTAAGATCTCATCGAGAATATTAATGATTAATCGATAATTGATCATTAATTCTCCCGATGATCGACAAAGAAAATGTAATCGAATGCCCATCCCTACTAATAACAAATACCCAGTAACTCGCGTACAACTTCTGCACCAGTCTACTGGTTTTTGTTGAGAAAAATAAGCAGGTTGACATGATCTGGGGTCAGACGTGACCGCTACCTGGTGACCGTCAGTCCAGCCGCCGAAAACACCCGCCGGCCGGGATTCACAGGTACCTCCGCCACCCCGGGACAGGGAACCTTATTCCGTTCTTTGTAGTGAGTTTCTACCATACTGGTGATGGTACGTTGTGACAGAATGCGACATGCTGGTTCCAATATCCATCTCAATGAACTTGCAGATCCCTTGGGTAATTTTCTCTGCTCGTTGTGCATCGCAGCTCCTCCGTGCTAACGCCGAGTTGATGCTAGGTTGAGACTGAGAGCAGGACGCACCGCCAGACATTAACCAGGGTCGGATGCACTTTGTGGTACATTATTTGAGTCGTGGCCGTGTTGTACTTATACACGGCGTCACAGTGTTTGCAGTGAACCAAGTCGTTTTTGAAATCAAAATGGTCCCACGCCACACTTCGCCGTGACCTCTTCATGTTTACTTTTGAAATCAAAACAGAAACTTGCAGGTAACTGAGCAGCCTATGGCGCCCCCGGGTGGTAAAATGTTTAATTGCTTACACACAGTGGAATTAATTTCATTGCTTCAATCACACTACGCAACGCAACCTGCATTAGTTTAATTGATAACAAATTAACGTGATCGACGAAATTCTTAATGATCAATTATCGATTAATCATGCCCATCCCTAATGAAGGGAAAAACTAATCTGACATGAGAAGGATCTCCTCAACAAAGTAAAAGTGTTTTCTGGTTTATCCAAAGGATTTAATTTTCTTTTTGCAAAGAATAGTTAAGTGATACATTTACTACAGTTCTTTTAAAAAGGTATAGCGTGACATGTATGTAATCTCTCTGTGTATTTAACCTTGTGCTGTTGCAGCCTTTACATTAATATGAAAGAGTGGCACTTTAACTTTATAAAAAGATACTAGTACTTTAAGCTCCTGCATTCAGAACTTACACATTTTAAATTAAAATACTTATTTTGAATATTGAGCACAGCAGCCAGAAAAGCAATCACAAAGAAATGGCTTAAATCCCCTGTGTGTAAGAATTACTCCCATCTAGCATTGAGATCATATATCGCAAGCAACTATCTCTCGCCACGCAGTTGAAAGTACATATTGCATTTTGCATTGCATCTACGGTAGCTGCCACGCTTCAAAAAGCGAAAGTGTACAAAAGGCCGTCTTGTTGGAGTGCATGTCAGAGAGTGGCGCGGACACACGCTTCACACCACGAGCGGGCACTGCAGCGCGGAGGATAATTAACTAGTTGGGAAAGCAGCTCCAATGTTCACTCTTTTTTCTGATGACGCCGGTCTCTTGCTCTTTTCAATATCTGTTTTCTTATTCTGGGCGAAAAAGAAGACTCCTGTTCCTGAAATTTGGATTTTGAATATGTGTGGTCCTCCATGTTTCCTTCTTCAAACTTGCCGGGGCCGGGAAGCAACGATACCCGTTAGCAGCAGCTGTGAGTTGAAAACGCCAAAGGGCGGAGCAGTATAGCCTGTATGTCCCTCATCGGCGAATGTATTTCAAGATGGTGCATAACTGTCTATGCATCTACCCCAGTTCATGCAAGCGCAAATGTAACATTTCAAGCCAATAGGAATACTTGAAATTGATGGTGGTGGTCAATATTCATAAAAAAGGACAAGTTTGTGAAGGGCAATACAGATTATGATAATGAACAACTACAAACGCTACACAATGGGGCTTTAAGCTGGACATCCCATCTGTACAGGAGACTCCAAGAAATTTGGGAGAAGTGGATTTCCCTGAAATGCCCTTCCTTTGTTTAAATTTGGGTTTCATGTAACGTATTCATGTAAAAAAATTTTTTAATTATTTTCTTTCTATTTACACGAAGGCCTATTTTTATAGATCTAATTATAAATTGAGGAACCTCTGCGCGTGTGTGTGTGTGTCTCACACGTGCAGTACAGCGGCAGGGAGTTGCTACATCTCGAAACTTTACAACAACAGTTTGAGTTTTTCAAAATGAACGAATAGATGCGGGAATGGTGTGAGAAAAACAATCCTGGGGGGAATCACGGATCCTGCTTTTGAATTTTGATAGTCAAAATCGAAATTCAATCAATTTTCAATTTAAAATCAAAATCATCTTTCATGACATAGTTGCATCACACACCCAAGTCGTATCTCTTCACAGGAAAAAACATCAAGAGCAGACTTTACCATTAGGCAAGGTAGGCAACTGCCTGGGGGCCCCCAACTAAAAGGGCCCCAAACAGCTATTGATCTATTATGAAAAATATTGAATATATGGTCCTATTATAATTCATTGTACACTGAATTAACTTACAGAAGGCCCCCAAAGCACAACTTAACCGTATGCTACTGGCTTAGTGTGTACTTTTATAGATTTTACTCACAAAATATAACAAAATATGATGCATTATTATTCATTAAACTATCATATTAGAGTTGAATAGCCATTAAAGGAATACGCCACCGTTTGTTGAAATAGGGCTTATCACGGTCTCCTCTAGATGTAGATAGGTGGGCAAACGCATTTTCTGTCTCAGTGCATGCATTGTCTCAGTCCGGCGGAGCCGCCGTTAGCTTAGCTTAGCGTAGTGAATGGAAACTATATTGGGTGGAAGTAGCCTACAGCCGAAGCACTGCTACTTGGCGCAGAGATATCATGCAGCAACTCTGTGTGAGTACAGGTCTAATATGGGTCGATCTATCCCGTAAAATAACCATGCGTCATGTTTACAGTAATCACTTACTCTGTGTACAGCTGTTTATTGGGTCCATTCGGCGTTTTTCACAGTTGACTTTATCACACCGGAAAAAAACGTCGAGGACTGCAGGATGGATCAACGCTGAGAAATCCTCTGTAGCTGTGACACAACTGCGGGCAGCACGCTCATCTTGTCTGGCGGTACCTTGTCCCACTCGCCACATCACAGACACTCTATTTCAGTCGGCATATGTTGGCATATCCCCGCACACTCACACCACCAGATCTGTTGGCTTTCATCCTCACGTCCTCAGGCTGTTGTGTGATCGCAACCTCCTCCTCCTCTCGTTCTATTTCCAAAGCACGCAGCTCCTCTTCTAAAAACTCTGGTTCGTAGAGGTATGCTTCTGAATCTTGACAAAATCTTGATCACAAAATCCGCCATGTTCATCGCCATTCACTGTCTACTGTAGGAAAAATAGCCAGCTATAGGCAGCTCTTCTCTCCGTCCTGTGTGTTTCTGGCGCGTCCGGAAAGTAGGTGAAGGGTCGTGGCTGAGCGATCTACCTGCCTGCAGCTGTAGCTAGTTGATTCAACTAAAGACTGCTTCAGTATTTAGACCCGGGTGGAACTCATCTTCGGCGCCAGATCCTTACAGCTACCAATGTGGTAACTTGTCTCCCAGCGTGACAGCTACCTTGTTTGTTCATGTCAGTACTTTCCTGTATTTCCTCGTGCTTCGCCCACTGTGTCTGCCTGTGATTCTCTGTGTTTTGGGTCAGAGCCTCGGCCGTAACAGCTGCGTGATCTCTGCGCCAAGTAGCAGTGCTTCGGCTGTAGGCTACTTCCACCCAATATAGTCCCAAATCAATATATGCCTAGGAAATCGTCTAGTCTTATTTTGCGTTGCTATTTGTACTTGTGAATACACAGGCCACAAGAAGTAATTAGGTTGTTTTGTTGTTGTTGTTGGCTCACTTTACTCACGACATGCTAATGGCAACAAAGGATTCCATTCACTACGCTAAGCTAAGCTAACGCCGGCTCCGCCGGACTGAGACAATGCATGCACTGAGACAGAAAATGCGTTTGCCCACCTATCTACATCTAGAGGAGACCGTGATAAGCCCTATTTCAACAAACGGTGGCGTATTCCTTTAAGTACATTGCGCTGATAATGCATCTCTTTCACTCTTCACTTTAAAACAACACTAGAGAACTTTTCCCACTTCGGTCCCCCTACAGGTTGGAAGCAGAATTGTCCATTACATTACATTACAAGTTTGTCAGATCGGGTAGTGCGAGCTGTAGTTCGAATGAGATAACCTGTAGGGGGACCGAAGCGGGAAAAGTTCTTTAGGGTTGCTTTAAGTAAACATTTGAATGCAGGACTTTTTCTCCTATTGTGAGATTGCGTTATTTGTGGGAGGTTTATGTTTGGATAATGTATATATTTATGTTTAGTTGATATTTATGCGTTGTGCCTTTTTAGATGTTCAACATGCCAGAATGTTGGGTTTATTGTTAGTTGATGTGTCTGAATAATCCAGTCTGAAAGTCTGAAAATGAATGACCAGACACAAAAATAAAAATTCATTCATTCATTCATTCATTCATTCATTCATTCATTCATTCATTCATTCATTCATGTACTGTGCAGTATTAATAGTTTTACTATTAATAGTTTTGTGTACTTCTTCTACCACTGCCAATACCAATCGTTCCAGTTTCCAGAAAAGTAAAGCAAGACGCTATTTGTCTGGAGTCCCCAAATCACTTAATCCACTGCTGAAACATGGCTAGAAACACACTTGAAAGTGAAATACATTCAGCTGAGGTATTCATTTCCATTAAGCCCCTGACACACCAACCCAATGGCCGACTGTTGGCAGAAAAGCCAGTCGGACTGATCAGTCGGCTCCCCGAGGTCCAAAAGTGCCTTGGAACACACCAAAGTGACGCTGACTTGAACATATGTTCTGCACGTGCGCGAGATCTAATACGTCTAATCTGTATTGTCGGCCAAAATCAGAATACGATCTTGTTTCTGAAAACATTTTAAGCGAGAAATAGGCCATACAGTTGCTGAATCTGTCTGTTTTTTTGATCGACAAAGGTCAGTTTGAAAGCTTTTCGTCAGATTTTGAGAGCTGCTCGTCACACTAACATAAGTACACTGATTCGCTAGTCAAGGGCTAGAACTCCACCAATCAGATTGGTTATTGAGTTAGACTGCCCGCCCTCCGACCCAGTAAGTCAGGTCGGCCAAAATGAAGGCCGACGGCCGACGGCCCCTCTGACGGACACACCGAACAGACTCGAGTCACTGACCTCGCCAGACTGTCCGACGGCCGATTATCGGGTTGGTGTGTCATGGCCATAAGTCGCCATTAGGCCGCTGTGGACAACCTGCTTGACTCAGAGCCGTGAAGCCCCACCCCGTTGCTGCTCGTTTATTTACAGTTTACTAATATTGAACCGTGTTGTGTGTCCAAATTGCACCAAATTATGCCATTGGGTCCCCAGCCATACAACCACCAAGTGTGAAGCAGATCGAATGAACGGTTCTCGAGATATGTTCAGGACACACACAGACAGACAGAGATTCCTTGTCTCTCAACTGTTGTCTGTAGTTGTATAGCTCCATAAAAATGTGATGTATACTATGCAATAAAAAATAAGGAAGACATCACAGATACATACACACACACACATCAACTGGACATATTTGTGAATCTATTAAGTGAATTAGAAACAGGATCACAGAATTACGCTCACCTTTTGAGAATCTTCTCAGCCTGTTCCTCGGAGATGTTCACTCCCAGGTCACGCAGAGACTGCA
The DNA here is from genome assembly GCA_023631565.1 of Gymnocephalus cernua. Classification (NCBI taxonomy): domain Eukaryota; kingdom Metazoa; phylum Chordata; class Actinopteri; order Perciformes; family Percidae; genus Gymnocephalus; species Gymnocephalus cernua. The sequence goes on along the minus strand of CM042442.1, from coordinate 4,827,418 downwards.
TGATTTCTTGTGAGTCAATCCGGCCTACTCCACAGAAATAAATGTTATTTATTTATTAAAGATGAACTCCACTACTTTTACACATTTAGGCCAGTTTACTAGTTGCAATGAGAAATACTTAACCTCTAAAAACAGGTATCGTTTGGACCTCTCCCCTCTGGCAGGCACAAAGACTGTTTCTTCCCCTTTCTACCCCCACTGACATTGACTCTTAACCCATATATATATATATATATATATATATATATATATATATATATATATATATATATATATATATATATATATATATATATATATATATATATATATATATTTATTTATTAAGGGTGCTCCGATCGATCGGCCACCGATCGGTATCGGCCGATAATGGCTTTAAATAGTTTGATCGGTGGTCTCCATAAAGGCCGATCAGATAGGCCGATCAGATGACGCACTACCACGGATGTATTAAGAGCGCACTACTCCTGAGAACATTTTCAAAATGGCGGCGTCCCTACATTCAGCGGTCTGGCAGTTCTACAAGGTGTCTGAACGGTGGCAGAACAGCAGTTGGCCCGCGGCCGGCCGCGGAACGAAGACGCTAGGAAGACAGACTGCTTTTAAAAAGCGGCTGCTACCGGTGGTGCTCCGGCAAACGTGTTTGTGATTACACCATTCTGACGCTTCTACTGCCTCTGGAGCACCGCTGGTGGTCCGCCGACTCATTGCTATCTGGGAAAAAGACAATACACTAGCGATTAGCAACGTGTGTACCGAGGAAATACCACGAGGCGGAAATCTCCAAAGACGTTTCAACACCACCAACCTCATCATACATTTGAAGGTTAGTCACAGAAAGGAGGATGAGGAGTTTTCAAAGTTAGCTAACGCTAAGGCAGAGCGGAGTCGTGTAGCTAGCAGCTCCGGCGCCTCTCGAACAGCTGTTTCCCCGTGTGTGTGTGTGTGTGTGTGTGTGTGTGTGTGTGTGTGTCGGTCCGTGTGTGTGTGTGTGTCGGTCCGTGCGTGTTGGTCCGTGTGTGTGTGTGTCGGTCCGTGTGTGTGTCGGTCCGTGTGTGTGAGCCGTGTAGCTAGCAGCTCCGGCGCCGCTCAAACAGCTGTTTCCCCGTGTGTGTGTGTGTGTGTGTGTGTGTGTGTGTGTGTGTGTGTGTGTGTGTCGGTCCGTGTGTGTGTGTGTGTCGGTCCGTGTGTGTTGGTCCGTGTGTGTGTGTGTCGGTCCGTGTGTGTTGTGTTGTAGCTAGCGGCTCCGGCGCCGCTCAAACAGCTGTTTCCCCGTGTGTGTGTGGGTGTGTGTGTGTGTGTGTGTGTGTGTCGGTCCGTGTGTGTGTCGGTCCGTGCGTGTTGGTCCGTGTGTGTGTGTGTCGGTCCGTGTGTGTGTCGGTCCGTGTGTGTGAGCCGTGTAGCTAGCAGCTCCGGCGCCGCTCAAACAGCTGTTTCCCCGTGTGTGTGTGTGTGTGTGTGTGTGTGTGTGTGTGTGTGTGTGTCGGTCCGTGTGTGTGTGTGTGTCGGTCCGTGTGTGTTGGTCCGTGTGTGTGTGTGTCGGTCCGTGTGTGTTGTGTTGTAGCTAGCGGCTCCGGCGCCGCTCAAACAGCTGTTTCCCCGTGTGTGTGTCGGTGTGTGTGTGTGTGTGTGTGTGTGTGTGTGTGACTGTCTGTGTGTGCTGAAGAAATGTGCAGTGATTGAAAGGACATTTTTTAGATTTTGAGCTAGGACAGAAAGCCAAACAGTTACTGATACATTCTCTAAACATGTGTGACTGTTATGTAATGGCGTAATTTTCAGTTCATAAAAGTGATCGGTATCGGCCGATACGTCTTCCAGCAATCGGTGATCGGTCCCAAAAATCCTGATCGGAGCACCCTTAAAATATATATATATATATATTATATATATTAGGGCTGGGCGATATGGCTGAAAACTATATCACGATATAAGTGTTTCATATCAGTCGATATCGATAATTATAGATATTTTGTATGACCTATTTAAAATAAGGACCAGGAGAAAAAAATGTATTCAATTTAAACGTTTTTATTTTAAGCTTAACCTTCCTCCGATTATAATCCTCTCAGTTATAAAAGCAGAAATGTCAACACAACCATGGAAAACACTCAAATAATTCAAATGTAAACATAAGTCTAAAATCACAATGAACACTTCTGGTGAATGAAGCGTTTTAAAATATGTGCAGTGTTTTGTAAACATAGGAGAAATTGAAATAAAACTGAGGTAGACTTTACATCTGTAACATAAAAAACTAACCTGATACAGCACAGTAACAGTTATTATTTTTCTCCGTCTAACAGTCACGGTACAGCCTAAACCGTACATGGTGGGGGGGGCTGCTCAGCGGAAGCATGTCTTTGCCTATATGATATGCCACTGCCTCCGTTATTTATTTGTACCGTTTAGCTTTTACCGTCATAAGGCACTGAGAGTACCTCTCCGTGGTGCTCTGCTGCTTGTGCGGGGTTCCAGCTGCAGATGTTGTTGGATGTTGCTGGCGAATACGGCTGTACTCCAAAGGGTGAGCGCGGCTAAAGTGGTAAAACAGGTTTGCGGTGGGGACGGTGGACTTGCATAATTTGCAGACGACATTGGTCTGACTACGGTCAGACTTATGAAATCCAAAAAACTGCCATATTGGCGAGCTGACGTTTCCCGTTTCATCAAGAACTTCCGCGCTCGCTGCTTCACGCATTTTCCACTTATCACTCCACGGCAGTTCTGTTATTGAAGAATCCAACACGAGACGATATGGCGCAACCAAACACAATACTGTTACATGATTGGCTGTTAGCGTGTCACTCCCTACGTTGCTAGGCTACCAGAGAGCGAGTGCCTTTGTTCATGCAACCAAACTTGCTTTGAAACCTCTGGTTTCTTCCGACGAAGAAAAAAAAAAAAAAAATTATCGAACTTTTATCGAGCGCATTTTTTATTGATCTTGATTACATGTCTATCGCGATACATATCGTTATCGTTTTATCGCCCAGCCCTAATATATATATATATATATATATATATATATATATATATATATATATATATATATATACACACACACAACCTCAAATCAGAAAAAGTTGGGACAGTATGAAAAAATAAAAAATAAAGTAGTGATTTCTAAATGTACTTTGACTTGTATTTCATTGCAGACAATGTCAACACAAAATATTTCATGTTTTGTCTGGTAAACTTAATTTCATTTGTAAATATACATCCTTTCCTGTAATTCAGACCTGCAACACATTCCAAAAAAGGTTGGGACAAGAGCAATTAAGGGCTAGTAATCAGGTAAATTGGTTAAATAATGATGTGATTTGAAACAGGTGATGTCAACAGGTGATCGTAATTATGATTTGGTACAAAAGCAGCATCCAAGAAAGGTATAATCCTTTAGGAACAAAGATGGGCCGATGATCGCCAGTTTGCCAACAAATACGTGAGAAAATTATTGAAATGTTTAAAAACAATGTTCCTCAAGGAAAGATAGGAAGACATTTGCTTATTTCACCTTCAACAGTGCATAACATAATTAAAAGATTCAAGGAACGAGGAGGAATTTCAGTGCGTAAAGGACAAGGGCGCAAGCCTTAGCTGAACAACCGTGATCTCCGATCCCTCAGGCGGAACTGCATCAAGAATCGTCATTCATCTATAAGCGATATCACCACATGGGCTCAGGACTACTTTGGCAAACCTTTGTCAAGTACCACAATACATAGTTACAGCCACAAATGCCAGTTAAAACTGTACTGTGCCAAAAGGAAGCCCTATGTTAACAGTGTCCAGAAGCGTCGTCGACTTCTCTGGGCTTGGAGGCATCTGGGATGGACCATCACACAGTGGAAACGTGTACTGTGGTCAGATGAATCAGTATTTCAGGTATTTTTTGGGAGAAATGGACGCCATGTGCTCCGGACCAAAGAAGAAAAGGATCATCCAGACTGTTACCAGCAACAAGTCCAAAAGCCAGGGTCTGTCATGGTATGTGGTTGTGTCAGTGCCCTTGGCAAAGGTAACTTGCACTTCTGTGATGGCACCATTAACGCTGAAAAGTACATAGAGATTTTGGAGCACAGTGTGCTGCCTTCAAGAAGACATCTTTTCCAGGGACGTCCATGCATATTTCAACAAGATAATGCAAAACCACATTCTGCACACATTACAAAATCCTGGCTGCGGAGGAAGAGGATACGGGTACTTGACTGGCCTGCCTGCAGTCCCGACCTGTCTCCAATAGAGAATGTGTGGCGCATTTTGAAGCGCAAAATGCGACAACGAAGACCCCGTACTGTTGCCCACCTTAAGACTTGTTTGCAGCAAGAATGGAACAAAATTACACCTGAAACACTTCATCACTTGGTGTCTTCAGTCCCTAAACGTCTTTTAAGTGTTGTGAAAAGGAATGGCAACATTACAAAATGGTAAATGCTTTACTGTTCCAACTTTTTTTTAAATGTGTTGCAAGAACCAAAATAGGAATTTTCAAAATAGGAAAATGTCTAGAGATTAATAACAGAAAGCCGGTATTACAAACCGGGGCTGTGGTGTGGGCAGGGATGGTCTTATGAAAATATTCTACGAGTTGCATTATGGGAATTAAGTTTTTTTGGAGTTTGACCCAAACTTCAGTTTTGAACATGAATGCAATCGCTAGATTTAGTAGAATTGTACCAAGATTTCTTACCATCGTTCTTCTTGTCCAGACTCTTGAAGACCAGCCGGAGTTTCTTCTCGTGGTCTCTAAGATAATGAACAAACTCCTCAAAGTCTAACTGTCCGTCCAGGTCTTTGTCTCCTGCTTTCACTATTTTCTGTAAGGAGAGAAGAGACAGGAGAAACCTTTGAGGGACAGCTAATTTTTGTATCTAAACGTTTCAGTAAGATGCATTACTGTAGCTGTTTATACAGCAACATTACCTGTAACCTGTAAAGGATATTAGATATGGTAGTATAAGAGATATTTTGCTGTTTCAAATCCAGCTGTGTGTGGGCAGTGTGTGCAGATTAACAATGTTGGGCTTCCCTCCATGGCGAGGTCTGCTGAGATCCACCAGATGACGCGGAAAGCGTTTCGCATTATCCACCAGATTTCAGCACACAATGCCCACACTAAGATGACACAGAGCTGATTTAAAATCGACAAAGTATCCCTTTAACCTGAATTAATTCACTGCTGTTATCAAAGAAAGCCATATAGCTTTGTGGACAGAATAATGTGACAAACAGTAGGTCAGAGTGTGGACGCTTCCACCATCTCCTGCCATCTGTGCACTGTTGACTCAGCCTGCAGTTTAGACCACTTTACAGCCATCACACATATTGGGTTATTAGTTATCTTACACAGCTCACTTCGCTTTCGGCCAATATAGCCTGCCAAGCCAAATGGAAAGATTTCTACAAGGAATTAGAATTCGCTGGAGCATGAATATACACTTACCGGCAGGATATTGCTACCTAAGGGAAGGAACAGCTGGGTGTGCAGGCTAGAGAGAAAATCTACATGTTTGTCTCTCACAGAATGGACCTGAGCAATACTTTACCAAATGCTAGCTAGGAGGCGAAACTGACTGAGCATACAACAAAAAAAATCAACCATGTAATGGAGACCAGTCCATCGGCCACTGTTTGATGAACATTACACTATACACTACCTAAAGGATTATAGCAGCAGTTTTGCATACTTTAGCCCTTTACATCTGCTTTTAAAGTTACAATATATTATCATAGCATTGTAATGCAACTGCAATAGTGGAACTATGCTACCTCATGGTCACAGACAAGTCCATCTGTGACTAAACTGTTAGAGAGACTACAATCGTGCATTGAAAATATTCGGGATAAGGCCAACCAGATCACATCATTGTCACGTCGTGAGAGATCTGAACATGTTAAGATTTAATAACTACATTGCATGTAGGGGTCTTGTATCTTTATGTGCTTTATGTATTTTAATTGTGGCAATGTTTAATGTTTTAATTACTGGTTAAAAGCCCTTCTAGGGATGGGCATTGGAAACTAGCAATAGCTATAAATACCTGTGATGCTGTACATTGGAGATTTGTTGCACAAATGTCTGTCTATTCAAATACACATGAAATGAAAAAAAAAATGTAAAAATGATCTAATACTTTAGAACAGGGGTCTTCAATATTTATTATGCCAAGGACCCCTTAGCTAAAAAAAGAGAGCAGGGACCCCTTACTATATATGTTGTATAAAATAGAGTTGGATATTAAACTGGGCTTACAATAATGTTTAGGGCGGCCTAAAGCCTATACACATACCATTTTATTGTGCATACAATACTAAGCTTTTAAAATAAATATTGTTGGCATCTTTATATATTTATACATAATGTTTTAATGTTAAAATGTGGCACAGTGAATCCTTAAACTGTATCTGTGGATGGCTACCTTATGGTACCTTAGCTATAGGTCAGGAAGCCTATCATTAATGTTGTATACATTAAAAAAGATTTATCTTTACTATAATATGTTGTATTTATATTAATGTATGTTTTTTTATACTATCAAACAATAATTTGGCGGCCCCCCTGCAGCAACTCTGAGAACCCCCTAGGGGTCCCGGACCCCTGTTGAAGATCTCTTACACATACACGTAAATTTGAGGTAAGAAAAACTCACTGTGGTCCTACTCTCTGGAACAAGCTGCCTGATGATCTGAGATCCATCACAACTGTGTCCACATTCAAATCTAAACTCAAAACCTTATTTTCTCAGGCATTTGATTAATTACAGTGTGGGTGTGTATGTGTGTAGGTATGTATGTGTGTGGGTTAAGTATGTTGTTTGTTTTTATGAATTGTCTTGTGTTGATGCTTATACTGTATACTTATTTATGTTTATGCTTTGTTTTAATGTTTATGCTGTTTTTAACAAAGCACTTTGGGTTTGGGCTTCTGTCTAATGAAAGGTGCTATATAAATAAAATTGCCATTGCTATTTAAAAGTTGCAATACCACAATGTAAATACACTCTTAAAAGTAAAAGTCCTGCATTCAAAATGTTACTTGAGTAAAAGTGCATACTGTATTAGCGACAAATTTTATTTTGAGTATCAAAGCTAAAACTACTCATTATGCAGCCAACAACAGGGCTGTTGGATAGCGTGAGCTGAAAAGGGCCGCTGCACAGAGATCTGCATGGTGGCCACTAGGGATATTTGGTGGCCACAGAGAAACTTTTTGTGGGAACAGGCCATGCCTAAGGGCCGTTTTATGCTTGACGCATTGGAGGTGGCGCGCGCATTCGTGACATCTAAATGACGTAATTTCCGGCCGGCACATCCGATTTTCAGCGCGCGAGCACACCAGTCTATTTTTTTCAGCGGCGCCCGACAAACCGGAAACAGAAAGCCTGAACGAGCTCCTGGGAAACCGGATGCCAGAACTCGCCGACTGACTGCAAGTCTCTCTAGTAAACTTACTGGGTTAAGATGAGTTCTTTTTTGTGAATGAAAGGCTTGATCTGACCAAATAGCTCACTGAATCAAATCGAAGCATTGACGGCACTGTTGCTGCCTGTTCTGCCGTTGTTTATCTTTTTCTTCTTCCTCTAGTCCTTAGAAATAAAAACATCGGTAGCCTTTGCTCCTTAGCGCCACCGCTGTTCAGGAGAAGACTGCAACTAGTGCCGCGACCACCACGCGCGAGTATAAATACTCACGGCAGGCCTGTGACGTCACGATTTCCGCACGCACTGTTGAAAGCGCTAGTACATACACTTCAAAAACACACAAATCACTTCTCAGTGTGAAAATTCAGTATATTAAAAAAAGAGTGACCTTCAAGGCAGAGTAGTAGTAACGAAGCAGATTGCCTTTTTTTGCCTTATAGTCAATCGCTTACTCAGTCCTTGCACCACACAAAATGCAAAACAGCGCTACTGATTCTACTGATACAATTCCCAATTGAATGATGTACACTTGTCTGTGAGAGGATTTTTTTTGTTTGAAGAATCTATAATGTGCTGATAGATGTACCGAGTGCACTGTAACGATTCATCTTGGGAAAAATATAAGCGGCAACTAAAACGTTTAAAATGTTCCACTTGAAAGTATAGTTTTACTTTTCTTGGATATGTCAATGCAATGACCAGCAATGAACACAGGGTATACTGCTAAATAAATCAATGGAAACAGTGGACTAAACACGTGTTTCCATCAACGTATTTTTAAACACATTTTGAAGTATCACATTAACAAAATGTTGATGGAAACGGCAAAACACAAAAAAGGTCCTCAAATTCCCAAAAACATTTTTACGCTTGCTTGAGTTTTTTTTGCCTTTTTTTGTAAAAGAGTTAATGCGCAAAATGGGAGATGGAAACAGCTTTGTCTGATAAGTTGTGATGTAGCAAACATGTAACTCACATGACTACAGTCCTGGTATCCATCGGATGGGGGAAGGATCGGGAAATGGGTCCCATCCAGTGTGCCGTACACTTGTGGCACAAGGTGTGCAGTGGAGTTGTGGTGCGCTATTGCCTGTGCATCAGCCACGTCGGGTGAATTGACGAATTGGTTCAACAGCTTGAATGGTATGGCCCTGCACACCGCGTATTAGGGCTGGGCAATTTTATCAATTCTGCGATATAAATCTATATTTTTTTCCCCAAGAAAGTATCGTTTTTTTAAGCCGCGAGTATCGATACATACCCCCGTTTGCGTAAGGAAGAGCAATTTGGTCGCTGTGTCGCTGTAGAGCAGCTGTAAATGTAAATGGACTGTATTTATATATGCCTTTCTAGTCTTAACGACTACTCAAAGCGCTTTAACATAGTACAGGAACCATTCACACACATTCATACACTGTGGCCGAGGCTGCCGTACAAGGTGCCACCTGCTCATCAGATCGATCGAACCACCAACCTTCCGATTGGCAGGCAACCGCTCTACCACTGAGCCACAGCCGCCCCGTTACCCGTACTACCTCTTCCGCCCCGTTACCCGTACTACCTCTTCCTGTTTACGGAGTCAGGTCAAACTGTCTATGGGTCAAACTACCGCACACGTGTACCACCTGGATGCTGTCAGCACGGATCGGGTACTGACAGATACATTGGTACAGATCGGAGAATATGCAGGGAACGTTGTTACAGACGGAATACTCAACACACTATCCCATCAATCCTGCTTCCAAGTGTCCGACAACAAACTGGACTAGCTACATCCAACTTAAACGAAAGTCCCAACGCGAGTTCAGAGACTGCTGTGTTTTGTTTTTGTGGAAACATGGCTGAACAACAGCGTACCGGACTGTCCAGCTACCAGGCCAGAGATGCTCTGTCGCCAGTGGGCTGTGTTAACGTTCTCTTAATACATCCATGGTGTTAACACGGACTGGTGCAGAAATGAGGTGATTTGTATCCAACTAACTGCTGGTAGTTTGACTATTAAATGCTGACCATTGTACATTCCACGCTAATTCACGGCCATGGTTTATTTTTATTTTCGGCTGACTAGACTGGCTACCTCACATACTTGTAGGCCTACAGACCTTAAACTACACGGCTAAGACGAGTACATTTTAAGTTAAATGTTTAAATGTTCTTCTTAGTGACTTGAATTGAGAAGCCATGGTACTATGTTTACTTACCTTGTGGCTAGACTGGCTACCTCATATGTTCAGTGTCAAGCTAAAAAAGCTGTCAAAGAAACTGTTCAGCACAGGCCACTTGCTGCACTTTTTAACTCTCCATTGTTAATTGCAATACTGCACTTTATTTACATTTCAAAGGCTTGTAAGCAACAGTTTGCACTGTTTCAATAAATGGAACAAATTTTCTCAACACATCTTTGATTCATTTTGTCCAGCATTTGCAAGCTGTAGACTCTGTCCAGTCAGAGACAACCCTGTATTCTGCACAGGTGGCCAACTTGTACGATGCAGTAGTAAAGTTAGGAACTAGATAAGATGGAAGCAAATGTATTTTCCATTTGTAGAACACTAAATTATAGGACATCAAACACACTGCTAGCAACTGCACATTTTCAGCTTTGTATTGACTGCTCCTATGAACTGATGAAACCCTGTTGAAGTAAGAGAAAATAGTGTGGATGTACTTGACAGCTTCCAAATGTAGGTGTCTGAGTAAAGAGTAGTGTATTTCTGGAAAATAATCTTTAGCTCAGTGAGCCAAGAGTGGGTAAATACAGGTTAGCAGCTTTGTGATGCTGTACTTAGGCACAGTGGTGCTTCGAAGCAATTAGGACCATGAAGATCACTACATTTTGTGCCAACCCATCCAGTTGATGTTGAGATACTCTACAGGACAATTTAAAAGTCTGACCTGATGGTGGTGCTGGATAAAAAAAGTCAGGCGTCCAGCCACCTGCTTTATCCTACCTGTTGAAGATCTGTAGGTGGTGCCACCATGATTAATACTTGTGGAGTAACACTACTGCCGCTGGTTTTTGTACCGTTAGAGGAGTGTGCAGTCTTTTCCTGGAGACCAGCTTGCAGCTCTATGCAGTTCCCAGTAGCCTCAGTCTCTTTCTCCCCTGGAAATTGAGTTTCAGCAGGCTTACATTGCATCCTGCCAAAAAGACTCTGGCACAGGAAAGTCAGCATGCCCTGCATCATCCTCGAACTGGGGCTAACTGCGTCTGGGTGAATGCCCTTTCATCAAACGCAACAAGGACACTTAACTGTGTCTGATGGCTAAAACAAAGAGTTGAACTAGCAGAAGAAGAGTAGAAAAAGCTGAACAATGCGGGACTGTAAGGAGGGCTCCTCCACTTTCTTCCACTACACTGCTCCAGCTCAGTGTCTCATCTTCTTACTGGATCTCTTTCACTCGGTTAAAAAGACGTCCAGGTTCAGGTCCACAGACAACAAACAAAAGCAGCAGGATAAAAACTAAATGCTCTTAACTCTTGCCATTCAACTTCTGAGGCATGATTGGTTCGCCGTTTATCAAACCCAGAATTTCACACTGTAAATATCTTATGTTGAGAATAATTTAATTATTGCAGGAGCAGCAGCAGCAGCAGAAGGCGGTCAGGATTTGCCACTTAGCATCAGCAGCCAGAGAAATGTATCAAAGAGAGCCTCCAGAAACCTGCATCATCACTGCAGCTGAGCCTGACCAATCACTGCAGCCCATACTAGCAGGTTTGACTGTCGAGCCATGAACGAGCCACTCAGCCAATGGAGGACAGGATAGCAGCATGAAAAAATGAATTTATGCCTTCAGTCGTCAGCCAGAGTAGAAGAGAGGTGGGGTGAGAAGAGCAGGGTTTCCCCTTGGTTATACCTCCCTCGCAGCAGCAACATTCTGCTGAGTGATGCCTTCCTACTCCCTCCCGCATTATCCTCCTGCACTCCCCCTGAGTCATTCCAAGCACACTGTCAGCATCCAGCAGGCAATCCTATCCACCCGAGAACCGAGCTCCGCTGTATGTTAATTCTCAACCATAGACTGTAAAAAATAATGGCGGTAGCATTAGTGACGTCAGCCATTTGATTGTGGACTGCTGCTTTGAAGCCGGGAGTTTGCATTTTGGCCATCGCCATCTTGGTATTTTGGAGCCAGAAGTGACCATATTTGGACAAAAGGCGACCCAGAGAGGATGACGCGGCTAAGCCAGTTTCAACAGTGCCAATTTCAATAGTGCTACGCTAAGCTAAAAGCTAAAGAAATAATGTCGCCGATTTTCAACCCTTCTGACTCGAGTCATCCACGGCAGTACAGACTTTCCCTTAAGTTACCAGCTAAACGCTAGCGCTAGCTTTGGTTGACAAGGTGCTACCGAACACTGACAAGACATTTTTAGATGACCAAAATGTTCCAGTCAACTTCAATGAAGTGAAAACACACAGTGTGAGGGTCAAAGTTTAAGATGAAAACACGGGCGATACATTGGTAAGAGCAAATTACGTTACGTAATAGCTCACGTTACTGTATTGTGTGAACAGTTAACTTCATTTATTATTGTATGTGGCGTTTATGTATGGGGCGGCTGTGGCTCAGTGGTACAGCAGTCGCCTGCCAATGGGACGGTTGGTGGTTCTGGCCCTGCAGTCCCATGTCAAAGTGTCCTGGGCAAGACACTGAACCCCGAGTTGCCCCCGATGCTGCGTATCGGAGTGTACAAATCATGAATGTTTATCTGATGAACAGGTGGCACTATGTAAGTTTGTATGTTTTACTATGTAAATTGTATTGTATGTTTTACTATGTAAAAGCGCTTTGAGTAGTCGTTAAAAGACTAGTAAAGCGCTATATAAATACAGTCCATTTATTTGCAAAGTGGCAAATGTTCCACCAAAACAATTTCCCAGACTGTTTTGCAGAGCCACCGTCGCTGTGTGATGATTGGTTTAAAGAAATGAAATGTTTTTTTTTCTATCCTAGAATGTGTGGTAACACTTTATTTGAAGGGGTGTTCTTAAGACTGACATGACACCTGTCATGAACATGAAGGAGTCATTTTGACGCAAATTAATCGATTCCATCCTTTCACCCGGAGCCGTTCTAGTCGCCATTCGATTGTAAAATGAAGGAGGAAGACGAGAAGTTTCTTTAACTGTCTCTGGTTAACACTACACTCAGCAGCAGGTAACGTTAGCCTTCCGCTAGCTAGTAGCTGGATTAAACAAGGTTAAAATGCGGACAGCTAACGCTAAACAATGTAAAGTTTGACTGTGTTTCTGCCGTTAACGGAAAAACACAGACAGAGACGGTGCGTTCAATGAAACTGGTAATCTACAGTCTCACGGTGCATTCACAGTTATCTCAGTCCCTCCAGAAAAACGCGATTATGCGATCGCAGAATTCAATGCATAATCAGCCAAAGTCTGCATATTTATGCATGGGCCGCATTTTTTTAAATACGCCGCACTTTCGCCGCATAAATTGTCGATTTCCGTGCAAAATATGCGGGGCTTGCATGATTTCATAATCCCCGCATTTTCGTTGCAAAAAAGTCACATACATCTCAGCAGAAAGTTGAAAAATGTTGCGTTTACTTCACACAAGAGCAGCCATTTCCCCTGTTGCCATGGGAACGTTATGAAGTGACGTAATTTCACCTACTGAGAACACAGTGTTGGGGAATCACTTTTTTTCTCTTTTTCATCAAACCGCAGTTTTTGCAAGTTCCCGCAAGTTCTCGCAATTTTTGCAAGTTCCCGCATTTTCATCGCATAAAATGGCATAAATATCCCGCATATTCCATTGCATTTTTTAAGAAAACGTGCCGCATAATCAAGGATTTTTGCCCGCAACAATCACAAAAAAACTCAGCGTTTTTCTGGAGGGACTGATAGATATATATATATTAGGGCTGTCAGTTTAACGCGTTATTAACGGCGTTAACGCAAACCCATTTTAATGCCGATAATTTTTTTAACGCATAGAGAGAGCAACGAGATCTGTTAGTCCACTTCTTTAACTGTCTATGGCCACGCCATGTCCCGCCCTACGAAGCAGCTGATTGGTTTGGTTTAGGCATTTCACCGCGAGTAGTTATGATAGTGGATTGGTCAGGGGATAGGACCTGAACTAATGGGGTTACGTTACCTTGGACGCCTGGCCAATAGTAGTGATTGAAGGGCGGGTCTTGTAATTTCGCAGACCGGAATCAAAACAGAACCAGGCCGCGGCCGGTTTGAGCCAAAGTATGGTTTGAGCTTGCTAGCCGCGTAGCTAGTAGTCTCGTCACGGCGATTAGCTTCGGAGCGAGTAGTGACTCTACAGTCAGTGAGAGAAACAAAGTGTCTCCTCTTTTCTTTCTGACCACGGTGGGAAACCTGGAGCAGGACAACCCTCTCCTTGATTTTACGTTGGTTATGAACGAGAACCAGGAAATGAGTCACGGGAAACCAGTTGCTATGACGACGGCTATGCCACTGACGACGCTATGATCCCATAGACAGTAGGACCAGCCACGCTCGCCTCAGGCATGAGGCAGTACTATCTGCAGTACTACCTGCAGTAATACCTGCAATGGAAAATGGAGGTAACAGCGTTACATTATGTGACAGATTATTATCTCCAAGTGTGAATGTTAGTGTGAAATTGAACATAACGTATATGACAATGTTGTTTTCAATAAAAAAACATTGTCACAAAGCAAGCCAATCTACTTTTCCATGCTGATAAGAGAATTAAAATGAGAAAATATAATGGGACAAAAACAAATCAAGGGACATTTAGAATAGATAAAAATGTGCGATTAATTGCGATTAATCGCGAGTTAACTATGACATTAATGCGATTAAATATTTGAATTGCTTGACAGCACTAGTATCTTTTGGTATGCATTTCAGAAAAAAAATGGTTAGGATTCAGGTGTAATTGCAAATAGTGATTAATCATGATTAATCCACTGAAAATTCTGATTAATTTGATTAAAAATTGTAATCATTTGACAGCCCTAATATATATATATATATATATATATATATATATATATATATATATATATATATATATATATATATATATATATATATATATATATATATATATATGAAGTTTGATTTCATCATTGAATGCTTATATGACGGTGTCATGAATATCCATAACCACAAGTAAAGTGGAACCATTTGGACTTGTCATTAAGATGTCTTAAAAAAGTTATAAGACCAGTTTGACGACAGTGAATGCAGTACCGAGGTGCTTTAATGAATTTTTAACAGAAGAAACGTTAGCCTAAAGCTAACGTTTCTTGTTGCAAAAACTGGCTTACATCAGCTTACTAAAGTAACCGCTAACTGTAGTTAGCTGCCGTTAGCTAGTGAATTCAGTTATCTGTACAGCTGTTAAATTAGCTGACTCAGCCCAGGGCTGCTAAGAGCCAAACCCGGAAAGAAAACCCTCTCGGTAGTGTATTCTCAGTCAAAAAACTAGTGTCTGCTGTGTTTGGTCCCATCCATCTAGCCGTGTTCACCGACACCAAAAGCTCCGTTAACGAAATTTGATGGTGAAAACATTTCCCGCCCTACATTGACTCTGATTGGCCAACCCTGGTATTCTTACCCTAACCAATCTCACTCCTAATGCCTAAACCTAACCAATCAAACCAATGAAGGCAATGAGTAGGGAGGGACTTGTTGTGTCGCAGATATTGATTAGCGTTTACAGTAGCCAATGTGCGTTAAGCTGGGTTCCCACGAGGCAGCTTCGGAGCAATTCAATTCATTCTGCCATGCTTTAGCTTTAGCTTTAGCTGAGTCGGTGTCGCCAGACCGGGACTAAAAACAGCCTCCGAGACTTACAGAGGAAGCCAGTGCACGACAGGAAATGCACTAACGTTACCGAGATGGTTTTCTTTCCGGGTTTAGCTCTTTGCAGCCCAGGGCTGAGTCAGCTAGCTAATTGGACAGCTGTAACGTTACATCTAACTGAGCTAACGGCAGCTAACTATAGTTAGCAACAAGTTCAAATGGTTCTACTTTACTTGAGGTCAAGGATATTATTCATGACACCGTCATACAAGCATTTAACGATGACATCAAACTTCATGACAGGTCCAAATTGTTTCACTTTACAATTATAATGCTCTCATGACAGCCAATGTAAAAAAACAACCTCTTAATGACAGTTTAATGTAATGTTAACACATAAAGCTAAACAGTTTTTTAAAGTTTGATTATTGGGCCTGTCATGACATATTTATGACAGGTTATGTTGTCTAGTTTAATGTCAAGTTGTCATAACAGAGATTGTTGTCTTCGTTAATGTCAAGTTGTCACAACAAAGACATCTCGCACAATGCTAACTTTGCATTAAAAGTGTCATAATTTACCGAATGACACTTAATGACAACAGTCATGAACACTCAAAATGACTCCTTCATGTTCATGACAGGTGTCATGTCATAATGACGGTGTCATGTCAGTCTTATGCACACCCCTGCAAATAAAGTGTTACCCAATGTGTGAATGGAACATTAACCTTTTTACATTTCACTAATTTACCGGCCGGCCGGTTAATAACATGGTTCGTCTAGCACTAAACATGGTTCAAAGAGAGGGCTAACGCTACGTTACGGTCTTAACATTCAATTTCACATACAACATGTATCTTGTTAGTTTTCCATCTTATGTACATAATGTGGAAAAATAGATATTCCAACCTATGTGGCGCAGCTGTGGCTCAGTGGTAGAGCGGTTGCCTGCCAATCGGAAGGTTGGTGGTTCGATGTCCTTCGGCATTGGAGTGTAAATGTGTGTGAGTGTTTATCTGATGAGCAGGTGGCACCTTGTACGGCAGCCCCGGCCACAGTGTGTGAATGTGAGTGAATGGTTCCTGTACTATGTATAAGTAGTATATATGTATGTATGCTGGTAAGTATGTATATAAGACTCGTTATAAGACCCGAGGGGACCGGTCTTTTCAGTCTGTTGCTCCCAGACTGTGGAACGCCCTGCCCCTGTCCGTGCGTCTGGCTGACTCTGTTGTCTCTTTTAAAAAGGATCTGAAAACTTGCTTATTTAGGAAAGCTTTTGGTTGATGGGTTCTCACTAGCGTCCCTTTCTTTTTATATATGTATATGCATTTTATACTGTTTGTTCTACCTATTCTGTTGTACAGCACTTTGTGATTTTATCTGTGAAAAGCACTTTATAAATAAATTGTACTTACTTACTTATGTTAAAGCGCTTTGAGCAGTCGTTAAGACTGGAAAAGCACTATATAAATACAGTCCGTTTACATTACATTTACTATGTGTTTGAGAAAGAACAGTCAACATCATTTTTGGCCAGTTTTTACAGCTCTATGTGTATTGGATTGATCAGATTAGATCAAAAATGAGAAGAGTCTTCTGTGTGCGCTCCCTCACACGTATGTTTGCTTTCCTTACTATGGTTTTTCAAGCTGAACAGCCAATCAGATGGATTGGACACACTGCAAAAACTAGGGTGATGGTTGCTCACCGTGGGCCCAAATTGGACCGGCGGCCAGCAATCTCCTTGGTGTGTCAGGGCCTTAACAGCAAGCTTCAATGAACCGATTCGTAACATTAGAATCAGGCCATCAGCTGATTTTTTTGTCCATTTAGATCGATGTAGGGGTCCATGTATCAGTGTAGCCGTATCTGTGACAATTTACTAGGGATGTAACGATACACTCAATTCACAATATGATACACAATTTAAAGTTCTGTTTAGCTGTCAGCTTTTTAACCATGTTTAAGCCAGCTAACGTTACTAGCTTACGGCAGGCTAACATTACCTGCTGTGTAATGTTAGTTAACTTCCCGCCCTGGGCTGTTTAAAAATTGCATCACGATACATTTTTTTATCTCAACCGGTTGTAATCTTTACACATTTAAATAGATTTGTAACCGATTCACGATGCATCATTACATCACTGTACCGATTCACATCCGTGAATCTTTACACCTCTACCATTTATGTCTCACATAATGTTGATTTAGTCATTTGTGCTTTCAATTTATTAATTCGTGCTCCTAAATTACTCATTCATGCTCATTTGATATTGTTTTTGGTATTATACAGCCGATCATGACTTACTCATTTGTGCTCTCAAATTAATAAGTCATGCACATTTAATGTTGTTTTGGCATTATACAGCCGCTTTTAAGCTCTGTCTCTTGCTGCCCAAACAAAGTCACAAAGCCAATCCTTAAGTAAACCATCCTCCACACCATCTTATTACCATCTGTCATACAAGGCAGGATGGATCCATAGATCCATGTTGTCTTTATGCCTCTTATTAGCTGACAGGAGAGGCAGGCCCTACAACGTTTTGTGCTGCTGTAGCACATACTTTAAGATTCAACTATGTGTGTGTTAAAAGGTTTACGGCTAGACCACTGCTGTACAAAGCTGTTACTTCCCTACCTGTGGCTTTCCTGTAAGCTTGAACATCTTGCCCATTCTAATGTTTAGTCAAACAGTAACTGAACCCTATTGACTTTGTTTGGAGGCTTTTTATATCGACTGAAGTTTATCATTTACTGTAAAAGGAACTGCAAAAATATTAATGAGGAGGTGTATATTCTTAGTATATATTCATTGTTGTCAAAAAATCTGCTTAAAGAAAAGCTCTGTCAAATGATATAGGATATATTGAGATATATTTTGAGAGATATTATTTTGCGATAACCTGACAGTTTCAAGTTGTGTAGAAACTATAGAGGAGCTTGAACCATGAATTGTTATTAGGGGTCAATCCTGTGACCTCTGTCAAACGGCATGTAGAAGGTACCATTATCCAGGATTATGTGACTATCCTCAGCAAACAAAGAGAGAAATTTCTAGAGAAGCAGGGATTTCCACAACTCTGATCTGCTTCCATTCCAGTCTGTCAAATGAGGTCAGGGGAAACTCCCTTACTCAGTTACTATTTCTGCAAAGTGGTCACTACAATTGAAGCATGGTGTGTATTTTATCAAATACATCAAAATACACAAATCCACTGCCTTTCAGCAGGAATACCCTTGAAAAAAATAAAGACTAGTAACCCAATCAAAACCAACAACTTCATCAAAAGCCTGTGACCAGATTCAGCTCAGGGCTCCAGATTAGGCTAACATTTTACATCGGCTGCACTAGGGTGTCTTTTTTTAGGTAATTTAGATGCACCCAAAATTTTAAATTTGGTTTTCAGATGTTGAAGCTTCACATTAAAATATGGTCATTTATGTTCCATCCATCGTCTTCCGCTTTGGGGACCCCAAACTTGCCTTTCCCGAGCCACATTAACCAGCTCTGACTGGGGGATCCCGAGGTGTTCCCAGGCCAGGTTGGAGATGTAATCCCTCCACCTAGTCCTGGGTCTTCCCCGAGGCCTCCTCCCTGCTGGACGTGCCTGGAACACCTCCCTAGGGAGGCGCCCAGGGGCATCCTTACCAGATGCCCGAACCACCTCAACTGGCTCCTTTCGACGTGAAGGAGCAGCGGCTCTACTCCGAGCTCCTCACAGATGACTGAGCTTCTCACCCTATCTCTAAGGGAGACACCAGCCACCCTCCTGAGGAAACCCATTTCGGCCGCTTGTACCCTCATTTATGTTGTTGAAATAAAAGCTATATCCTAGATCCAAAGATCTTTTCATTTTGCTACCATTCAGTAGTTTAATTAAAATTATAGATGTCGTCTGGCCTACAAATGATTGCTTGCTGGGTTACTTACATGTACACACACAAATAAAAAAATGGATTCACTAATGGGTTTTAATTTTTACCAAAAATATGTCAACTGCGTTTTGTTATACTGTACATGATTTGTTCATTTCTAGTACTGTTGGTTACAGTTTTGGCACTTAACCTGCTGTTGTGTTTTCCTTATTGTCTTGTCATTGTCCCTTACTGTTACTCTTATCTATCTTTGCTGACTAAATAGCACCCAACTGTCTGTTCTATGGCGTTATTTTTTAGTCAAAAGTTATGAGCGTGTAACACACGCTCACGAGCACATTATGTTATTTCACACGCGCAAAAATGAACCTTCAGCTGGCATGATAAAAGTACTCGCGCACAAATTCAACAACCGAGAGGTGTAGGTAGCTGCGAGCGAGCGCCTGGCTACTCTTACTCTGCTTGTACAGTGGAATCCTGCTCGCGCGCAGCGGCCTTTTGCTCGCGGTGTGGATTTCTGCTCGCTCAGCTGATTTCTGCTCGCTCGAGTACATGACTTTTGACAATTTGGGGGCGGAAACCAAGGAGGGCACTGACCCTCTTATGATTGGTCACTTTCACACATGGACATCCTTGATTGACAGCTCTCATTACAGGAAGCACGGAGTCACAGTATCTGACGGAGTTCAGTCATTCAGTTAACACTGCACAGTGGACGGAATGGCGGCGACACCTGAAGATGTAGGCGTAAGTGATATTGATGATATGATGGGGGCTGTGTGTTTGACAGTGTTATAGCAATTTAATCTGAAATTTGTTGAGAATAAACTCATTAAATATTGAGAATAAAGTTGTATTTCAAGTTTTTTTCTCAATATTTAATGAGTTTTTTCTCGAAACACAACGACTTTATTCTCAATATTTAATGAGTTTATTCTCAACAAATTTCAGATTAAATTGCTATAACACTGTCAAACACACAGCCCCCATCATATCATCAATATCACTTACGCCTACATCTTCAGGTGTCGCCGCCATTCCGTCCACTGTGCAGTGTTAACTGAATGACTGAACTCCGTCAGATACTGTGACTCCGTGCTTCCTGTAATGAGAGCTGTCAATCAAGGATGTCCATGTGTGAAAGTGACCAATCATAAGAGGGTCAGTGCCCTCCTTGGTTTCCGCCCCCAAATTGTCAAAAGTCATGTACTCGAGCGAGCAGAAATCAGCTGAGCGAGCAGAAATCCACACCGCGAGCAAAAGGCCGCTGCGCGCGAGCAGGATTCCACTGTACAAGCAGAGTAAGAGTAGCCAGGCGCTCGCTCGCAGCTACCTACACCTCTCGGTTGTTGAATTTGTGCGCGAGTACTTTTATCATGCCAGCTGAAGGTTCATTTTTGCGCGTGTGAAATAACATAATGTGCTCGTGAGCGTGTGTTACACGCTCATAACTTTTGACTAAAAAATAACGCCATACTGTTCCTCGTCTCTCTCCCTGCATGTATGTTTGTCTTTTCTTACATAATGATGCACTTTTTTTTTTTATCTCCCAATGGAAAATGCATTTTATTTTTTTTATTTTTTACATCTAACGTTACATGGAAACACTAAGTCAAAAATATGGACACCAACACAACAAAACAGGAAAAATTAAACAAAAACAAAACACCTCATACAATGAAGCTCAAATATGTCCACTTACCATGAGCTCATGTTCAGTCCGATGTACCCCTAATTTCTTCAGCCCAATTGTCAGGTCGTTGACACAAATGCCTCCATCACCGTTCACATCCAGGACTTGGAACAACACTTTCAGTCTGTGCTCCTGCTCAGGCCCTCCACATATGTCACATGGATGCGCTGATTGACCTGGGTCCGAGTGGCAGTCACCAACCACGGGCTGTCGGGGGACTGGTTTAGATGGAAGACCTGAGGAGGGGTCTTCGGCGTGCCCGCCTCCGCCGCCCGGGTCGACTCCTCGGTGGGTCTCGTCCGATCGGCACTGGCAGAATACATCACTGAGCAAGGGGGGCATCAACGAACCCTGCTGGTGCATCATGAGACTATTCGCCTCCTGAATAGTTTGACACTCTACGTTACTTGCTACAGTTCAGCCGCTTGAGAACTTAAAAGAGCCCTGACTACCACGTCACATGTCCCTCCATTTCAGCCCCGGCCCGGCACTGAAAGGAAAAGCTACCAGAAGCCGGTTAGCTTACAAACCCGACTTTTCACTACGAACACATTCGAGGAGTTGACCTGAGACGAAAATGGTACTTCTCTACAACCTCACTTGATAAATTAGCACAGGTAGCTAGCGTTTTCAACCATAGACTGTTCAACGTACCGCTAACTATAGATGCCGGGTAAAACGAGACGCGATGATAAGATGAGGATACTGAGCTGTCAGCGCCTTTACCATCTATTAAAATTACTTCACCGCGTCGCACGTTAGAGTTTATACGGAGCTCGTGTATCGCACATAATAACGAAAAATACGGTTAGTGTAATAAAGAGCAATGTAAACAAGATGTTTGTTCAAATAGTCTATTTAAGTCATGTTAACTTGCCGACGGAAAAGGAAAACACATTCTGCTCAAGCGATCTTTCATTTCATAGGATGGTGAAGGCATGTCCCGGCCTACTCTGCTTCTGATTGGCGTAGCCTACCCTGGAGCGCTTACCCCCAACGGCTCTGTCTTACCCTAACCAATCTCACTCCTCATGCCTAAACCCAACCAATCCAACCAACGAAGGTAACGAGTACTAGCCAATCAGAGGCAGAGTAGGGCGGGTCATGCCTTCACGACATCATTACCTTGTACCTCACGTTATGGCTCTGTCAGTACCATGGATGTATTAAGAGAACGTCAGTACCCGATCCGGGCAGACGGAACGGATCGGGTACTGACCAAGGGGCCAGGCTTCTCTCCTCAGAGTGAAGCCTCCTATGGCCTATTTGATGCTAATAAGCTATCACCCCCCGTTAGCATCCCATTGACTGACATTCATTTTGGTGTCACTTTGACAGCCAATAACTTTACATCTGAAGCGTTTAAAGATTTCATTTGTCCATCGTTTATTTCTAAAGAAACACGACAATGTATAAAAGACTCCATTACCTTGTACCTCACGTTATGGCTCCGTAGCAGACGTTTTTATAAAAATAGGCTAACGATTGTGTCATAACCACACGACTTACTGTCGCATAGTACAGGAATTACCGTATAGTACAGGAGAAGCGTACATTAGCTGTTTAGTTTAATTACTAATGTTAACTAGCATTTAAGTTAGCAATAATTAGCCTGTGCCTATGTTATCTCCTTACATATACCTACGCTCTCTCCGTCTCTGATAGATTGGGAATGATTGAGATTTCTCTTGGCACAGCTACCAGAAGACTTACAACTTGCAGACACGTCACATCTACGGCGGGAAGCTCAGTTTGCAGCTGCGCAGTAACGCTCGGCTATCACCGGAAAAGTGCTGGTAATAGGCTTCACTTGTCTCCGTCAAAAACAGCGGAGTCGCTGGGTCCACTTTATATACTGTCATTGGTACTGACACTCCGTAGCAGACGTTTTTATAAAAATAGGCTAACGATTGTGTCATAACCACGCGACTTACTGTCGCATAGTAGAGGAATTACCGTATAGTACAGGAGAAGCTCGCAGGCAGTTTTGACGTACATTAGCTGTTTAGTTTAATTGCTAATGTTAACTAGCATTTTAGTTAGCAATAATTAGCTTGTGCCTATGTTATCTCCTTACATATACCTACGCTCTCCGTCTCTGATAGATTGGGAATGATTGAGATTTCTCTTGGCACAGCTACCAGAAGACTTACAACGTTCAGACACGTTGCTCACGTCACATCTACGTCAGCAAGCTCAGTTTGCAGCTGCGCAGTAACACTCAAGCCTCACCGGAAAAGTCCTTCCAATAGACTACATTGGTCTCCGTCAAAAACAGCGGAGTCACTTGGTCCATTTCTTCTATGTCAATGGGGTGGGACCCCAAATTTCGTGAACTTCAGTGCTGGGGAGGAGGGGCTGGGGGAGACAACTCTTTTCAATATTTTGAATTTGGACTGCAGTAACCATTTTAAACGCAAGCTGTCAATATTGCATATTGGACCTTTAAGCAGCAAAACTAAAACTTGTCATTCATTGTTTTCCCACTGGATAGTACTTGTACTTTTTAGGGGAAAAGTACACTTCTAAGCAGTTCTAAGAACTACTCTCCCCCAAAATCTTTTTTTTCCATTTGTTCCCACCGGCCAAGTGGCCACAGGGACTGGTAGGAGGGGTAAGGGAGTGACGCAAGCACCGCAACAGTCTTTATAACATCGTCACTAGACCTTAGCACCACATACAACAACAAAGCAGCATGGATCGAGGAGGCCATCGATGTTCCTGTTGTGCCTTGTTGAGATCCTCATAACGGAGTTTGAACGGCTGCGTTTAAAGACTAGGCTGGAGTACATAACAGAGAAACACAGACAATAAACAAAAATAAATCTTTTTTTTCCATTTGCATTTGCACTGGCCAAGTGACCACAGGGACTGGTAGGAGGGGTAAGGGAGTGATGCAAGCACAGCAACGGTCTTAATTAAAATCAGAAGAGAAATACGCCAAACTATTTACTAAATCTAATGTCTAAATCTATGTCATAATTTAAACAAGTCTCCTGAAGAGAAACAGGTATCTCTCTCTCTCCGGCTGCTTCTCAACTCTGAAAACTTTGAAACAAAAATACGCCAAAAAAAGTATTAACTATATACTAAATCTAATGTAGGCTATATATGTCATAATTTAAACAAGTCTCCCGAAGAGAAACGTCTCTCTCTCTCTCTCTCTCTCTCTCTCTCTTCTCTCTCTCCCTGTGGCCGTGTGTGTGTGTGTGTGTGTGTGTGTGTGTGTGTGTGTGTGTGTGTGTGTGTGTGTGTGACGGCGGACCAGGCGCTTGTGGAGTTTAACGGTAAAAAAGGCAGTTAACCACACGTTCCCATTAATCTTATGATGGACATGTGTTTATGGTATTTAAAAAAACAATCCCTCAACGGCGAAATAAAAACCTCTTATTTACGATACCGAGGTCTGAGAGTCCGGGGCGTCCCAGGATGACAGGCCGACTAGCGAACAAGCGATCCCGGGCCGCCACCAGCTGGCAGTCCCTTCACTTTATGGAACTTCTCAACTCCGAAAACTTTGAAGCAAATTGTCAATTCGGCAACGATTTTCGGAAGACCGTCTATATTCGAAATCTAAACAGTTCATTTCTCGCCTAAAACGTTGTCAGAAATGACTTTAATGATGAATAAGATGGTGAAAATTGTTAAAAATGTCCCACTGTTGCTCTGTCTACAAGTACAGACGGCGCACTGCAAGATCTGGGTTGGCAGTGGGCGTGACTTATAAGTTCGACCAATCAAGTAGACCTAGGAAAAGGGAAAAGACCCTGCTCTGAAGTAGGAGCTAAAAAAGTCCCGTAATACGGCCAGAGGAACTAAAAAAACCCCAAATTTGTCCGGTGGGAACACGACGAAAAAAGTGTTCTAGGAACGTTTTAGTTCTAGGAACTGCAAATTATGAACAAGACAGAGGAAACAGAAATAAGCACACGAAGAAAAAAAAACAGCAGGTAAACACGGACCTCTGGGTTCCGGTGCCATTCATCTGCATGTAGCCTACGGCAGTACACAGAAAATTGGCAGACTTCCCTTTAAGTCACCAGCTAACGCTAGCGGTAGCTATATAGCTTGGTTGGCAGAAGGCTGAACAAGACATTTTGGCATTTTTAGGCGACCAACATTTTTCACTTAACTTTGATGAAGTGAAACACACAGTCAGTTTAAGACAAAAACATGGACAACATCCAAAAACAAGTTCACATCTATTTTGATGTACAGTGCAATGAATAGCATTGCAAAGCCTCTATCATGATTGACAGGTCGGCATAGCCACACCCTAAAGCATGCCATGCTTTATTGTCTATTTTAAAATTAATGGGACCATAATTTACAAAATGAACATCATGCAGTATTGAAGAAGACTTCAAACTTGAGGCCATACACTCGTTCGAAGTAGGGCAATTTTTCTATAGACTTCTATAGAAATTGACTTCTTTTTGGAGCCAGGGGAGACGCCCCTGGCTGGAAATGAGACAGAATCCAGGTTTAAGCACTTCCACATTGGCTTCACTTTTCAAGGCCCCTGAAGATGCTGTCATATAATGATGTGAAATGTGCCTGTGCATTACTATGGGTTTTACGGTAACACGGTGAATGAGGGATCTCGCCATAGTCTCGCATGTTATCGCGGGTGGATGTTGTTATACTCCGGCAACTGCATCTGCTCATTAAAAATATAGCTAAAAGAGTTTTAAGCCTCCGTTGTTATCATTTTACCGTCATTTTAAAGTTTATTTGACAGTGATTAATCTAATCAAGGTTTGGGTTTGTTGGTTTTAAGTCTGCATTGTGTTATGCATCAATTATCCTCTGAAATTGGCGATAACAGCATATTGTCTACACATTAGAACAAGGGCCACTGTTTAATGTGCTACATGTTTTTCTAGTTTGGAGAGGTACAACAGATCCCTCACCCACAAAATCTTCTTTTAGCTTAGATATTTTTGATTCCTCAGGTAAAACCCCCCTCCTAAGTGATCATTTCAACAACAGAAGCCCAGTATGAATGTAATGGACTGTATTTATATAGCGCTTTTGTAGTCTTAATGACTACTCAAAGCGCTTTTATCGAGTACAGGTACCATTCACCATTCACACACACAGCATCGGAAGCAATTCTGGATTCTGTGTCTTGCCCAAGGAGACTTCAACATGGAATTGCAGGGCCAGGGATTGAACCTTCCAATTGATAGGCGACCACTCTACCACCTGAGCCACTGCCATAAAGATGGGCACGACCAGAACATGTGGAGTAACGTGGCGGGGGTATGATGTATGACCTATCGATATCTGGAAATATTATTGCATATCTCTGCTTAGTATGGACATTTCTGTCACTGTGGCTGTGGACACTGGAAATATACTCTATGTCCAATTTTCTGAATAATTTAGGGGTGAAAAGTGTTCACTTGTGATCTTGACTATTTTTAGAATGTATGCAATTTTAGGTAACTTCTATTTACATACATGTGAATTTGCAAATACTACAAATGTTTTAGCTTTTGAAACCTTTGTTGGTTGAGTTTACTTTTTTCAACTAATAGTTTTTTACAAAAAAAACTGAAATGGAGAAATGTCTTAAAGGGGTGATAGAATGCAAAACCGAGTTTACCTTGTCATAGTTGAATAACAACAGTTAACGTCAAAATCCCATAGACACGTCTTTTCTCTGCAAATCTCACTATTCAAATAGTGAGAGACTGCCTCTGAAAACGGGAAAATCCCAACGAGCCACCGAGTTGACGTCAACTCAGTGGCACCTCCTTAGTACTTGCCTTATTTGGCTCAAGTCTAGTCTTTGTCACGCCCCAATATTTACATATGCTACACAACTGACCTGAGTTCAGCTTAGTCTTCTGAATCTAAGTCACGCAGATCTCAGACATTTTATACATTGTTCGTGTGCTATGTAATTACTAAATTCATTTCTGAGACTTTTTCAAATCTACTATGTAGAGGTCAACTATGTGCTGTTTTAGGAAAGTTGATGGCTAATTGCAAATTTTGTCTGACTGTGTGTCGGAGTTCAGGAGCTCATGATCAGCAGGCTAACATGACAGCGGCTGGGTTGCTGCCTCACCGCCCTGCGTGTTAGCTGTGAGCTAGCTAGATGGATCTCTGTTACGGCCGGCAGCCCACGGCGCTCCATATCCGCGCAAAGTAAACGTTCCTGGGTTAGTGGACTACCAAATTCCAAGGCTTTGACGGAGCTCCAGGGCCAGGGCCGCTCTCCCTCCGCTCTCCTGTTAGCTAGCTAGCTAAATGTCCCGTGCGTGTGAGTGAGAGTGCGATCAGTGAGCTTGTTGCACCCGCAATCTCTTACCACAGATTCCAGTTAATCTTATAATGGATATTTGTGATGAGTTATAAACAGTGCTCGAAGTGGGCCGGTACTCACCGGTACGCAGTACCGGCACTTCTACATTTTACTCTTAAGCGTACCTGCACATTTTCTTGCGTACCGCTACTTCTCGCATGCAGCCGGTACGCTACCACTGACAGAGAAAGCGTCAGTGTCAGAGAGCTGACCCTAACGTTACATAAACTACACTACCCAGAGGGCACTACGTGTTTACATTTTAGATCTTGACGAATCACGTACAGGCAAGCAGTCGGCCCACCCTATCAGAAGTTAGCTTCTCCACGGACGCTAGTTTGAAAAAGCTGTCAGCCTGACCGTAACAGATTTTTCACTGCTGAAAACCTAGAAACTAAAAATAAGTGTCGAGTTTGTAAGTCGTTATGTTAGCCGCCTGGCTTCAGAAAGGTACTAAAAGAACGCGTGTGCCAGAGCCAGACACGTCAACAGAGGTCCAAGTCAAACCAGAAACATCAGGAGGTAGTACGATTCGTGAGCTTCAAGCTAACGTTCAAGCTAACGTTAGAGTTGATGTGAGTGGAACAGCTGGCGTTAATGAGGAGTCTTACCTTACTCAATGACACCGACGTCAACAATAACGTGAGTAACGAAACACACGGATGGCCTGACTGTTGGTCAAAGGACCAAATGATGTATTTTTGCTCCACGAACAGCTGGCTCGTTTTTAATGATAACAAACTGGGCTGCAAAACATGTAGCAGCATCCTGTCACTTGCTGCCCAGACAGAGAGGGGACTGAAGCTGTCTGGCATAAACCCTGTTCCCCCTGTCTCTGTCACACACACACACACACACACACACACACACACACACACATACACACACACACACACACACACACACATACACACACACACACACACACACACACACACACTGAGAGTGAGTGTTTGTTTTGCATCTGCTTGAGCACCAAATTATTGTTAAAATAGTTGTTTTGATAATTTAGATCTCTTCACATGAATCCAACATTTTAGCAAATATAAATCAGCTTATTTGTGGAAAAAATAAACAATATTGATACTAGCCTATATGTAAATTATTCACTTAGGCCATCTATAGATAGTTAATAAGGATTCACTGTGCCACATGTATGTTTACAATGAAAACATGATTTTTTAAATAGCTTATGCACTAAAGTTATGTAAACTTGTTTAAATAAATCCATACATTTATATTGTTAATAAATGACAATACATTGTTGTTGTACCAGCAATATCTCCAAGTTTTGTTTTTCACTGTAGAAATCTCAAATGTCATAATGATTTACCAATACAAGAGAGTACAGGTGTCGTGCCAATGTACTTACCCCCGCCAGGATTCGTATCCCCTGGCCGCGGGAGCGCGCGTGCACTCAGAGCGGAGTTTACCTGCTGCACTTCGCATTGTTTAACTGCTGCACTTCGAATTCACCTCTTAAATGGAACAAATAGCGACGTGGAAGACTCGACAGGGTTTTCCATAGTAACAAGGGTCTCTATTAATAAGGGTTTTTATTAGGCTATACGTTTATTTGTCTGTTACATTATGGTGACGTGTGAATTGTTTAATGCGTCCATTCTCTGTGGGTGTGTTCTGACGAGGATGCCTCGTCTTTGCTACCAGTCCCTCCCTCCCCTCTAACTGATTTCTGTTTCAATTTGATTTAGTTTAATATGGCTTTTCAATTAGCCGCTTTGTTCACCTGTCTACCATATAAGTTACATAGGGGATACACAAAATATCAGGCTGTCTTCACTTGATATTTTCTGTATCCTGTCCCCTAACTTGCAAAGGGTCTGTCCTCTCATCATGTGTGTTATGTCACATGTCTACCAGGTCACAATAAACAACATCAGATAATATGGAGCTGTCTGCTTTTTTATAACAAAAGTTACATAGGGGATACAGAAAATATCAGGTGAAAACAGCCTGATATTTTCTGTATCCTGTCCCCTAACTTGCAAAGTGTCTGTCCTCTCAATATCAGGCACCTGATATTTTCTGTATCCCCTATGTAACTTTTGTAGCACTTTGTTACTAAGCACTTTTTTTATTATGAATATATGGTATATATATTTTTTTATATTTCTACTGTCATGAAAGCGATGGAGCTGTCAGTTTACCTTGTTGCATGTTCAAAAGTGCACAACAAAATGAGACACTGAATTTGAAACAGCACATTGTAATGTATGCATCTATTATCAAAGTATTTATTAGTAACACAGCGGAAATTAGTAGAAATGTGAATATTTGGTTAGCATGTTGATTTACGATGTTTGCCCCTAAATTTTCTGGTTGTGCCCCTAAAATTTTCAGTTGGGGGCAACTGTGCTCCTAGTGAAAAAAGTTAGTCTGGAGCCCTGCTGTTAGCTGCTAGCTAGCTAGCTGTCGTCTGGGACGAGAGAGTGTTCAGTCAGGCTTCAGTAATAATCATCATGCACCAGTCCTGTGTGTATTTGTAGCATATATATGGATATATATGATATATATCCATTTTGTGTGCGATCCATCTGGCGTTGGAGAGTAGTATTCTCTGCCGACAACAATCACGAGAGCGCCCGCTGGTCTGGAGGATGTCCTCCGGAGGACCGGTGATGCCTTCGCGGCACAACACCCACACGAACACCACCAGTTGCCCGAAATGCGTGATCTTGGAGCAGCTGCATCATCTGTCTGTTGCCCCTCTGTCTGTCTGTCTGTCTGGTTCTTTCCAACTCTTGTGAGGCCAGTTCTTCGTCTATATACTCGGGTTCGAATAAATAAGGACGACCATCAAACTCAAAAGCCTCTTCCATATGTTCGATATCTTCGATATTCTCCATAGTTACGTTACTCCAAGATTCTTCCCTTGTGAACACCTCCGCTCTTCACACTACACTGTAGCTCCTCCACCTACACTGTTATTTATCTTGCTACAACTGAATTCATACGGGACTTCAGCACGAGACTGCCGCTAGCCGTCTGTTAGTGTTTTACTGAACAAGGCACAGGGAAATAACCCCCAAAAAAATCGCAGCATATGCATCACCGGTCCTCCGGAGGACAGCCACGACCAGCGGGCGCTCTCGCGATTTTTGTCGGCGCGGCAAGCGAGGACTGCGAGCAGGAAGCAGAAGCACGGCCGCCGGTCGGACACTACCACAACGATCCCCACAGCAGAGAATACTACTCTCCAATAGCAGATGGATCGCACACAAAATGGATATATATCATATATATCCATATATATGCTACAAATACACACGGGACTGCTGCATGATGATTATTACTGAAGCCTGACTGAACACTCTCTCGTCCCAGACGACAGCTAGCTAGCTAGCAGCTAACAGGGTAGGTGAATGTTGAAATGCATCTTGTTGTCATGTAAGGGCCCTGTTCATGTTACACAGACATTTTAATTGCATTTTGTGTATGTTAAGATGCACAAAGGCACTATTTAATTTATGCCCCCATAACTGCCGTTTAGCTAAGTGGGAGCGGTGGGCATTAGCTGCAGCAGCTCTGTCTAGGTAGCTGCTATTGCGCTAATTGTTTTTGCTATAGACAGGTCTCGCATAGTTATATTTAGCAAGATTAACGTAAACATTGGCTGGAGTTCTCCTTTAAGGAACAGTGTGAAATACCCCATATAATCATTCTATCACCCCTTTAAGATTGTGTATATAGAGGGTAATATATATCACACACACATATTTGACAGAATGCAATTTTTACATGGCACATGCATATGGGGCGCTGAATGTAAAAGGCTGGTTACACTTTTTAGCTGATAAATTTTCAACATTTAGCTTGCATTAACGGCGTTAACGCAAACCCATTTTAATGCCAATCATTTTTTTAACGCATAGAGAGAGCAACGGGATCTGTTAGTCCACTTCTTTAACTGTCTATGGCCACGCCATGTCCCGCCCTACGAAGCAGCTGATTGGTTTGGTTTAGGCATTTCACCGCGAGTAGTTATGATAGTGGATTGGTCAGGGGATAGGACCTGAACTAATGGGGTTACGTTACCTTAGACGCCTGGCCAATAGTAGTGATTGAAGGGCGGGTCTTGTAATTTCGCAGACCGGAAACAAAACAGACACAGGCCGCGGCCGGTTTGAGCCAAAGTATGGTTTGAGCTTGCTAGCCGCGTAGCTAGTAGTCTCGTCACGGCGATTAGCTTCGGAGCGAGTAGTGACTCTACAGTCAGAGAGAGAAACAAAGTGTCTCCTCTGTTCTTTCTGACCATGGTGGGAAACCTGGAGGAGGAAAACCCTCTCCTTGATTTTACGTTGGTTATGAACGAGAACGAGAACCAGGAAATGAGTCACGGGAAACCAGTTGCTATGACGACGGCTATGCCGCTGACGACGCTATGATCCCATAGACAGTAGGACGAGCCACACTCGCCTCAGGCATGAGGCAGTACTACCTGCAGTACTATCTGCAGGACTATCTGCAGTACTACCTGCAGTAATACCTGCAATGGAAAATGGAGGTAACAGCGTTACATTATGTGACAGATTATTATCTCCAAGTGTGAATGTTAGTGTGAAATTGAACATAACGTATATGACAATGTTGTTTTCAATAAAAAAACATTGTCACAAAGCAAGCCAATCTACTTTTCCATGCTGATAAGAGAATTAAAATGAGAAAATATAATGGGACAAAAAGAAATCAAGGGACATTTAGAATAGATAAAAATGTGCGATTAATTGCGATTAATCGCGAGTTAACTATGACATTAATGCGATTAAATATTTGAATTGCTTGACAGCACTAGTATCTTTTGGTATGCATTTCAGAAAAAAAATGGTTAGGATTCAGGTGTAATTGCAAATAGTGATTAATCATGATTAATCCACTGAAAATATATCTAAATGTTATATCTAAATCTAAATGTTAAATATATATCTAAATGTTAAATGTTAAATCTAAATCTTAAATATATATCTAAATATTATATCTAAATCTAAATCTTAAATATATTTCTAAATATTATATCCATCCATCCATCCATCCATCCATCCATCCATCGTCGTCCGCTTATCCGTGGTCGAGTCGCAGGGGGAGCAGCTCCAGCAGGGGACCCCAAACTTCCCTTTCCCGAGCCACATTAACCAGCTCTGACTGGGGGATCCCGAGGCATTCCCAGGCCAGGTTGGAGATGTAATCCCTCCACCTAGTCCTGGGTCTTCCCCGAGGCCTCCTCCCAGCTGGACGTGCCTGGAACACCTCCCTAGGGAGGCGCCCAGGGGGCATCCTTACCAGATGCCCGAACCACCTCAACTGGCTCCTTTCGACGTGAAGGAGCAGCGGCTCTACTCCCGAGCTCCTCACGGATGACTGAGCTTCTCACCCTATCTCTAAGGGAGATGCCAGCCACCCTCCTGAGGAAACCCATTTCGGCCGCTTGTACCCTGGATCTCGTTCTTTCGGTCATGACCCAGCCTTCATGACCATAGGTGAGGGTAGGAACGAAAACTGACCGGTAGATCGAGAGCTTTGCCTTCTGGCTCAGCTCTCTTTTCGTCACAACGGTGCGATAAACTGAATGTAATACCGCCCCCGCTGCGCCGATTCTCCGACCAATCTCCCGCTCCATTGTCCCCTCACTCGCGAACAAGACCCCAAGGTACTTAAACTCCTTCACTTGGGGTAAGGACTCATTCCCTACCTGGAGAAGGCACTCCATCTGTTTCCTGCTGAGAACCATGGCCTCAGATTTAGAGGTGCTGATCCTCATCCCAGCCGCTTCACACTCGGCTGCAAACCGATCCAGTGAGTGCTGAAGGTCACAGGCCGATGATGCCATCAGGACCACATCATCTGCAAAGAGCAGCGATGAGATCCCCAGCCCACCGAACTGCAACCCCTCCCTACCACGACTACGCCTCGATATCCTGTCCATAAATACTACGAACAGGATTGGTGATAAAGCGCAGCCCTGGCGGAGGCCAACCCTCACCTGGAACGTGTCCGACTTACTGCCGAGAACCCAGACACAGCTCTCGCTTTGGTCATACAGATATTGGATGGCCCTGAGAAGGGACCCCCTCACCCCATACTCCCGCAGCACCTCCCACAAAGTCTCCCGGGGGACCCGGTCATATGCCTTCTCCAGATCCACAAAACACATGTAGACTGGATGGGCATACTCCCAGGCTCCCTCCAGGATCCTTGCTAGAGTAAAGAGCTGATCCGTTGTTCCACGACCAGGACGGAATCCGCATTGTTCCTCTTCAACCTGAGGTTCGACTATCGGCCGAACCCTCCTTTCCAGCACCTTGGAGTAGACTTTACCAGGGAGTGTGAGAAGTGTGATACCCCTGTAATTGGTACACACCCTCTGGTCCCCCTTTTTGAACAGGGTAACTACCACCCCGGTCTGCCACTTCTTTGGCACTGTCCCAGACTTCCACGCAATGTTGAGTAGGCGTGTCAACCAAGACAGCCCCTCCACACCCAGAGCTTTCAGCATTTCTGGACGGATCTCATCAATCCCTGGGGCTTTGCCACTGTGGAGTTGTTTGACTATCTCAGTGACCTCCACCAGGGAAATTGACGACAATCCCCCGTCATCCTCCAGCTCTGCCTCTAACAAAGAGGGCGCATCAGCTGGATTTAGGAGTTCCTCAAAGTGCTCTTTCCACCGCCCTATTACCTCCCCATTTGAGGTCAACAACGTCCCACCCTTACTGTACACAGCTTGGATGGTTCCCCGTTTCCCCCTTCTGAGGTGGCGGACGGTTTTCCAGAAGCGCCTTGGTGCCGACCGAAAGTCCTTCTCCATGTCTTCTCCGAACTTCTCCCACACCCGCTGCTTTGCCTCTTTCACGGCAGAGGCTGCAGTCCTTCGGGCCCTTCGGTACCTTGCAACTGCCTCCGGAGTCCTCTGGGATAACATATCCCGGAAAGACTCCTTCTTCAGTCGGACGGCTTCCCTGACCACCGGTGTCCACCACGGTGTTCGAGGGTTACCGCCCCTTGAGGCACCTAAGACCCTAAGACCACAGCTCCCTGCCGCAGCTTCAGCAATGGAAACTTTGAACATTGTCCACTCAGGTTCAATGCCCCCAGCCTCCACAGGGATGCACGAAAAGCTCCGCCGGAGGTGTGAGTTGAAGGTCTGTCGGACAGGAGCTTCCTCCAGACGTTCCCAATTTACCCGCACCACCCGTTTGGGCTTACCAGGTCTGTCCAGAGTCTTCCCCCACCCCCTGACCCAACTCACCATCAGATGGTGATCAGTTGACAGCTCCGCCCCTCTCTTCACCCGAGTGTCCAAAACATACGGCCTCAGATCAGATGAAACGATTATAAAATCGATCATTGACCTTCGGCCTAGGGTGCTCTGGTAGCTAGTACACTTATGAGCATCCCTATGTTCGAACATGGTGTTTGTTATAGACAATCCATGACTAGCACAGAATATTATATCTAAATCTAAATCTTAAATATATATCTAAATCTTATATCTAAATCTTAAATATATATCTAAATCTTAAATCTAAATGTTATATCTAAATGTGTCGCCAAGTGTAAAGCTAAATATTTAGAAAATATTCAAATCCCCAAGGAAACCACGCCCACTGCAGTGGCTTCAAATCGTGCTGCAATCCTGCAGAGCAACAGCGGGACATTTTTAACCATTTTCACTATCTTATTCATCATTAAAGTCACTTCTGATAACGTTTTAGGCGAGAAATGAACTGTTTAGATTTTGAATATAGGCAGTCTTGTGAAAATCGATGTCGAATTGACAATTTGCTTCAAAGTTTTCGGAGTTGAGAAGCTCCATAAAGTGATGGGACTGGCAGCTGGTGGCAGCTGGGGATCGCTTGCCTGTCATCCTGAGACGCCACGCTGTAAACTGGTGGTCGCTCAGACCGGTCTCCTAAATAAGAGGCTTTTATTTCGCCGTTGACGGATCGTTTGTTTAAATATCACAACACATGTCCATCATAAGATTAACGGGAACGTGTGGTGAAGGGTATGTGTGATGTGGGGCTATTTTAATTCTAAAGGCCAAGAGAACTTTATCAGGATGCATAGTATCCTGTATCCATGGAATAGGGTTAGTTAATTGTGGAGTTTAACGCCAAAAAGACCGTTAACCACACGTTCCCGTTAATCTTATGATGGACATGTTGTGATATTTAAACAAACGATCCGTCAACGGCGAAATAAAAGCCTCTTATTTAGGAGACCGGTCTGAGGGACCGCCATTTTACAGCGTGGCGTCTCAGGATGACAGGCCGACCAGCGAGCAAGCGATCCCCGGCCGCAACCAGCTGCCAGTCCCTTCACTTTATGGAGCTTCTCAACTCCGAAAACTTTGAAGCAAATTGTCAATTTGCCATCTATTTTCACAAGACTTCCTATATTCGAAATCTAAACAGTTCATTTCTCGTCTAAAACGTTATCAGAAGTGACTTTAATGATGAATAAGATGGTGAAAATGGTTAAAAATGTCCCGTTGTTGCTCTGCAGGATCGCAGTGTGATTTGAAGCCACTGCAGTGGGCGTGGTTTCCTTGTGGATTTGAATATTTTCTAAATATTTAGGCCCTATCCACACGGAAACGTATTTCGATGAAAATGCACATCTTTTGCATCGTTTCGGCCGACGCACTTTTTTGAAACCTGGTCCCAGGGTGAATAAAAAAAAATCCGGCTCATGTTTGGCTTCGTGTGTACGGCGAAACCGCATATGTGCGTATCGATGATGTCATCCCCACACACCTCGGACTCACAGCTCCGCCTTCAACCCAGCTGATGGCTATTATAGCAGGGAGCAATGCTGTTTATAAAGTGGAAGCATAGATATATACACTATGAAGTGGAAGTAGAGAACTTATCAACTAGCTAGCTAATCTGTCTGCTCATCAACTCCTTGAACGGATTATAGTAACTTTTAGCACCGCTTATTGTAGAAAGGCTACTGCAAGAAAAACGTGTAGCTAGATTATCAAAAAGACATCGGATCATTCATGTTTGTTTGACTGCCGATGTTAGCTAGCGCGCTAACGCTAGCTGACGCTAGCTAACGCTAGCTAACGCTAGCTGCAATCATGTCCGATAGAATGTAAACAAAGTTTACATTCTTTTTCTAGGTGGCCTTTATATAACGAGCAGTGGTGTAAGTTATTAAAGTCTAGTCCATGGATGTGTTAACCTAAGAGAACTAGCTAGCTAACAGTCATGTTATGAAAGGAAGTCACTGAAGGCTGCTCTTCTTCGTTCCGTTAATTTCTGTAGCAATAACAGCGCCGCCTACAGGCCTGGCATATGAAGTACCGTGTTGAGTCATTTACATATGGATTCATGTGGACATGAATTTTCTTGAACCGAATCCAGGGAAGACGGATGCGTTTTGATCCTAACGTCTTCGTCTGGATGGGGCCTCAGCTTTACACTTGGCAACACATTTAGATTTAAGATTTAGATATATATTTAAAATTTAGATTTAGATATAATATTTAGATATATATATAACATTTAGATTTAAGATTTAGATATATATTTAACATTTAGATATATATTTAACATTTAGATTTAGATTTAGATATAATATTTAGATTTAACATTTAGATTTAGATAAATATATATATATATATGTATATATATATATATATATATATATATATATAATTTCTGTCTCAAATGTGAGGAAAATGCGCTACATGTGAGGAAAGTGAGCTAAATGTTGAAAATGTATCAGATAAAAAAGTGTAACAAGCCTTTTACATTCGGCGCCCCATACATGCAGAGTGTGTATTTTTGTATTTATAAACGTGTAGTTTTTTTATTTATCCATTTTTACATTCTTTTTGTGTTATTTAATGTCTATTGTCTAGGTTACTGCTGCTTGTATAGCTATTTCCTGCAAATCCTGCCTACTGTTGATATTGAAATGTTGAAATGAAAAAATAGAAAAAAACCCTCATATTTACCAACTACGACTGTAATATAAAGCGAGATAATGGTGAGGATTTTGAATTACATCGTTTATTTGGCTGGTTGAGTATTGGCGTTTGATTAAACCAATAGTCACAGAGAATAAAGCATGACCGTGAGATAACCGACCAATAGGGCGTCAGTGGGCGGGGCTATACGCACAGCCAACGTAAGCGTTGTTAGTAGGAAGAAGAAGAAGCCGATTCTGGAAGCCATTACGTTGCGCACATTAATTGAGTAAATCCTACTATTTGTGCGTACAATACGCACAATTACCTCTCCAAAAGAGCAGTTTCTGCAATTATGGCATCGGTCGCGAAAAAAAGAAAAATGAATTTCTCGGAGAGAGAGGTGGAAATTATTGTGGAAGAAATAGAGAAACAAAAGCACACACTGGTTAACCACTTCAATGCTGGAGTCACCCACATGGCAAAGAATAACGCGTGGGTGGATATCCTGAAAAAGGTGAACGCTGTCACCACCTGTCCCAGAGAGTTGCCCGAGGTGAAAAAGAAGTGGTCTGACATGAAGACGGAGGTCCGGCGGAAAGTGGCCCAGGCGCGGGCTGCTATAGAGGGTATCTCCGCTGACTGCACTCCAGTTCCCGTCATCCTCACCGCTATGCAGCAGAGGATCTGTAACCTCCTGGGGGAGGCCACCATCATCAGCTTACCTGCAGGAGACTCGGATGCTGAGATAACTTTACCTGTTACAGTGAACACTGCCACCACCGTTACACTAGCAGACAGTAAGTTGACAAAAGTTTTCACTCTGAGCATGCACAGACAGGGTAGCCTACAGTTACAGTGTTAGAGGTAATATATGCTGCCATGATAAGCAAGAAAAGTTCACGTGTTTACCTCTGGTGGATTCATATTCAGAGCTCAGTGAAAAATGTTTCTCAGAAAATGAACTGAGAGGCCAAGACACACTGATTGTGTTATGGAAGATTAAATATAATTGAACACTAAAATATATAGCCAGCTGTGGAACCACAAAAGCCAGCTCTCCTCTCATTGTCCCAAGTACGTTTTGACAAAAAAAAATGACAAAAACATGCAACCTGACACTTGTCTGCTGTGTAAGGGCTTAAGAAAAGTAGGCCTACTGGATTATGGTGAATTTCGAGTCATTATTACACAGGATCTGATACATTTCTATTGTTTATTTAAGACAATGAAAACAGACTTGGTAATAAAGGGTCAACGAGTTAAAATAAGGTCGGCACCTCTGTTGCAGATGTGATGTGACTGAATAGATGTGATATGCCTTCCTAAAATGATGTCAAAGTCCACAGTTTGCCTTTACAGCAGTGTTTTTTTTGTACCTGTATGATGGTGTGGAGTCTTGTAAGCAATGTTTATAATATTGACTTTTTCTATTTTCCTATACATTTTATTTAACACAAAAAGTAATGTAAAGTAGGCTATGGCGTTATTGCCCTTTGATGATTTTTTGTGAGGACTCTTGCTTATTTTGACATTTTTTTCTCTATCTATTAATGGATGAGGTACCAGCAGGTTTTTGGAAATATGCCTGAATATGAATGCTCTACATCATTTGTTGTGTGGATTCAGTATATAGAAATCAACATCCATGTACTATAGATTGCTCTGGCACGATATACTGTGTGTGTGTGTATGTATGTATATGTATGTGTATATGTGTATATATATATATATATATATATATATATATATATATGTATGTATATATATATATATATATATATATATATATATATATATATATATATGTATATATATATATATATATGTATATATATATATATATATATATATATATATATATATATATATATTTATTTATTTAATAATAATAATAATAATAATAATAATAATAATAATAATAATAATAATAATAATTATTATTATTATTATTATTATTATTATTATTATTATGGTTACTATAGAGGGGTTGTATTGAAGTAATGGATATGTGAATGAATGTTATGCACTATGCCTGATTTCATGTTGAAGTTGCTGATTGCTACATAAGATGGCTTCTCAGGATGTAACACCATTTGCCTGAAGATGGTCTAGAAGAAGAATGTATTACCTGTTTTATCCTTCTTTACTTTAAAACCCCAAAACTAATTAAATAAGTCATTTAAAATGGCACTCCAGTTATTTAGCACTTTAAGGAGAAAATATTAAAGTGTTTTTGCAAGTTTTAGCCCAATAATTGCATTTTATTTTTTAACGTTTTAGATTTTCTTCTTTTTCTTCGATTGTTGGTTGTATTTTCCTGTGTTTTTAAGCATCATCCTCTGTCTGCGTATTTTATAGCTCTTCCATCGGGCTCAGGTACAGACTGTGATGAAGCAAAGCCACTCAGTAAGTTTTTTTTCTTCTTCTGCAATATCTCTCCATAACTGCATGATATTATATACCTGACACATGCAGATCAGTTAGTGTATTTCTTAGTGAATTGGACACATCTTTCCACATGGTACAAAGAAAGGGCTTCCTACAGGGAATTGATTATTAACTAAGATTGTTAATCATCATAAACCGTGTAGCAGATACCTAAGGCACATAAGTTCATGAAGAAAAGTTAGAGAAGAGATTGTTCTATTTTTCTGTTGAACTAAGAATTCTGGGGACAAGAACAAAGTCTTTTAGGGCCACAAGCAGAACACCACCTAGGCCTTGTAATGCTTGTAATGCTCATAATCTCACAACCAGTATTCACATTCATGAGTACAATATTAACTTTATTTATTAGATGGTCCTCTTTAATGTTGATGTATTTATTATGGGAGGATTTCTGTGTGTTTCTGGATCCATCCATGAAAGATGAACAAGCCTGAGTGAATCCTCACTTGCTCCCGGTGTCATTCACAATGACACTAATTCATTCTGATTGGCTGTTTTAGATTTTAAGAACCAGATGGTCTAGCAAAATAAAACACGTTTACACAAAGATTGTAATATGATTAAAATGTGGGTAGAAAGTCAGTGTGTCCAACAAAGAGAAGGGTTAAAATGTAATATCAGAATAAATTAACTGGCATATTTATGACCTTCCAGTTCAAACCATTTAAACCCCAAATCCATCCCTCTGGCTCCACCTTTGACCATGTCCTAGTCTCGCATTGCCAGACCATCCTCCATACGTTGGAGGGTCTGGCTAGTCCACACAGCATTCCGGGGTGGGGGAGAAACATGCTCTGGTTTATTGGCATTTCTTTAAACCAATCACAATCGTCATGGGCATGGCAATGCGCCGCACGGAGCCACGGTGCCGCTGCAAAATAGCCTCTGGAAAGACATGTTTTGGTCGAATGTGTACGTTCAAAGGTTGTTTTAGTCGTGCAGAAAACTCAGATTGGACAGATAGTCTAGCTCAGAGCCGTATATTAGAGAGAGTTTGGCCAACTAGGGAATCAAATGTTCTGAGCTATCACGTTATGCGATTGGTTCCGAGGTGGTCACGTGTTTTGTGGACTCCATGTTGGATACCAACATTCATCTGATTCCCATTGACATAGTGCAGGGAATAGTGGAAAAATGCAATAAATTATTTGTTGCGCATTTGGCTGCAATGAAAGACAGGGAAGCTGCAAAAGATTTTACAAGTCCCCCCGTGAACCAAAAAGGCGAAAAGTATGGGAGCTGAAGGTGAAAAGAGCAAACTGGAGGGCAAATGACTACTCATTATTGTGTGAGGTAAATGTCAGTTTCTCTCTTTGACTTGTAACAAATTACATAGGACAAATATAGTAATTCCATATTTAATGTGTACCATGCAAAACAGTTCTAACACTGCTTTAGAAGTGAATGAAGTTTGAAGTTAGCCATGCCTTATGCTAGCGTTAGCTTTTTCGCTAGCACTCCATGTACCTAAATGCTTGTGATCTTGCCATAGTCATATGGCTTTTGGTCTTGACCGAGTCCAGGTGTCTTTATTATGTTTATAATAATATTGGAGGAAAAGTAAAACACAGCTTGGACGGGGATGTTGTTCGGCTTTTCAGAAGTTTAGACAGCTAGCTAACGCTACGTTGACGATTGCTAACGTTAGCGCAACAGCGTTAGCCTAGGTAAATATTACGTCTGTCTTCGGAATTTCCTATATCTGCATCCACGTTGTCAACATAAGACCTGTGGCGTTAGTGCTCCTTTTGTACCATAATTTTATTGAATGAAATATTAAGCTTCGCTCCTACGAGATGGGTGGGTTTTTGTTACGTTACACACAAAGCTAACCGGCTATAGTTAGCCTGTATGTATGCTAGTGGACATTAGAAAGGTAAACACTGCTCAGAGACTTATTAGGCGACTGGTCACTCACTACAATGGGCATTGTTTAGAGGCCCATTTACGATATTGAAGGTAAATATACACTGGAATATTTCCGTAAGGGCCTTTTACATATTGACAAACGTTGATAATAACAAGTATATGCCTGTTTATGGTGAAAATAAGCGATTTATTTCAAGATAGCATATTCGCCCCATAGGGTTACACTGTAGAGTCATCTGACAATGGTATCCAATATGGCGCCATTGATTTGAGTTAGCTGAACTCTATATAGACGGCTCTGGTCTAGTTAGCTGTCTGGATTTACCCTGCAGAGATCTGAGGAGCAGTTAACTATAGTCCTTATAAATCGATCAAAGTTTAAAATTCCAACACAAAGAAAGCTTTAGGTAATGGACATCAGGCCGAAAAGAAGGACATATGGCCGAATTTCCTACGACAACGGTGCAGTCCTGGAAGTGGAAGGTTGTGGATATAGACTAACCATGTCCTGACTCCAGCTCCATACTACTGGTATAGATCTTATCATTTCAACCTTGGCAAAAAAGCATGTTTTCAGATCTGCTACTCCTTTAACTGGTGCTTTGAGTGACATAAGGGTTAGTAGATCACAACTCTACTTTCAGTTTTAAGGTTTGATTGCAAACTTGCAGAGTCCTCAGCCAAAGTAACTCAACTAAAAAACTGTTTTTCTGTTCTGTTTCCAGCTGAAACAACTTACCACACTCTGGAGGATGGAGGCGTAGTAGAGTACTGCACCACCACTGTAAGTGACTCCACTCACACTGTGGCAGCTGTTGAGGCTCCAGGGGAGATGCTGGCCTCATCCTCAGCTTCCCCACCTCCACCTCAGGGTCAGGCCAAACCTCAGGAACTGAAGAGCCGCATTGCCCTCAACTCAGCACGCCTGCTGCAGGAGCAGAGAGTCACCAACGTCCACATCCGACAGATTGCCCAGCACCTGGAGGGCCAGAACGAGCTCCTGCAGATGATGCGACGCTCCCAGGAGGCTCAGGCATTCGCCCAGGAAAGACAGGCCCAGGCCCTGGAAGGTACCCAGGCTGCCCTGCTAGCATTAGTGCAGATGCTCAGGCCTGCTCTCAAAGACCTGCGCAAATTCCTGCAGAGTGGGAATGAGGTCACAAACCCCAGCAGATCAGCAGCAGGAGCGATAGCTGATGGGGCAGGAACAGAGGAGCAGAGCAGGCCCAAAACACCACATCCTCCACAGCAAGCTGAGGAGACACAATAGCGCTTTGTGTGTGTGTGTGTGTGTGTGTGTGTGTGTGTGTGTGTGTGTGTGTGTGTGTGTGTGTGTGTGTGTGTGTGTGTGTGTGTATACTGCCTCCTGTCTGCATTGTACATAGAGGAGTCCTTGCACACAAGCTCCAGAGAACAATGAAAAGCTTTTTAAAAGTTGCCTTGGGGTGAGCATGTACATCATTTGACTTCTGTTTTATGATTCAGAAAAACAATCACAGAAGCAGTGAAAAGGTTATGTTGAACATTATTTTTACTTTTTACCACCTGTCATTAATTAGCAGTGAGTTTATGTTATTTAATACATTGGATTTGATATTGAAATTATGTTTTTAATGGAAAGATGCAGGTAATCATCACCCTGATGTGGGCTGAACATTTAAAACTTAGTTTATTCAAGTCATCCTGCAGTTTATCCTGAATGAAGAATAATCAGTCTTGTTTTAAGACCAGAATCAGTTGGGAGCTTCAGTTAGTGTGCACCATGTCTTCAGAATTTAATAAAACTTGAAGCCTCATCGGCCTGTGTTTTCCCTACAGGATGCATCACTATTAATCAACCAGAAGAGGTCAGTGTGTGCAAGCAAGTTTCACCACTGTTGGAGCAGCAGCAGTGTAGTTTTAAGGCATCTATAAATTAGGATGAAATCTGTGTGTTACGTGAAATTATTTTACTTTACAGTCATATACTTTGTTGTTTGTTAACCCTTGTGTTGTCTTCCATTCGGCCATGCATCGTCCTCCCAGGTCAAAACTGAGAATCACGTTTTCTAAAGTTTTTGTCTCTTTTGGCGCTTTTTTCAATGTTTTTGGCACTTTGACGTTTAATGCTTCTTTTCACTACCATGTATAAACATCACTGACACCAACTCATTACTAGATTTACACTTATTTTTGGAATTCATGGTCAATAAACCTCATATATAGGAATTTCTATCTTATTCTTGAGTTAAAAAGCAGAAATTATGAATTTTGTAGACTAATATTAAAGGAAGGATAATCACAGAATGGCATATGTTCATGATTTTTTTCAAATGCTAAAACATTTAACAAAACACAAAATTCAATGAAGGTATAGATTTTTGTTGTACTTGCGAAGTGCGTTGTATGGAATCATCCACGTTATTTTTGGGTAATCAAAATTAGGTAGTTAAAAAGAAACCCATATTTCTGATATAGACATTTAGACAACGGGTCA
Source organism: Gymnocephalus cernua (assembly GCA_023631565.1). NCBI lineage: Eukaryota > Metazoa > Chordata > Actinopteri > Perciformes > Percidae > Gymnocephalus > Gymnocephalus cernua. The sequence goes on along the minus strand of CM042442.1, from coordinate 4,783,593 downwards.
AATTTGACCCGAAGACAACACAAGGGTTAAAGGGTAATTTCGTTTTTTTTTCACACTGGACCCTATTACCCCATGCATTAGTGTCTAAGTGACTAATGTGAACAAGAATCTTTGAAATTGGTCGAATATTGAGCCAGAACACTGGCAGCAGACACTAGACAGAGGAAGTGGTACCATTTTTCAGTGAGTCATTTCCAGTGCCACACACTCCACCCAGGAAATAGTGTCAAGACTAGTCGATCCGCCAAGGATGGCGGCGGACAATGACCTCCCATAAAGATTACACTCTCCTCTCTGGTCTACCTCTCAAACTTCTCCATAAACTCCAACTGGTCCAGAACTGCCCAGACCATCACCACAACTCCCTCCATAGATCACATCACCCCTGTCCTTCAACAACTCCACTGGCTCCCTATCAAATATTGCATCAACTATAAGATTGTCCTTCTTACTTTCAATGCTCTCCACAACCTCGCACCTCCGTACCTTTCTGATGTCCTGCACACCTACACACCCTTCTGGACACCTTCAAATCACAACTCAAAACACTTTGTTTTTTAGATTAGTATTTTCCGTCTGGCCACGCCATTCTCACTTCTCATATATTGCTGTTTTTGTTCATTTTGTTTTTATGTAGATGTCTGTTTTTAATTACCTTTTTACTGCTGTAAAGTAACTGAGTGACGTTAAAGGCGCCCATAAATAAAATGTATTATTATTATTATTGTTATTAACTTGCACGTAAATGCACAGATGTATCAACCGGTGTCCCGCCAGCACCCTCAATGTGTGGGAGGGTGCGAGGGCATCACTGCTTGCAGCTTTAAATATTATTTAGCAAATTAATTGAATTTTACAGGGGCTAAAGGTGCGTTGAAATGTGAAAATTTGCACACCATCAGAATCGGTAACATTTGTGATATTTTATGGGTGTCATGCTTTAGTATAGCCCCCCTACAAAATGTCAAAGAAGTAACCCTCACAGTATGTTTCACCTAGAAGTATGAAATTTGGTAGGTATATGAATAATGTCCAGATAACAAAAATGCCTCTTGGAGCTATACCCTAAATGCAACAGTAAATCAGCCATATTTAATTTACTGTCCAATCTTTGGATGTTTTTGACCATTTGCAGGCATTGTAAGTATCAGGCCTTCTTAGAGTCTCTGGCTAGGGTCTGGAAAAAAATACCGCACTGGTGGTCATTTGAAGATTCAAGATGTTTATTGTCACACATACAAGTACAAATGTGTATTTTGTACTCCATTTAAGAAAAACGGTAAGTAGTAAACGTAAGGAACATATAACATAATAATAAATAGGGTTAAATCTCTAGGAAGGGTACTGTATGTTAAAAAACGTGCTTAGAAATAGTATAAAACGTCCAAAAATGGCACAGTAAAATGATTATGGCTGACCTTTTGTTGGGTTTAGGGGATGACTCCAAGAGGCGTTTTTGTCTGGACATGATACATGGGACCACCACATATCGTATATCTAGGAGGACTACTTCATTGAAATTTTGTAGGGGGACTTTGGAGACAATTTGCCACACCCAAGCCTGAAAACTCATGTCACATTTAATTTCTGCCACTTCTGATTTGTGTGCAAATTTGATTAAGCTGAGCATTTTAGCCATCAAAGGGTTGGCCCCCCTAAAAATATCATTAAAACTATGCTGTGTATCGTAAATAACATGAAAATGTACAGTACTTAAAATAATTGTGTAAGTAGTAAAACAATACAAAGCTCTGCGTGAAGCTAGCCTGGTCCTACCAAACTCTGATACATTTAATTTATACAGAGAGTCTGGCCACTCCATTGACAAGTGTTAGCTTCCTTGAAGGGGGGTGCTCTGTTGAAGTTTAAAATTATTGGATCTGCCCAGAGCCACCCTGGATCTGCCATAACCAATTGCTAACGTTTTGGTCGTTGTAGTAGATAGTGCCACTGATACACTCAAGGTTAACGAGACATGCGCAAGGATACAGTGTCAATGTAGTATGTGGTGCAATGAGAGATGTACGCATGTTACTTGTATGGCTTGTGTTCCAGTTGTCTATAAGTGTAAAATAAACATGCACTGAGAAATCGGCATCCGTTCACTATTACGGTCATGACAACGAACTATTACATGGTGTCAGAAGTCGGTCCAATTTGTCATCTTGCCTAGAGTAATAAACACAGGTTTTCTGTGATAATAGAGCTACAGCTAACAGGTACGAGACAGGTGGATTAGCCGCGAAGGATGTGGTAGCTAACCGAAGATGAAACAGTTTAAACTACCGTCACCGCTGGTGTTAACGGGCAATTTGGGAGAAAATTGGAGACAATGGGAACAGCGCTTCCAAATATACATGCAGAGGAAAAGGATGAGAAGGTCCGGGTAGCCATTTTGCTGCATGCAATAGGTGAAGAATCACTGGAGGTGTACAACACACTTAAAGTTGATCTGGATGATGACGATAACCTCACGGTGAGTGGAATCTTGGATGCCTTCGAGGCATACTGTTTGCCGAAGAAAAATGCAGTGTTTAAGAGACATCAGTTCTGGGCACATCCTATGGCAGAAAATATCTCAATCGAGAAGTATGTAACGGACCTGAGGCAGAAGAGTAAAGCGCCTCAGAAAATGATATAATTAGAGACAAGATTGTGTTCCGTTTGAACAACCAGCGCTTGAAAGAGAGACTCTTGAGAGAACCTAATCTCATATTGGAGAGAGCAATAGACATGTGTCGTGCTGCAGAGACAGCAAAGGCTCAGATACAAGCAATGGGTGCAGCTACACAGGAGAAAGCTGTGCATGTACTCCAGAAGCGCAAACCAAAGGACAACCAACCACAGAATAAAATGAAGCAACAGCCAACGCTATGGACACAAAGCAAAGTACAATGTAGCACATGTCGAAAATGTGGGAAGTCACACCAGCCACGCCAGTGCCCAGCATATGGAGTGACCTGCAACAAATGTGGTAAGCAGAACCATTATGCAAGGATGTGTGGGACGGGACAAATACAGATGAGAAAGGCTGTACACGAAATAGACGCAGAAATTGATGCCCTGTTCATTGGAACAGTGGATAGAGACCAACTACTGTAAATGCTAAAACAGACAAGTCCTGGTTTTCAAGCATAACTGTTGATAACACGAAAGGCCAATGTCCTGCCACTTCAGGTGTTCAAATGGTGAGGAAGGCCAGACGTGAGGAGAGAACAAAGCTTAGCCTGAAATCCACTGCAACTGTGCTGATGGCATATGGAGGGGCGAGGCTGAAACCTGAAGGCAAACCTTACATTCTATGTATTGAGGCACTCCCCTGTACCCATCTTAGGCGGGGAGGCATGTGAACAGCTGAGCCTGGTCAAAAGAGGGATGTGGACACATTGAATGTGAAACGCCTAGTGACGAAGGAACCCAGCACCCAACAGTCTTTGAAGGTCTTGGTGAGTTCAATGATGAATATCACATCCACACAGACCCTAACATCACATCAGTGATACATGGGTGCAGAAAAATACCACTGGCAATAATGGACAGACTTAAAGGAACACGCCGACTTATTGGGACATTAGCTTATTCACCGTATCGTGTATTACTTAAAAAAGATAGAGACCCTTTAAATATGTCTTCCTATCGCCCTATATCCTTGCTCCAGATGGAAACTAAAATCCTTAGCAAAGTGATGTCCAACAGACTGTGCAACCACATTCACAAACTAATACACCCAGACCAATCAGGATTTGTACCTAGTTGCCATATCTACGGAAACTTACGTCGTCTCTTTAATATTATGTATAACAAGCACAAGGTAGATTGTGTTGTTATTGCCTTAGACGCAGAGAAGGCATTTGACCATATAGAATGGGAGTTTATGTTATCTACCCTAAAGTGCTTTGGCTTCGGAAGCTCATTCATAAACTGGATTACCATCATCTACTGTCAACCCCAAGCCTCCATTATCACCAATGGGGAAATATCGCGGCCGTTTAGCCTACAAAGGGGTGTCAGGCAAGGCTGCTCTTGCTCTCCACACCTATTCAATCTGTGCATTGAAGTGCTTGCCTGTCTAATCAGGACAAACCCAAATTATAAACCTATCCAACTTTATGGCAAAGACCACCATCTGTCACTTTTCGCAGATGACATAACATTATACGTATCGCATTTTAGAACAACGCTCCCCACCCTCCTGCATATAATCAAAGAATTTGGTAGCCTGTCGGGGTACACTATTAATTGGGAGAAAAGCGAACTGCTTCCAATATCAGACGAGACAGATTTTGACTTCCTACACACTATGCCTTTTAAGATTGTGGAAGATCAAATTACATGCCTAGGTATTACTGCGACACAAAAGTATAGCAATCTGTTAAAGTCCAATTGGGACACCAAGATTCAGCAGCTACGTCATAATATCGACGTCTGGAACACCTTACCAATTTCTTTAATAGGTCGCGTTAATGCAATAAAAATGGTGACACTCCCAAGATTCCTCTATATTTTTCAGTGCCTTCCGGTTTATATACCACTATACTACTTCAAGAAACTGGACTCCATCATCTCATCATTTGTCTGGAGCCATAAAAGGGCCAGAATATCAAAGAACCACTTATGTAAGGATAAGGTTAAGGGTGGCTTGGGTCTCCCTCAATTTCGCCTCTACTACTGGGCTGCAAATTTGAGAGTGTTCTCCCTCTGGCGCCAAAGCCTATCACCAGACCCCACTTCAGTGTTGAAAGCCTCCTGGCTCCAGATTGAACAGGAAGCATGTAGACCGACATCCCTCCTAGCGCTTTTGAACAACCCCGACAAAGTTAAAATCCCGACTAACATAACCAGCCCTGTTGTTCTGAACTCTTTTCGAATATGGAGGCAAATCCAAACCTTTCTCAAGCTACCCAAAGTCTACTTAGATAGCCCGATTGGCAATAACCACGCCTTATCTCCGGGTTTAAACAATCCAACTTTTTCCGCCTGGAAAGATAAGAATATAGTCACAATTGGGGACCTATATATTGGAGGTAAATTGGCATCCTTCCACCAGCTACAACAGTCTAATTCCCTACCAGCATCACATTTTTTCACATACCTCCAAATAAGAAATTATGTTAGAACTCATATTGCGGGATACGAAAACAAACCTGTAAACACCATACTCTCGTACCTTACTCGTCATAATGCTAACAGTAAGGGGTCGATCTCGTCCCTATACTCACTTCTACTACCCCATGTAACCCCATCCGATACTAAAATAAAGAAGGCTTGGGAAGAAGAAATGGGAGCCGAAATCACAGATGATACCTGGAGTGCAATTCTTGCAATGATATCCAAAAGTTCTATAAACTCCAGACATCGGCTTATACAATTCAAGATTGTGCACAGGCTCCACTTTACAAAATTAAGACTCCATACTATGTACCCTAACGTATCCCCCACGTGTGACAAGTGTCCACATTGTCCAAGCCATCTCACTTTGTACTTTGCTAGCGAAACGCCTCATCTTACAACAATGGAAATCTGAATCTATCCCCACGTTCCACCAATGGTTGAGAGAACTGGGCAATGTTATCCACATGGAAAGCCTTCGATATAAGCTTGCCAATCAAGAGAGGGTTTTTCTAAAAGTATGGAAACCGCTTCTTGACAGATGGTTGATAACCCAGCAGTCGTGAGTTGATGTACACATCTCATGTGCCTGACTAGTCATATCAAATAACAAATGTAGCGTCACCCTTTCTCTTTTTCTTGTACCACTGTTGTTGCCATGTTAGTTCAGTTTTATATATATATATATATATATATATATATATATATATATATATATATATATATATATATATATATATATATATCTTCTCTGCCCTTCTCCCTCAGGCCCAATATAACACCCATCAGATTTGAGTGTATGTATATCTATCTACACTGTGGATGTAGGTATTTGTTGTGAGTATGCGTATACATGTATCTGGATGTTATACTGTGGGTATGTCCATATATCTTGTGAGTATGTGTATGTTCGTGCGTGTACATGGCCGTGCATGCACGCATGGGCTCATTTTAAGGGGGGTCTTCCCGCTGCAATTTAAACATTCCTTTGGTTCTGGTTGCTGTATGTTTCATTACAGGTTCTGCAATGGTTTGCTTGTCTATCTGGACATTTCCTGTACTGCTGCCTCGTAGTCCATGGGGTGCTGCTGCAATGTATATTGTGCTTGTCCTGAAAAAACTTAATAAAAAGATTTGAAAAAAAAGAAATAGAACCGACGCCTATTTTTCACGCGAGATGCGAGTGTGTTGGAAGCGTTTCCAGGCAAAATAGAATAGGAAAATATGTTTATATGTCATTTAGACACAAATACATATTAATAAATTACATGTTGATGTTTGAAAGTGTCTAGGTTTTGACATAAATGCAGATATAAATGTAAAATAAAACAATACAAAATATTATCGATTTTCAAATGTCGCACCTGTCAATAGGCTACTGTAGCCTATTTTGCTGTCAATACTGCCGACGTTGTCTTTGCTGTAATTGTTGTGGTTTCGTGCCTGTCCTTGTCTGTTCTCCTTTCCCTTTTTTTTCCCTTGGGTGTTTTGTGTGTTTGTCTCCCTCTGCTGTGGCTTTCCACTCACTCCATTATGTTGAGGATTTTGGTCTGTGGGCGTGGCCACTCATCTGCTCTGCTCCAGCCACCTGCAAATCATCCCAGTAATCAACCATCATCCAGCTGCAGCTCATTCCAGTAATCAACCAACAGTTATCAACCCGGGCCGTTCATCTCTTCGGCGCCAGTTCGTTGCAACCATTCTCATGGTAACGTGGCTCAACTCTGTGCACTAGTATATCTGTTCTTAGTATCCTCGGTTTCTAGTTTGTTTGCCCATTTGTGTTGTCAGCTAACGCATCTCTGTCTCATTCAGACCCTGCTCTCTGGAACTACTGCTGCCAGTCACCATCGTCATCTACGCTGTTCTGCTCACCTCGCCGCTCCACTCTCAACCAGCCATTACCTACGTCATTTTCAATAAACACTCAAAACTGCCTAATTGTGTTTGTGTGCCTGCTTCTAGTTTTCTGAGTCAAACCAGAGCCTAACAGTAATCAAATCAGTATGTTTAACATAAAGTATACTGCTTGAGTGCAGTAAATCAATGGGAAACATAGGCTACATGTCTACAGCAGCAGCGCCGCGTCAGACACGCTTCTGGTGTGTAGGACAGAAAAATCCACGCAGCCGCCACGCTTCTGAGGCCCGTTTCACATAGGACGCGGCATGCGCTGCGCTCGCCGCTAGGTTTTCCTATTCCCAAAATAACTTTTGTTGTGCTTGCCGCGGGGCTCAGCGCAGAGGAGGCAGAGTTCCGTCCGGTGTTGACATCAGATGTGCGTTACATGCGACATTGTGTATACACCTGGATTTACTGCGGTCAAGCCATCCGACACATCGCGAATGACAGTCAAGCCAGCCGACACAGTTTTTTGCTGGACGTGATTATAGTAGATTTACGGTAATAGCGTCTCAGAGCTGATTTCAAAATAAAAGCATTCGTCGGGTACATAGCGAAAGACAGTCAATGGAAGCAAATACCGTCAAAGGAAATGTACGGAATTGTGGTACTTTCAAAATAAAAGCTAAAATAATTTACAAATGTATTCTTAAGACAAGGCCCTGTTCCACACACTAATTTCACTTCAGGGTAATAGTAGACTAACACCCCCTCATATTGCCACCCATGAAGTATCAAAATTCTGATGTGTAGTTTCAAAATAAAAGCCTGTCAAAGTGTCAAATATGAGACTTCATTGTATAATGATTTTGGATTCAATTTAAAAGGAAACGCCCTGTTATCAAACAATAATTCCACTTCAGGGTTGTAGTACACGACCCCATGGTGTGACCCAGTAAGTTTCAAGACATTCTGATGTATAGTTTCAAAGTAAAAGCCTGTCAAAGTGTCAAATATGAGACTAATTATATTATGATTTTGGATTCAATTTAAAAGGAAACGCCCTGTTATCAAACAATAATTCCACTTCAGGGTTGTAGTACGCGACCCCATGGTGTGACTCATTAAGTTTCAAGACATTCTGATGTGTAGTTTCAAAGTAAAAGCCTGTCAAAATCTCAAATATGAGAATAATTGCATATGATTTTGGATTCAGTTTAAAAGGAAACGCCCTGTTATCAAACAATAATTCCACTTCAGGGTTGTAGTAAACGACCCCATGGTGTGACCCAGTAAGTTTCAAGACATTCTGATGTATAGTTTCAAAGTAAAAGCCTGTCAAAGTGTCAAATATGAGACTAATTATATTATGATTTTGGATTCAATTTAAAAGGAAACGCCCTGTTATCAAACAATAATTCCACTTCAGGATTATAGTACACGACGCCATGGTGTGACCCAGTAAGTATCAAGACATTCTGATGTGTAGTTTCAAAATAAAAGCCTGTCAAAATGTCAAATATTGGACTAATTATATAATGATTTTGGATTCAATTTAAAAGGAAACGCCCTGTTATCAAACAATAATTCCACTTCAGGGTTGTAGTACACGACCCCATGGTGTGACCCAGTAAGTTTCAAGACATTCTGATGTATAGTTTCAAAGTAAAAGCCTGTCAAAGTGTCAAATATGAGACTAATTATATTATGAATTTGGATTCTACTTAAAAGGAAACGCCCTGTTATCAAACAATAATTCCACTTCAGGGTTGTAGTACACGACCCCATGGTGTGACCCAGTAAGTTTCAAGACATTCTGATGTGTAGTTTCAAAGTAAAAGCCTATCAAAATCTCAAATAAGAAAATAATTGCATATGATTTTGGATTCAGTTTAAAAGGAAACGCCCTGTTATCAAACAATAATTCCAATTCAGGGTTGTAGTACGCGACCCCATGGTGTGACCCATTACGTTTCAAGACATTCTGATGTGTAGTTTCAAAGTAAAAGCCTGTCAAAGTCTCAAATATGAGAATAATTATATTATGATTTTGGATTCAATTTAAAAGGAAACGCCCTGTTATCAAACAATAATTCCACTTCAGGATTATAGTGCACGACCCCATGGTGTGACCCAGTAAGTATCAAGACATTCTGATGTATAGTTTCAAAGTAAAAGCCTGTCAAAGTGTCAAATATGAGACCAATTATATTATGAATTTGGATTCTACTTAAAAGGAAACGCCCTGTTATCAAACAATAATTCCACTTCAGGGTTGTAGTAAACGACCCCATGGTGTGACCCAGTAAGTTTCAAGACATTCTGATGTATAGTTTCAAAGTAAAAGCCTGTCAAAGTGTCAAATATGAGACTAATTATATTATGATTTTGGATTCAATTTAAAAGGAAACGCCCTGTTATCAAACAATAATTCCACTTCAGGATTATAGTGCACGACCCCATGGTGTGACCCAGTAAGTATCAAGACATTCTGATGTATAGTTTCAAAGTAAAAGCCTGTCAAAGTGTCAAATATGAGACCAATTATATTATGAATTTGGATTCTACTTAAAAGGAAACGCCCTGTTATCAAACAATAATTCCACTTCAGGGTTGTAGTAAACGACCCCATGGTGTGACCCAGTAAGTTTCAAGACATTCTGATGTATAGTTTCAAAGTAAAAGCCTGTCAAAGTGTCAAATATGAGACTAATTATATTATGATTTTGGATTCAATTTAAAAGGAAACGCCCTGTTATCAAACAATAATTCCACTTCAGGATTATAGTACACGACGCCATGGTGTGACCCAGTAAGTATCAAGACATTCTGATGTGTAATTTCAAAGTAAAAGCCTGTCAAAGTCTCAAATAAGTGTCAAATATGAGACTAGAAATTAGGATTCCTATACTTGCAAGACCATATTATTCTCCTCCACTGTGAACATACAAAGAGAAACGAATAACTTTCAATGTAAGGCAAAATTTTGATAGAATATTTAAACCAAGAGACATGTGAACAGCAATTATGCCCACTTAAGTAGTAATGGGGCCAAAAAGAAAAATGTGAAATCAAACAGTAACTCAATTTTAACCAAGTGATTTTGAAATGTCTTTTAAAGGTATGCAAAAGATAATAATTTATGATTTCATGTCACAACTAGAACTCTTAATAATACATATAAAATGTTGTACATCAGAAATCTTTATATGGATAGGGTTTAAAAAATATCTATCAATGTCTTGAAACTTAATGGGTCACACCATGGGGTCGAGTATTAGAAGACTTTGACAGGCTTTTACTTTGAAACTATACATCAGAATGTCTTGATACTTACTGGGTCACACCATGGGGTCGTGCACTATAATCCTGAAGTGGAATTATTGTTTGATAACAGGGCGTTTCCTTTTAAGTAGAATCCAAATTCATAATATAATTGGTCTCATATTTGAGACTTTGACAGGCTTTTACTTTGAAACTATACATCAGAATGTCTTGAAACTTACTGGGTCACACCATGGGGTCGTGTACTACAACCCTGAAGTGGAATTATTGTTTGATAACAGGGCGTTTCCTTTTAAGTAGAATCCAAATTCATAATATAATTAGTCTCATATTTGACACTTTGACAGGCTTTTACTTTGAAACTATACATCAGAATGTCTTGAAACTTACTGGGTCACACCATGGGGTCGTGTACTACAACCCTGAAGTGGAATTATTGTTTGATAACAGGGCGTTTCCTTTTAAATTGAATCCAAAATCATAATATAATTATTCTCATATTTGAGACTTTGACAGGCTTTTACTTTGAAACTACACATCAGAATGTCTTGATACTTACTGGGTCACACCATGGGGTCGTGCACTATAATCCTGAAGTGGAATTATTGTTTGATAACAGGGCGTTTCCTTTTAAGTAGAATCCAAATTCATAATATAATTGGTCTCATATTTGAGACTTTGACAGGCTTTTACTTTGAAACTATACATCAGAATGTCTTGAAACTTACTGGGTCACACCATGGGGTCGTGTACTACAACCCTGAAGTGGAATTATTGTTTGATAACAGGGCGTTTCCTTTTAAATTGAATCCAAAATCATAATATAATTATTCTCATATTTGAGACTTTGACAGGCTTTTACTTTGAAACTACACATCAGAATGTCTTGATACTTACTGGGTCACACCATGGGGTCGTGCACTATAATCCTGAAGTGGAATTATTGTTTGATAACAGGGCGTTTCCTTTTAAGTAGAATCCAAATTCATAATATAATTGGTCTCATATTTGAGACTTTGACAGGCTTTTACTTTGAAACTATACATCAGAATGTCTTGAAACTTACTGGGTCACACCATGGGGTCGTGTACTACAACCCTGAAGTGGAATTATTGTTTGATAACAGGGCGTTTCCTTTTAAGTAGAATCCAAATTCATAATATAATTGGTCTCATATTTGAGACTTTGACAGGCTTTTACTTTGAAACTATACATCAGAATGTCTTGAAACTTACTGGGTCACACCATGGGGTCGTGTACTACAACCCTGAAGTGGAATTATTGTTTGATAACAGGGCGTTTCCTTTTAAGTAGAATCCAAATTCATAATATAATTGGTCTCATATTTGAGACTTTGACAGGCTTTTACTTTGAAACTATACATCAGAATGTCTTGAAACTTACTGGGTCACACCATGGGGTCGTGTACTACAACCCTGAAGTGGAATTATTGTTTGATAACAGGGCGTTTCCTTTTAAATTGAATCCAAAATCATAATATAATTATTCTCATATTTGAGACTTTGACAGGCTTTTACTTTGAAACTACACATCAGAATGTCTTGATACTTACTGGGTCACACCATGGGGTCGTGTACTACAACCCTGAAGTGGAATTATTGTTTGATAACAGGGCGTTTCCTTTTAAGTAGAATCCAAATTCATAATATAATTGGTCTCATATTTGACACTTTGACAGGCTTTTACTTTGAAACTATACATCAGAATGTCTTGAAACTTAATGGGTCACACCATGGGGTCGCGTACTACAACCCTGAATTGGAATTATTGTTTGATAACAGGGCGTTTCCTTTTAAACTGAATCCAAAATCATATGCAATTATTCTCTTATTTGAGATTTTGATAGGCTTTTACTTTGAAACTACACATCAGAATGTCTTGAAACTTAATGGGTCACACCATGGGGTCGCGTACTACAACCCTGAAGTGGAATTATTGTTTGATAACAGGGCGTTTCCTTTTAAGTAGAATCCAAATTCATAATATAATTGGTCTCATATTTGAGACTTTGACAGGCTTTTACTTTGAAACTATACATCAGAATGTCTTGAAACTTACTGGGTCACACCATGGGGTCGTGTACTACAACCCTGAAGTGGAATTATTGTTTGATAACAGGGCGTTTCCTTTTAAGTAGAATCCAAATTCATAATATAATTGGTCTCATATTTGAGACTTTGACAGGCTTTTACTTTGAAACTATACATCAGAATGTCTTGAAACTTACTGGGTCACACCATGGGGTCGTGTACTACAACCCTGAAGTGGAATTATTGTTTGATAACAGGGCGTTTCCTTTTAAGTAGAATCCAAATTCATAATATAATTGGTCTCATATTTGAGACTTTGACAGGCTTTTACTTTGAAACTATACATCAGAATGTCTTGAAACTTACTGGGTCACACCATGGGGTCGTGTACTACAACCCTGAAGTGGAATTATTGTTTGATAACAGGGCGTTTCCTTTTAAATTGAATCCAAAATCATAATATAATTATTCTCATATTTGAGACTTTGACAGGCTTTTACTTTGAAACTACACATCAGAATGTCTTGATACTTACTGGGTCACACCATGGGGTCGTGTACTACAACCCTGAAGTGGAATTATTGTTTGATAACAGGGCGTTTCCTTTTAAGTAGAATCCAAATTCATAATATAATTGGTCTCATATTTGACACTTTGACAGGCTTTTACTTTGAAACTATACATCAGAATGTCTTGAAACTTAATGGGTCACACCATGGGGTCGCGTACTACAACCCTGAATTGGAATTATTGTTTGATAACAGGGCGTTTCCTTTTAAACTGAATCCAAAATCATATGCAATTATTCTCTTATTTGAGATTTTGATAGGCTTTTACTTTGAAACTACACATCAGAATGTCTTGAAACTTAATGGGTCACACCATGGGGTCGCGTACTACAACCCTGAAGTGGAATTATTGTTTGATAACAGGGCGTTTCCTTTTAAGTAGAATCCAAATTCATAATATAATTGGTCTCATATTTGAGACTTTGACAGGCTTTTACTTTGAAACTATACATCAGAATGTCTTGAAACTTACTGGGTCACACCATGGGGTCGTGTACTACAACCCTGAAGTGGAATTATTGTTTGATAACAGGGCGTTTCCTTTTAAGTAGAATCCAAATTCATAATATAATTGGTCTCATATTTGAGACTTTGACAGGCTTTTACTTTGAAACTATACATCAGAATGTCTTGAAACTTACTGGGTCACACCATGGGGTCGTGTACTACAACCCTGAAGTGGAATTATTGTTTGATAACAGGGCGTTTCCTTTTAAGTAGAATCCAAATTCATAATATAATTAGTCTCATATTTGACACTTTGACAGGCTTTTACTTTGAAACTATACATCAGAATGTCTTGAAACTTACTGGGTCACACCATGGGGTCGTGTACTACAACCCTGAAGTGGAATTATTGTTTGATAACAGGGCGTTTCCTTTTAAATTGAATCCAAAATCATAATATAATTAGTCTCATATTTGACACTTTGACAGGCTTTTACTTTGAAACTATACATCAGAATGTCTTGAAACTTACTGGGTCACACCATGGGGTCGTGTACTACAACCCTGAAGTGGAATTATTGTTTGATAACAGGGCGTTTCCTTTTAAATTGAATCCAAAATCATAATATAATTATTCTCATATTTGAGACTTTGACAGGCTTTTACTTTGAAACTACACATCAGAATGTCTTGATACTTACTGGGTCACACCATGGGGTCGTGTACTACAACCCTGAAGTGGAATTATTGTTTGATAACAGGGCGTTTCCTTTTAAGTAGAATCCAAATTCATAATATAATTGGTCTCATATTTGACACTTTGACAGGCTTTTACTTTGAAACTATACATCAGAATGTCTTGAAACTTAATGGGTCACACCATGGGGTCGCGTACTACAACCCTGAATTGGAATTATTGTTTGATAACAGGGCGTTTCCTTTTAAACTGAATCCAAAATCATATGCAATTATTCTCTTATTTGAGATTTTGATAGGCTTTTACTTTGAAACTACACATCAGAATGTCTTGAAACTTAATGGGTCACACCATGGGGTCGCGTACTACAACCCTGAAGTGGAATTATTGTTTGATAACAGGGCGTTTCCTTTTAAGTAGAATCCAAATTCATAATATAATTGGTCTCATATTTGAGACTTTGACAGGCTTTTACTTTGAAACTATACATCAGAATGTCTTGAAACTTACTGGGTCACACCATGGGGTCGTGTACTACAACCCTGAAGTGGAATTATTGTTTGATAACAGGGCGTTTCCTTTTAAGTAGAATCCAAATTCATAATATAATTGGTCTCATATTTGAGACTTTGACAGGCTTTTACTTTGAAACTATACATCAGAATGTCTTGAAACTTACTGGGTCACACCATGGGGTCGTGTACTACAACCCTGAAGTGGAATTATTGTTTGATAACAGGGCGTTTCCTTTTAAGTAGAATCCAAATTCATAATATAATTAGTCTCATATTTGACACTTTGACAGGCTTTTACTTTGAAACTATACATCAGAATGTCTTGAAACTTACTGGGTCACACCATGGGGTCGTGTACTACAACCCTGAAGTGGAATTATTGTTTGATAACAGGGCGTTTCCTTTTAAATTGAATCCAAAATCATAATATAATTATTCTCATATTTGAGACTTTGACAGGCTTTTACTTTGAAACTACACATCAGAATGTCTTGAAACTGAATGGGTCACACCACGGGGTCGCGTACTACAACCCTGAAGTGGAATTATTGTTTGATAACAGGGCGTTTCCTTTTAAACTGGATCCAAAATCATAATATAATTGGTCTCATATTTGACAATTTGACAGGCTTTTATTTTGAAACTACACATCAGAATGTCTTGATACTTCATGGGTGGCAATATGAGGCGGTGTTAGTCTACTATTACCCTGAAGTGAAATTAGTGTGTGGAAACATGGCCTTATTAGACATTCCAATAAAAAAAAAACTATTGTCTTAAGCATACATTTGTCAATTATTTGAGCTTTTATTTTGAAAGTTGATATCACAAAGACCGTACATTTCCTTTGACGGTATTTGCTTCCATTGACTCTTTCGCTATGTACCCGACGGATGCTTTTATTTTGAAATCAGCTCTGAGACGCTATTACCGTAAATCTACTATAATCATGTACAGCAAAAAAACTGTGTCGGCTGGCTTGACTGTCATTCGCGATGTGTCGGATGGCTTGACCGCAGTTGTGATTTGGTGGCGAAGATGTTTCTGTCAGTGTCAACCAAAAGAAAGCCTTGGCACTTGCCCTGGTTGAGAGGAGGAGAAGACGGAGGAAGGCAGCCGCAGCAACAAGGGTGTGGGCTGGTGAAGGAGCTCCGCACGTTGACCGGTTCCAGCGCTACTTTTGGCTCAACAGGGAGCAATTTGACAGTCTGCTGACGAGAGTCGGTTCTACGATTTCCCGGATCCGAACAACATTCCGATAGTCTAGTTCTACAACGGAGCGTCTGGCAATGTGTCTCTCCCTGACGTGTGGCTCCAGAAAAGACAGTATGGAAAAGTACTTCCAAGTACTTTTTTGGTCTGCCCTTGCACCACTTTTTTTGTCTCTCTGTTGCCTCCTCTCCTTTATGTACCCGTCCCTTAGGTTCTTCCACCTTTTCTTACACTCTTCTAAATAGAAAAAAATAAATAAATGTCTTCTTTTAAAACAAACATGTTCACATAATGTATATTAACTGATGTGTATGTGGGAGCATATCTGTAAATGAATGAAGGGTAGGGGAGAGCCGGGACAGTTGAAACACTTTTTAATTAAACGTAATTTACAAAGCGATCGTATCGCACTGAAAGCTAATATTTAGTCACTAGCAACCTCCACCTGTCATCTGTCAAATACAGCTGCATCTTCAGCTTTGGACAAAACCGTTCAGGAAGTATTACAGCAACAGTGGGGCACAACTTTAATATGTTACTACATATCCTGAATGATAGCCTACTCCAAAAGGTGTTATTTTAGACAGATTGTTGCTGGGCTATACGTCTTCAGGAATGTCTGTTAACAACTCATCGCCGTCATCATGAAGCCTGTATGAAGCGGTTATTGAAATATCATGCACTGTGGATGATTCTGCCATTTTCATAGCTAGAACAGTAAGTGTTCCCATTTATATAATGTTTATTATGTATGTCTATTGTGGAAAATGTCGTTTTTTACGTGGGTTATGGGCACTGCACTCCAAATAACCCCCCTTAACTACACACAGCCCGTCAGTCTCCATAGGATAACATGGGGAAACTCGACCCCCTACCTGGTGGACTCAAATATATTTTCATTTTTATAAAACTGCTTTTCCATGGCTCACCTCCATAAATTATTGCATTTACTTAAAATACATGGAGTTACAGCCAGGTCGGGGCCCGACCTGGCCCGACATAGACATGCCATTATAACCTGTTTTGCTTTCCATGTAAACAAGTATGCAATATGAAAGTCTGGGATTGTGGAGAACACTAAATGATCTACTGAATAAGCATGAAGTCGAACCTTTAAATGAAAAACACTCATTAATAATCGAAAAAAATTTAACCGCTAGCTAATGAAGTTTACTTTCGACCATCAAAACTGGTTTATCGCCTGTAACTCCGTGATAAGAGGAAATAACAGGAAGGTATTTGGCTGATAGAAGGAGGTTAACATGCACTATGTGTTGACCTGAGGAAGTCTGTCTGTCATCACTGCACTCGGAGAAAACTGGAATGTTTCATCTGTCCCGCGTTTCAACTGTCCCGGCTCTCCCATCATGTTAATGTTGGTTCTGGGATAAAAGTGGTAGTACATTTATTTGTTGACATCAGCCTGCCCAGGGACTACAGGTGGAAATTAGCACAAGTGCTACAACCTGGTAAAATGCATCTCTCCTGTCTAAGGTTAATGTATATTGTACATTGTCCCTGTTTAAAAATAAAGAAATGAAGAAAATGAAGATGAAGACGTGTGGATTATTTTAATTTCTAAATAAGATGGTGCATTTTAACACTACGTGTCATTGCATTTTACATACATAAGAGGTCTGCAGTCATTGCAGTTGGGTATAATAAAGCTAAGATATGAGCCTAAATTCATACATTCATCATCATCCATTCATACTCTGGAAAACACTTTGTTTAATACATATGTAGTACAATTAATTCCTCCAAAACAGGAGTTTACGTACGCTTGTTAATGGTAGCCTAATTATTCTGTGTAAAGGTAGGCTATATTACCTACTTCAATGAAAACGAACATGACGTCAATCAGTCCAAACATAGTTTACATAATGTAAACATACAAATACAAATATATCTTACAAGTACCTGTATGGAGCCATAATCAACTTGATATTTGGTTTTTGCAGCTCACAACAGTAGGCTACAGTTCTTCTCCATTGCTTTGGCGCATTTCTCAGATCAGTAATGTATATAGGCTACTTAACATATATGGAATAGTGCTCATGTGCATTGTTCATTAGACTATACTTACAGAGTGAACTGTTAAATATGGACAACAACACAAAGCAGTTTCACTATCTTGGTATAAACAATGGCATATATATGGACTTGTCATCTTGATTATGTCATTGGTATAAATACTTGCTTTGGACACATAAACACAAGATTTGCGTCCGAGGTCTCTGTACGACCTCGGACTTGTGTCGTACACCTCTGGAAGATGCTGTTCTGTTTGTGGATCCACGTGCATTATGTGTTGTTGTTTTTTGAAAGCATAGGGTGCTTGTGACATATGTCACAGCGCACCGCGGCTGCTCTTGCGCTTGCGGCGCCCGACAAACCGGAAACAGAAAGCCTGACAAGCTCCTGGGAAACCGGATGCCAGGACTTGCCGACTGACTGCAAGTCTCTCTGGTAAACTTACCGGGTTAAGATGAGTTCTTTTTTTGTGAATGAAAGGCTTGATCTGACCAAGTAGCTCACTGAATCAAATCGAAGCATTGACGGCACTGTTGCTGCCTGTTCTGCCGTTGTTTATCTTTTTCTTCTTCTTCTAGTCCTTAGAAAGAAAAACATCGGTAGCCTTTGCTCCTTAGCGCCACCTCTGTTCAGGAGAAGACTGCAACTAGTGCTGCGACCACCACGCGCGAGTATAAATACTCACGGCAGTCCCGTGACGTCACGATTTCCGCACGCACTGTTGAAAGCGCTAGTATAACTGAGCCTTAATGGGTTTCATAGCGCAGCGCTGCCGCTTGCGCGTCCTATGTGAAACGGGCCTGAGACGCAATAGAAACGCCATGCTGGCAAGACGCTTGCAGTGTGTTATGGCCTCAGGCATGAGGCAGTACTATCTGCAATGGAAAATGGA
Organism: Gymnocephalus cernua; assembly: GCA_023631565.1. Lineage (NCBI taxonomy): Eukaryota > Metazoa > Chordata > Actinopteri > Perciformes > Percidae > Gymnocephalus > Gymnocephalus cernua. Next base: position 4,764,940 of record CM042442.1, on the reverse strand, counting down.
GGTAACAGCTTTACATTATGTGACAGATTATTAGCTCCAAGTGTGAATGTTAGTGTGAAATTGAACACTACGTCTATGCCAATGTTGTTTTCAATAAAAAAAACATTTGCACAAAGCGAGCTGATCCACTTTTTCATGTTGATAAGAGCATTAAAATGAGAAAATATAATACAGTCCCTCCAGAAAAACACGATTATGCAATCGCAGAATTCAAGGCATAATCAGCCAAAGTCTGCATATTTATGCGGGGGGCCGTATCTTTTCAAATACGCCGCACTTTCGCCGCATGAATTGACGATTTCCGCGCAAAATATGCGGGGCTTGCAATATTTCATAATCCCCGCACATAAGTCACATATATCTCAGCAGAAAGTTGAAAAATGTTGCATTTACTTCACACAAGAGCAGCCATTTTCCCCATGTTGCCATGGGAACGTTATGAAGTGACGTCATTTCGCCTAGTGAGAACACGGTGTTGGGGGAATCACTTATTTTTCTCTTTTCATCAAACCGCAGTTTTTGCAAGTTCCCGCAATTTCATCGCATAAAATTGCATAAATATCCCGCATATTCCATCGCGAATCTTGTGTTTATGTGTCCAAAGCAAGTATTTATACCAATGACATAATCAAGATAATCAAGATGCCATTGTTTATACCAAGATAGTGAAACTGCTTTGTGTTGTTGTCCATATTTAACAGTTCACTCTGTAAGTATAGTCTAATGAACAATGCACATGAGCACTATTCCATATATGTTAAGTAGCCTATATACATGGGCGTCAGTTTGGTTTGAAATGTGGTGGGGACAGAGATGCATTCGGAAGTGTATTTCCAGAAGTGGTGGGGACAACGACGCATTCATATTTCTTTTCTCTTTCCCGCAGGTCATGTTTTGAAAGACGTTGTCCAGGGGCCTGTAGGCTACTACAAATCAAGTTTAACATGCCCTGGATTCCTTTCAGTTCCCCAGTTGCACTAACCCTAACAACCGCGGTTAAACTGTGTCACAACGTTTATCAACTAGCCTAGTTGAATTAACCCAGGGTTTCCCAATCTAGAGACGCGCACGTTCACATAAAAGAGGCGGTGTTTGCAGTCAATCTACCAGAGCCACATATTTTACATAAGAGCAATTCTACATAAATATGAAGAACACAGACACGGTTTACAAGCAAAAGGCAATCCAGTCGCTTCCTAGAACAGGAAGAAAAAAGCCGACGCTGTAAATGTGTAAGTCACAACGCTTATCAGTCCCTCCAGACAAATGCAGAGTTTTGTGATTGTTGCGGGCAGAAATCCTTGATTATGCGGCATGTAACGGGGACTCTTACTGGTTATGAAAATTAGTCACCGATATGGGGTGTCTAGTCAGGACACGGAAGGCAGGGTTATTCCTTTAAGGGTTTAATATATACTTTCAAATACAGATGCACAGGCACTATATCTTTCGACACTTTACAGTGTAAGTGTGGTTCTAAAGGAAACAGAAATAAACATCAATATTAGCTAACATAAATACAATTGAGGCTAATAACTCCGTAGTTACTTAAATATACAGTGCTCAACATATCCTGAAAATGGAAACTACAATAAGAATGCCATAAAGCTATACAATGGAGATAAAGGCTGTCACTTACTGTAAACTCGATAATAAATTGTGAATATTAACTTATCTATATAATATAATATAACTGTAACTTACTTGTGGTCACTGACGCACACAAACACCAACTGAAACTTAACTGATGAACTGAAATTCAACTGACAGCCCTCTGCGAGCCAGGACATGTTTCAACATGTCGGAAAAAAGGGGGCGTGGCCTGAGCGAACACTGTACAGGCTCTGTCCATGGTCACAGCACTTGAGCCTTTTGCACAGCCGCCCCATAATTTACAGTGTAAATTATCTCCCAGAAAGGCTCAACTATTCCCAGGAGCTGTCGTCGAGGCATCCTCTGGGATAGCAGGCAACTCAATGAGCTTGGCTACTGGTCTGGTGTAGGTCCTCTCCTCCACCTGCACCTCAGCAGTCCTCACTTTACCATCGACACTCCTAATGGTCTTCGTGACTCGTCCCACGGGCCACAGTGCACGTGGTAACCTTTGGTCGATTACCATCACCACCGTACCAACAGTGAGGTTCTCCGTGTCCTTCACCCATTTCTGTCTTGACTGCAGGAAAGGTAAGTAGTTCCGTATGAAATGGGTCCAGAACTGGTCAGCTAACACCTGACTGTGCCGCCACCTTCTCCGACTGAGAATCTCAGATTCAGGGTACACCACTTGAGGAAGCGAAGAGTCTGGCCGCCCCATAAGGAGGTAGTTGGGAGTTACGGGATCCACATCAGCTACATCTGTCGACACATAGCCCAGTGGCTTGGAGTTCAGGATTCCCTCTACCTCAATCAGAACTGTCTGCAAGACTTCTTCGGTAACTGTCTGTGCTCCCAGAGTAACGTAGAGTGCAGCCTTAATGGATTTTACCTCCCGCTCCCAAGCTCCACCAAAGTGAGGTGCATTTGGTGGGTTGAACTGGAAACGGATCTGGTGCTTGGCCATCTTCGTCTGTAGCTCTTCGCACATGGCCTCAAAACTCGCCCTGAGCTCATGCTCCCCTCCGCGGAAGTTGGTCCCACAGTCAGAGAGAAGCTCGAAGGGAGTTCCCCGTCTAGCCACGAACCTTCTGAGTGACATAAGGAACGAGTCGGTATTCATGTTGGACAGCACATCTAGGTGGATGCACCTGGTGGTCATACACTTGAAAACTATTCCCCATCTCTTGTCCGTACCCCGACCTCTCTTGACCTGGAACGGGCCAAAGCAATCTACTCCTGTTGAATAAAATGGAGGCTTCAGGAGGCGGAGACGACAAGGGGGCAGATCTGCCATCTTAGGAATAGCAGGCTTTGCTCTCCATTTCTGGCACTCCAGGCAGGATCTCTGATAGCGACGCACAGCTTCGCGGCCCTGGAGGATCCAAAACTTGCGTCGGAGCTCTGCAAAGACCCTTTCCGATCCAGAATGGAGTAACTTGTTGTCATACTGTCGTATGATAAGTTTGGTAATATGGTGCTTAGGTTCTAGCACAATTGGGTGCACAATATCTTCTTCCAGATTGGTAGAACGGCGCAACCTACCACCTACTCGGATGAGGCCCCTAGAGGCGTCGTACTCTGGAGCAAGTGACAAGAGCCGACTGCTGGATGGAAGTGCTTTCCCTGTTTTTAGGCACTTGACTTCGTCTGGAAAGCTATCATATTGCGCTCTCTGAAGGATTCTGAGTTCTGCCTCTGCGTGGTCATCTGCACTGAGGGTGCTTGACTGGGAGGCCGCCCCGTGCAGTGACCTACTTGTTGCCTCAAGGAGATCTTCGAAGGTAGAGTAGTCTTCAGCGGCTGGGATCTCTGGAGCAGTAATGGCTGACATAATGCCACAGAATGCAGACCTCTTCATTTCCGTCTCATCTGGGACTTCCACGAAAGAAGTTGTCGCTGGCCAACTCTCACGTGGTAGCTGGAGGAAGGCAGGACCTTGACTGAATTGGTTTGGCTTGGCTAGGTTGGACAGTGTCATCCCTCTGGTGATAGCATCTGCGGGGTTATTCTGTGTGTCCACATACCTCCATGACTGGTGATCCGTCAGCTCCTGGATCTCGGATACACAAGTCCCTACAAACACCTTGTATCTGCAGGACTCTGACTGTATCCAGGTAAGTACCGTGGTGGAGTCAGACCACAGCACTGTGTCCCTCAACTGAAGGGTGAGCTCTCTCTGAATCATCTGGGCAAGCTGAGCTCCGGTGAGGGCAGCGCAGAGCTCAAGGCGTGGCATTGACTGTTGTTTCTTCGGTGCCACTCTTGAGCGTGCCAGCACGAAGGCTACCTGAACTTGGCCAGTTGGATCCTCACCACGCAGATAAGCAACTGACCCATAGGCGGACTCCGATGCATCACAGAAGACGTGAAGCTCGAGGGTGATGGCACTTACATCAACGTCTGGTGGGAAGTAGCTCCGGGAGAAACTGACGGTTGGGAGCTGAGGGAGCTCTTCTTCCCATGTAGTCCAGGCTTGTAGGAGGTCGGCTGGTAAGTTCGGGTCGTCCCAGTCGCGGTCTTTGGCCCACAGTCTCTGGACCAGAACTTTGGCCCTTGTGGTGAAGGGCAGGATATGACCTAGAGGGTCATACTGGCTTGCTAGTATCTTATAGATATTTCGCATGGTCGTCTGGCTTGGGGCTACCGGGCGATGTCTGTAATGGAGTGTGTCCTCCATGAAGTGCCAACTGAGGCCTAGCGTCATCTCCTGAGCTTCACCATGCATCTGAGAAACCCATCTTTCGCTACTGTCAGACTTGGCCTCCTTAGGCAGGTTGTGAATCACCTCTGGCTGGTTACTGGCCCACTGGCGGATATCGAAGCCACCTGCAGCTAGAAGGGATCTAAGCTTTGTCACAAGGTTACTGGCTTCTTCTTCGGTAGGTAGACTCTGCAGGCAGTTATCGACGTAGAAACACTGTTCTACACTGTGACGGACATTTTCACCTGGTTGACTTGACTCATTGACGTGTTTCTGTAGGGCAAAGATCGCGCAGCAGGGACTGCACGTCGTCCCGAAAGGCAGGACCTCCCACTGGTACACTGATGGTTGTTCGTCCGTCTTTAGGTTCCTCCAAAGGAACCTCAGCAAGGGCTTGTCTCTGTCCAGCAGGCGGACCTGGTGAAACATCCCTTTAATGTCTCCACTTACGGCGACTCGATGCTCTCTGAAGCGCAGGAGGACTCCGAGGAGTGAGGGTCCTAAGGCTGGGCCTGGAAGGAGGTAGTTATTCAGACTTTGTCTGCCAAGCTGGAAGCTGCAGTTGAAAACAATCCGTTCCTTGCCGTTGTGCCTGACCATGTGGTGGGGCAGAAACCACGACTCCTCTGATGAGTCCGCCTCGCTGGAATCAATCTTGGTAGCGTACTCAGCAACCTCCAGTTTCTTGATCTCCTCCTGGTAGGTAGATGCACGCAGTGGGTCTTGTACTAACCTCTTCTCTGTGTTTCGCAGGTATTTCATAACAACTTCCTTTGAAACTTGCAGCTTGGGCATGTTTGGGACTCGTAGAAGGGGTGTAGCATACCGATGTACTCCGTTTACTTCTACACGGATGGTCTCGGCCTCCAATAGGTCCACTGAGTACTTGTCCTGTCTGGATCTGGTCACCAACCTCTCACTTTTGAAAGGCAGTGTATCCAACTGCCACAACCGTTCAACTTGACTGAACAGCTCAGCAGAAGGGGAGGAAACTGTGGTGAACAAGCACTGTGTGGTGGGAAGATGTTGCTGCAGGTACTTTGCTGGACCCTGGAGTGTCCAGCCGAGATTAGTCTTGACTGCTGCGGGACCACCAGGGGGACCCAGATGCACTGGCTCAATTGGAACGATCAGATCAGCATGATCAGATCCAATCAGGAGGGTTGGCTGAGCTCCATCGATGGGTGGGATTGCCAGACCGCGTAGATGCCGATACCTTCTCTGGAGCTGGGTGACTGGGTAGCTGTACTGGGAGAGGCCTAGGTGTTCCCCTGTGAATGCACCTTGAATGGAGAACCTCTTTGATGGTTGGGAAGCTGGAGCAATAGTAAAGGACACACGTGAGCCTGACAGTGTCTTGATGTCTTGGCGGATAGTACGGAGTGTGAGGTCTTCTGCTTGACCCTCTATTTCCAGGTGGCGTGCTGCAGATGAAAGCAGGATGGTTCTCTCAGAGCCATCATCCAGCACTGCATATGTGTCAAACACTTTATCCTGGTATTGCAAAATGACTCTGACAATCTTTAACAGCACCTGGCTATATCCATTTGGCTGATCCAGATAGTGAGTCTCTGCTGTCGACCTGATGGTGGGCTCATTCTCACTCCTCTGGTTGACTTCATGTAGGACGGAAAGGTGTTTTGACTTACAAAGGCGACACGGCTTCTTGAGGTCACAGGCAGAGGCTAGGTGAGAACGACCACATCTCCAGCACCTTCTCTTGACTTTAATCCAGTCCACCATCTCTGCTTTGGTAAGCTTAGCGAAGCTCTCGCATTGACTGAGGTAGTGCTCTGCCTCGCAGTAAGGGCAGTATATCTTACCCTTCCCTTGGGTTTGGATAGAATGAGCTACTTGGGGGGGCGTGTTGGATGGTTGGTTGGATGGTTGGTTACTGGCACTGCCTGTCCCATGCATAATAGTAGTGATCTTAACCTTGGATTTCTGCTGCTTGAATTCTTTCTTGTCCTTCTCACTGTGAGCTTGAAGTGAGGGCTCAATGTCCAGACATCTGACTTCTGCTTTTAGCCACTCTGAAAAGTCAATGAGCGATAGCTTCAGTTTATCAGGGTCTTTCCTATACTGTTGACGACGAAATCTCTCTTGCTGGTGCTTGGGGAGCCTGCTTAGAAGGCGCTTCACATTTGAGCCACAGTGGAGTTCCTCATAGCCTTTATGTCGGAGAGATTTCAGCATCCCAACAAGCGACTGCACTCTGATGGAAAACTCGTCGAGAGCCTTATCATCTCGGATCGGGGGTAGGCGTTCCATGTCCTCTATCTCCTTCAGCACAAACTGATATGGACGTCCATAGCGTTCATCCAGTGCTTTCAGAGCTTCAGAGTAGGGCATGCTAGACTCTGCATGAGCAAGCACAAGGCGATGTGCATGGGGAACCTTGACATGCTTCAGTAGGATGGCATATTTGTAATGCTCGGACTGAGAAGGATGAAGGAGTGTGCTAAGTGAAAGGCGTAGCTCCACATATTGAGCTCTATCCTCTTTAGTAAAGTCAGGAAATGTTGGGCCTTCTATATTGGGGGGTGCATGCTGATACACGGTGGAGGGATAATGGGTCAGCATGGCTGGGTTCCCTTGGTAGAGGGGTTGGGGTACATAAGCAGACTGATGTACTGACTGGTGCATGGGTGGAGGCACGGATAAAGGCTGGCGTGCTGTCTGGTGCACGGGTAGAGGCATCATCTGATCTGGAGCTGGATTTACATGTAGCAATCCGGGAGGAGCCACAGGTGGGATATAGGGATGAGGCTGAGGTGGCACCAGATGTGGGTTTCCTAACCAAGGCTCCCTACCTTTCTCATGTTGGCTGCTGGGTGCGGCTGCATTGGGCTGACGATTACCTGACATGGGGTAGGACGAGAGTGAGCTATGTGATGAGGCATATAGCAAGCCTACTGGCAGCTGTGGACCCTGGGGTGACGCATTGGGATGGCTGGGCTGAAGATGAGCGGCTGTATCATGTTCAGTCTCTTGTCTGATAGCCTGAATGCCATAGCGTGGATCGAGCGTGTGCTGAGGGGGTTGAGTGACTCGGCTGAGAGGCGGAGGAATTGTCAGTTGTTCTAGCTGGTGGGTTAGTTCTGCTGCTACGCTTGGGCGGTCTTCAGTTCGGTGGGGGTGAGTAGCACGGACTGGGGAAGGCTGTGGTTCGCCTGCTCTGTCTGGGTAGAGTCGTACTGGGGTCTGATGCCGTGATGACCTCCTTGACCCCTGAGCTGAGGACCGGGGTGAATGGTGCTGCAGGACAAGCTCCAAAAGCTCTGTTTGTTTCTTGGCCGTTTCACTCTGTTGCCGCGCTGTCTCCAAAGCCTGATGAACAATGGCTTCATTTGCATTCTGCATTAGTGGAATCGAGGATGTGCTTCTAGCAGGACTGAGTAGCTCTCTCTCCTCTTCGTGCCTGTGCATCTGTGCTAAGCTATGTTGGCCGACTAAATAATCCTCCAAATATCTTGGGCGTTGGACTTGCCGTTTGGGGCGTACAGGTGAAACAGGGAGGCTGATTCCTTCTTTACTGGTTGCCATATCGTTGACTCTATCCGGCTCGAAGGACCATAAATTGTAACGGGGACTCTTACTGGTTATGAAAATTAGTCACCGATATGGGGTGTCTAGTCAGGACACGGAAGGCAGGGTTATTCCTTTAAGGGTTTAATATATACTTTCAAATACAGATGCACAGGCACTATATCTTTCGACACTTTACAGTGTAAGTGTGGTTCTAAAGGAAACAGAAATAAACATCAATATTAGCTAACATAAATACAATTGAGGCTAATAACTCCGTAGTTACTTAAATATACAGTGCTCAACATATCCTGAAAATGGAAACTACAATAAGAATGCCATAAAGCTATACAATGGAGATAAAGGCTGTCACTTACTGTAAACTCGATAATAAATTGTGAATATTAACTTATCTATATAATATAATATAACTGTAACTTACTTGTGGTCACTGACGCACACAAACACCAACTGAAACTTAACTGATGAACTGAAATTCAACTGACAGCCCTCTGCGAGCCAGGACATGTTTCAACATGTCGGAAAAAAGGGGGCGTGGCCTGAGCGAACACTGTACAGGCTCTGTCCATGGTCACAGCACTTGAGCCTTTTGCACACGGCACGTTTTCTTAAAAAATGCGATGGAATATGTGGGATATTTGTGCAAATTTATGCGATGAAATTGCAGTAACTTGCAAAAACTGTGGTTTGATGAAAAAGAGATTCCCCCAACCATGTTGTCAGTAGGAAGCGAAATTACGTCACTACATAACGTTCCCATGGCAACATGGGAAAATGGCTGCTCTTGTGTGAAGTAAACGCAACATTTTTCATCTTTCTGCTGAGATATATGTGACTTTTTTGCAACGAAAATGAGGGGATTATGAAATCATGCAAGCCCCGCATATTTTGCGAGGAAATTGGCAATTTATGCGGCTAAAGTGCGGCGTAGCCTATTTGAAAAAATGCGGCGTAGCCTATTTGAAAAAAACATAAATATGCGGACTTTGGCTGATTATGCATTGAATTCTGCGATCGCATAATCACGTTTTTCTGGAGGGACTGGCTTATCAATCAGTCAGGCACAAGATGTGACCATAATTACACTTGTTCTTTCCATAAACTGTCGTTAGTCTATTCAGTTGCAACCCTGGCAGTGGGAAGCGATCGTGAGCAAATAAAAAATATAAAAACATAATTCAAACCGATGCGCGCATTGGCAACACACGGCTCAAGAAGTTTACAATAGGCCTACGTTATTCCCTCCACTGAAAATCTATAGGCCTACCTTTCATAAATACCCATCAGGGAATGTTAACGGGGTTGTCAGTCTCTATGTTTTAACTTTTAAGAGCGCACCTCTCTCTCTCTCTCTCTCTCTGTCTCTTTCTCTCTCTCTCTCTCTCTCTCTCTCTTTCTCTCTCTCTCGAGCTTTTTCTTCTTTTTTTCTCACTGAACTCCACCCATTCAGTCAATGGATCTTCTAAGAACGGTGATGCCGTTATCAATGGAGTAGGCCTATTGATTGTTCAGTAGGCGGTGCTTTTACACCGGTTGATCTCTAATCTCCGACATAACCTGCTCCCGACCAGGTTAGGCGTTCAGCATAAGTTACCACGGCGATTGAACCCGGTAACAACTGATCCACCGTCGTGGTACAGAAAACCCTGGGTTCAGTACAGGCCCCTGTAGCTTACTAATGTAAATAAATAAAAATGTATTCAAAAATGTGATGATGTCCGACTCGTTTTATGAAGAAGAAAGCCTTAAGTTTTCAAAAAGCAAGACCCGCTATGTTGTGCTTCGTAGGCTACCATGTTGACAATATGACATGACGTGGTTTAATGTACCTAAACAATAATAATTTCTCTCTCATATTGCTCCTTATAACCACCGAAAACTCTGAAAAAATCGAACCAAAAGTCCAATTATTATGGACGTTATCTGACATTAAGCTTGTTTCTGCTTCACATTTTCAGCAGCGAAGCGGCTGTGGGTTGACTCCCCACGGTTCTCATGGGCTTAATATAACGTGAAAAAGCTTAACGTGGTTTAATGTTCCTAAACAGAGATCAATGATAACATTTCTCTCTCATATTGCTCCTCATGTACAGTAAGTGCCGGTATCTGTGTTATGAACTTTATTTTTTAACTAAATTGAGCTTGAGGTTTAAAAAAAAGTGGTGGGTACAAAATGACTCATGACAAAATCTGGTGGGGACACGTCCCCACCGCCCCCCCCTAAAACGACGCCTATGCCTATATACATTACTGATCTGAGAAATGCGCCAAAGCAATGGAGAAGAAAAACGCAAAACGTGCCGCATAATCAAGGATTTTTGCCCGCAACAATCACAAAAAAACTCTGCGTTTTTCTGGAGGGACTGATAATAGGACAAAAAAAAATCAAGGGACATTTAAAATAAATAAAAATGTGCGATTAATTGCGATTAATCGTGAGTTAACTATGACATTAATGTGATTAATCACGATTAAATATTTTAATTGTTTGACAGCACTACTTTTTTTGAGTTACTACCCCAACACTGGTCATGACACAAAAATAATGATGAGTGATGTATTTTTCCATGAGTCTGCTATGGTAGTGATTATAACGTGATCGGTAGCTTGTTTAATAGCTTATTGGATAGTTAGTGACCCACTACAACTAACAATAAGCCTATGTGTGAATTGATGATTGTCTGTCTTTTCCCTGCCTGACGGCGTTCTGTGTAACACATTTTATGTATACCGTACCTAAAAATAAGGATGTCTACTGGCTGTCACTGGGACCTGTGCAGTAGAGAAAGATGTTTATAAAAGTCGCTATGTGTCCAGCTCAGTTATACTGAAGAGGAAAAAGGCAACGTGAAAAAATGTATTTGAGTTCTGAGTTTAAAGTCAGAATTCTGAGAATAATGTCAGAATGTGTCTCTGGTAAATGCTGCCTTTGTCAAGGTAAGGTAGCCTAATAACGTTTGAAAGTTTGGGGCAGCAGGCTCCTGTTGTACTATGATCCAAATAAGTAGGCCTAAACAAGACAATGTGATTGGTTGATGCCTTTATTCATAATGAAAGCTGAGAAAAATAAATAAATGGAACGCAACATAATCCCTGTCACTCTCTCACTCGCTCTACCATACACTCCCCCAGCATAGGCCTACACACACATGGCTCTGCTGAGGGCGGCGAATGCTCTGCGTAGAGTCCTGGCAGAACCATAAATCCCGCTTTACACACCTCTGCGCACACTTTGTGGACGGTCCCTAACTGGCCCCGTGAGATCTGAGACGTTCACGGAGCCGCTCTGACTGACTGTTGTTGAACTCTTTACTGGGGAGGGAAAAGTTGGTGGAGATGCACTGAAACCGACAAAACTGCCAAGAACCCAGACTTCAGTTATCTGCAGCGGTACACAGTTGTACTGTTTTACAAGTATGAGGTGCATCAGACCGACGAAACGGTAAGATTGGTGAAAGTTTATACGAAAGATTATTCTAGTGAGCCGCCGAGTGGTGGTTTCGGTGTTTGCGTGGCAGCTATCTGCACAGAGAGAGTCTGTAAATGTTACCAACCTTAGAGAAAAGACAAGCAAACGATTTTTTGTATCTAAAACGATTAGAAAACACCAAATTCATTAACCAAAACTATAGCAGTATGTAGGAGGTGTTGTCTTGTATCTGCAAATGTACGGACCACATGATTTCTACAGCTGTCATTGATGCAAAAAACGTAACACGCAGTTGCGAATGAAACCGTGTTCATCTTTATGTATAACTTCAACAAGTGTATTCTTTTCAATTCCAGGTCTAAACAGTTCTTTATAGATGGCTGACGTTGAAGCAAAGAAGGATTTTCGGCGCCCACTTTAAAGCCAAAGAGAGTATACTTCTTTTCTGTTTCCATTCATTGGTGTTCATCATACCATGAGCACACTCCAGCAGCTGGGAACAATGTCTTTTTTGATAAAAAAGAAGAAGTTCAAGTTTCAAGTGCACTTTACATTGGAGGAGCTTACAGCAGTGCCTTTTGTTAATGGAGTGCTTTTCTGCAAGATCCGGCTGATTGATGGTGGGGACTTCGCCATTTCGTCATCCAGGTAGGCTAGTTTGAACAACTTGCCACTTCCTTGTTGTAACCCACTAAAACCACTATTGCATGCAATCGACACTTGTGGTTAGTCTCCTTCCACTCGAACACTTACTGACCTTTCTTTCACAGATGTTAAATGTACTTTTTTCCCCATTTCTATAGTTGACACACTGCTGGACTAGATTATGTAGAAATAACTCTGTTACAAAGGAGTTGACCTCTGTTGTTTGTGTTCCACCTCAGATAAGGGGTGGTTACAGCCATAAAACTGGTATGAAACAGCATGTCTTGTTCTTGTAGTGTACCATAGTGTTATTTCACCCTCATGTTTCCGGGGAAAGTTGCCTTTGTGCTGTGTCTCAGCTCCACCCTGGCGTATATTCACACTGGGAGCTGCCCAGCACTTCTGCTTCACCTCTTTGAGCCTCACAGTATGTTGAGGTTAAGTGGTTTGCTCAAGGGCGCCTGGGCAAAGTTGTTGAGGGAGCAAATATCATTCCTGCTAAGATTCAAACTGTCCAGCGTCTCTTAATGTCTAGACCTCTGCAGGGTCACATAACTTAAACTACAAAAACATAGGGACTCTATATTTGGAAGAAAGTTGTTCTAATAGAAGCATTCCAATGTGAGGAGGTCTGTTGATTGTCTCAAGTAAATACGACAATGTGTCTAAAAAAACAGGTTGCTGTTGTATTTTCTAAATCTAACTTTTTAAATATGGAATTCTGTTTGCACTGGCCTGACTTCAGTAAGACTCACTCTAATTACATTTGTGGCTCAATATGAGTAAGCTGTGGGGAAGTGTCATGACAGGTCTGCAGGTTCCAAGAATAATAGACATGCCTACGGACCACACCAAGGTTTTGCATGTTTTAACCCATTTAGAGCATACCATCATGTTTAGGATTTTTAAACGTGTTCTTTTCTCCCCTGATTGTCATTCTTTTTAAACCAGCTTGCAGAGACTACATTTTCTTACCTGAGATAGATAGGTATGAAAATGACCACTAATAACTTTTATGACAGTTTAAGAACAGCTCAACATTCAAGGAAGTGCACGTATATGATTTCTTTCTGTAACTGAGATGAGAAAGTCAGTATCAATCTCGTGTGTGGAGTCAGGATGTGGTTAGCCTAGCTTAGCATGAAGACTGGAAGAAGGGGGAAACAACTAGCCTGGCTCTGTCTGAAGCTATACAAATGAAATTGTTATATTTCGTTTCGTTTGTTTTGTATAAAACAGAAATATAAAAATGACGTGTTTGTGGTTTTAGGTGGAATAAGCATTTCTTTAAAAACAACGTTTTTTTCATGTGCCCAGTACTTCTGCACATGGTCTCCAGCCTGCCGGACATGGTCTGTGAGCTGTTGTTCGCCGAGAAATGGACCCAGAACGTAACGCCCCCTAAAACCACGAATTTGCTTGTTTTATTTGTATGGATTAAATAAAAGATATAAGTGTTAATTAATAATTAGTTTTGATGGTAAGCTAACTGTTTCCCCTGCTCTCAGTCATTATGCTAAGCTAGGGTCCAACTCTGCACAGAAATGAGTGTGATATTGATTTTCACCCTTGAAAAGAAACTAAAATGGTGAACTAATTCTTTAAAGAAGATTCAATGTATTACACAAAAATTAATAATTTTCATATCACAGTGAAATAAATGGAAACCAGTGGTAGTAAATTGGCCAGAACGTGCAAAAACACTGGTATGGTCATTTTAATAGTAATCCTTACTTATAACAGCACTTTGCAAAGAAAGGGAAGAAATAATCAGTTGAAATATACAACAATGAATTGAAATGCTAAAAACACAGTACACTCAGCTGATGGTGAGACATACAGAATAAAATAACAGATAAGGCAACATGGATGAAAAAGATTTTAGAATGGACTTGAATGAGAATGACTTCTCAAGCAAGCTGCAGAGTAGAAGTCCTGTCATTTGTAGCCTTTAGTGGTTAAAGGCTACAACCTGGACACAGGAGTGGCCAGCAGGTTCCTGCATGGAATCAGAAGTTCAGACAGATAACTGGGTCTGTAGGGAAGTGCATAAACAAACGGCAGGCAGCCCATTTGCTTGCATGCAAATAACTCAGTTTCAGTGAACGGCAGGTATTTTTGGTTGACAGTTACCTCGAAGAATGTGCAGTGAATAAATCTGTTATTGTAGATGGGAATATGTTAATTTGATCCAGGAAGAATGTAGATGTGAGGAGCCCTCAGGGTGCAGCGTAGTCGGAAACACCGTACACAAACCTGACCTACCAGGGCTTAATGCAAATTTTTTTAGGCATCAGCTTTTGGTTGCCGAAATTGACAATACAGTTGCCATGTTTAAAACTGCCTTTATTTGGAGCAATTCATTTCTTATGTAACTATACCACACATTTAAATTATGAAACAATGAGAGAATGGCTTGCAATATAATTTCCCATCCCACTCAATAGGAGTGCAACGGATCACAATGTAATAAAAAGAATTTTTAACAGTAATTACTTGTTTCACCAGAAAATTGCTGTTAAATGGCAAAAAGAAATGAGAAAAGGGTATTTTAGAAAAACTTTTAATGCACCACAAGGTTTACCAGTTTTAAGTAAACGCAACATTTAGTCCCGTCTGTGTTGTTTCTCTGACAACAGCAGTGACCAAGTGTTAGTTTATATAGCTTTAGTTCAGACTGTTGTACGTCCTGGGGTTGGAATCCTCTACAGTGAAATGCAGACACACTTTTACACTGTTTAGCTGTCAGCATTTTAACCGTGTTTAATCCATTTACTACTGTAGCTAATGGTAGGCTAACGTTAGGCCTACCTGCTGCCAAGTGTAACGTGTTATTAGTGTTTACTAGCGTGACGTGCAGCGATGCTTCTGTTGCCTCTAACGTCTGTTTTGGAGCATCAGAGAGCAGCGCAGACAAGTGGCACCGTAATGAGGCACCGAAACCGGATTTTAACATGCGCCGTTAAACAACGCTGAAGTTGGCTTCCGATTCGGCAGTTAAGGGGAAATATAAGGGAAACTTAAAACTGTCCGATTCAGCAGGGAAACATAATTGACATTGCTGAGTGACTGATCCTCCATTTTTTTAACCTCTTCCTGTATTGAAAGAGTGTTAGTCATTAATGAAAATGATTAATTGTCTAAAACACACTTTTAATTCACATATGAAAAACACTGTGAAATCTCCCTTTATTGCGTTCCCATTAAGACAATAAAGCTTTCACAAATCTAAAAGTGTGTTTTAGACATAATTAATAATTTACCTTAATTGACTAAAACTCTTTCAATACAGTAAGAGGTTAAAAAAACGGAGGATGAGTCACTCAGCAATGTAAATTATGTTACATGTTATGTTATATATTAAATTTAACATAAAGATGACAGATTATCAAATAAAGGCTTGTTTCACTCATGGTTTTATCGACTAAACGATTAGGTGATTCAATCAACAGTTCTGTAAAATGTAGTTTCTCAAAAAATATATGCAAAAGCACCACTTTATACCCTGTGTTGACCAGAGATGTGCTCACAAATTTCTTGGAAATGAGTAATTTAACATGAAAAAGCATAAAAACCACGACAAATTGACTAAATATTTTTTAGTTCAGTAAGACCAAAACGACCGATTGCTCGGCGACTAAGATTGGGCAGCCCTGTAACGTAAAAACTACAGCTATAGGCGATGCTTTAAAGACACAGATAAGAAATAATAAACTCTTTCCACTTGTTCTTTAATGTACTTAATGAGCCATGATACTCTCCATTTGCTGCCAACAGCAAAGTCATAGATGCACTGATAGCAGCAACACTTGGAAAAATTCCTCTCCTATACTTTTAATAGAGCACAGGCTTTGCCTACGACATCACTGTTGCACAACAGACAAACAACAGCTGAGAGAGGTTCAGTAAAGAGCTCCAGCCCCAGCATAACACACCAAGTGACTAATTATATCAATAGTATCCTTCACAGTGTACTTTCTCAAAAGCCTGCAAGGTTCTTCTTTTCTTTGTTCTTTTATACAAGCATGACAGTACTGATTTAACCTACATTAAGTAGCTCACAGTGTCTAGTTTGCCAGTATAAAAGAGAACTGACATTCTTTATCTTATATTTGCCTGTTGATTCATATCTTACACCTGACTGTATTTTCTTTTACACACGGCAAGGGCCTCCAAGCCATCAGGCTGCACACATTAACATGCTGAAGGAGGTGCAGCTTTTATTGTGCTGCTGTAACAAAAGGGTTTCTTTCAAACAGGGTTAATGGAAATACTAATGACTAAGTTAATAAATAGTGCCTGGGATTGATAATTACTTTGAAAATGTTTTGGGAAACATGATTATTCGCTTACTTTCCAAGAGTTGGATGAAAAGAATAGTGCCACATTCATGTGTGTTTGCTAAAAACAGCAGACAATTATCATAGCCTTGCATAAAGACTGAAAGCAAGGGGAAACTGCTAGCCTGGCACCGTCTCAAAGGTTAAAAAAACCCTCCACCTACCAGCACCTCTAAAGCTCACACACTGTGTTATATATTGTTCGTTGTTCAAAAACGAAATGTAAAAATGTATGCATGGGGAGTTGTGCTGGAAGTATTTCTTGGCCAGGCCAGTTGTAGAGTGTTGTAATCACTGCAATATTGCCAGTCAAACAGTGGCGAGCTTTGGACAGACTAGATGTTTCCCCTTATTTCCAGTCTTTTATGCTAAACTAAGCTAATCACCAGCTTCATAAAGCTTCATATTTTGCATACAGACACGAAAGTGGTGCCGATAATCTCTCTCCGCAAATAAACCTATTAGACTGAAGTCCCTGCAAAACAGGCCCGGATTGGCCAACGGGATCACCGGGGGAACTATCGTTGCCAGCTGATTGGCCTTGAGTGTCAGACCGGTGTAAATCCCTGGAGATCTGCGGAAAGGGGCTAAATAACGCTCCATTAGGCAAGACCAAAGGGTTCCTTGACCTCTCACCTCAAGATATCTGAATGAAAAAATGGATTCTATGGGTACCCACGTGTCTCCCCTTTACAGACATGCCTACTTTATGCTAATCACATGCATTTTAGGGCAAAAACCATGCATTTTTTTATTTTCACCCACAGAGCGCATTGTGTCATACTCGGAAAGCTACGCCCACTGGAGGGGAAAACAACTCTCTGCTCGCCGTCGGCTTGTATTGCGTGAAGGTGCCTTATCGTCATTTCCGTTTGCTGGCAAATAACAGAAAAATGCCTAAAAGCTGCTGTGTAGTGGGATGCACTAACAACAATGTAAAGAACCCATAACTTAAGTTTTTATAAGCTGTCAAACCTAAAAACTGGGCTTTTATGATGACAAAAGCTGATACAGACGTAACGAATCAGCAGGGAGAATGGGAAGACTGGGATCCTCACAGTAACCTAACGACATGCCCGACGTTGCAGCAAGCATTTTGTTACCAATTCAAATATCCAAATGTCAGTTTTAGGCTAACTATATTTCTGTGAATTAAGCTAACACGTAACACATAATGTTAGGCATATCATTAGTTTAGTGTTAGGATCCCAGTCTCCCCAATCTTCCTGCTGATTACTCACAGCTGTATCCACTTTTGTCTTCATAAAAGCTCTGTTTTTCGGGTCGGCAGCTTATGAAAAATTAAGTTATGGGTTCTTTGCATTGTTTGTAGTGAAAATCACCACACAGCTGCTTTTGGGTATTTTTCTGTTGTTTGCTAGCAGACAAAATTGACGAGGAGGCACCTTCACGCAATACAAGCTGTTTTAATGTCCGGTGGGGGCGGGACTTAAATGCGCTCTGTTTCTATTTAAAAATGGTGTATTCGAATATTACTGGATACCGGGGTCCCTAAACAGTCTTGGAGTTGCATAAATTGGGTATGACTGGAAAGCTGAGACTCTTTTGGATTCAATGAACCCAATTGTAGTCACGTGTGATGATGTTAGTCCCCAAAGTAGCCATTTAATTAAAGTGAATCAATTTTTTTGAAACTTGGCCTCACTGTTAAAAATGTCCAGCTAGAGATGAGACTGGCCATCGTAAGAGTAAACAGAAGTTACAGTAAGCTATACGTTGGCTGTTGTGAATGTGTGGGTAATGGCCTGGACTGCTGTTGAATTATTATCCCAGTCTGGCCCTGTTGTAGAATGAGGTTTTCTCCCCAGGAACACACATTTAGTGTAATGAACTGGCCTGTAATACTACAATAACAGTGTTTCCCCTAGGATTTTTTTTAGCCGTGGTGGCAGGTATGTCAACACCCCCCCCACACACACACACACACACACACAAACACACACACACACACACACACACACACACACACACACACACACACACACACACACACACACACACGACACTCCAAGGCCGGACTTTCAAATAAAGAAAATGATCGTTCAAAATGGTCTTTCTTACTGAATTAATGCTATTTTTTTACAGTACATTAGTGTGAGCAAACTCCTTAAAAACATGGAAACTCCATAATGATAACTGACTCTTTAACTAGAAAAAGTTCTCAGACTAGGAGGCAGTTCACTGAGTGATTGTTAAAGTCTGTGATTAAGGAAACATGGTTGTAGTATGCAGGAAATGCTTGCAGAAAGAAAGGCTGTTGTCAGGTAAACATGTCACAGTCAAAGAGAAGAGAGGAAAAGCCGCTTTAATGATAAATGGACTGATCAGCAGTTTACCATTCATACTGTATGCTTCATTTGCAATGAAATGATGCTGTTGCAAAATAATACAACCAGCATCATCATCAAGAATGAAGAACGCGACGGTAACGATCGCGTCATTCACGTGCATATTAAGTAGCCACATGTATCGGTTTTGGTCTTATAATACATCCATAGATTTACTGCTCCAGGATAGAGGACGGTTCGCTCAGCCAGCAGTTAGGTTTATAAGAATTTGTCCAAATTTCTAGATTCCCGCTAAGCTAAGCTAAGACTACAACCGACAGCTTTATTTGTTTTAGCTTGTTGGTAAAAAATGAGCAGAGTAGAGCTGAGTTTGGTAAAACAGCGCGGTGGACGAGAGCAGACAGAGCAGATTAAGATATCGCTTCCTACATGTTTATGCCGGTCTATACAGGTGAGTGCATTGATAAGTATTGACTTTTTACTCACGAAGGTTTTATCGTAACCTACTTAGAGTAACGAGACAAGCGTGAGTTCATCTGCCCCCCAGCGGCCGTTGGTAATCCTCGGTATCGTTCCCAGTCAGGTGCTGCGCGTGTTTTAGATGTGTGTGTGTGTGTGTGCGGTAACGTTAACGCGCACACACAAAACTCGGCTGCGTGTGTGTGGCGCGCAGACAAGAATCCCGGCATGTGAATAGAGACGGGGGGGGCTGGGTTTGTGCTCTACCTGTGAAGCGCGTGTCCGTACTATTCTCCGACAATCAACATTGACACCGTGGCGTGGCGGCAGAAATTGAACTGTGGCGGTGCGCCACTTGCAAATCAACGTAGGGGAAACGCTGAATAATGAATCAAGATTGTGTTCATTCTCTTGACTCATGACTCTCTGTTTAACAATTTGGCCACCATTTAGCACATAGACCATACAGGGTCCAGCCATATACTAGCTTTAGTCTCCACAGTGCTGTGTCAGCACTGGTGTATGGTTTGGCTAAACCACTTATCTATTCTGGGATAGGGGGAAAAAACGCTCTGGCTTGTTTGTATTTCTTAAAACCAATCACAACCATCCTGGGCCCCAGATGTAGTGTGGGTTCCAATGCCAAGTAGATAGCGGACAGGTGAGGGACGGATGCCAGGCTTTATCCCAGCAGATACATCTGTTTGGCCATCCATCCATCCATCCATCCATCCATCCATCCATCGTCTTCCGCTTATCCAGTATCGGGTCGCGGGGGGAGCAGCTCCAGCAGGGGACCCCAAACTTCCCTTTCCCGAGCCACATTAACCAGCTCTGACTGGGGGATCCCGAGGCGTTCCCAGGCCAGGTTGGAGATAAAATCCCTCCATCTAGTCCTGGGTCTTCCCCGAGGCCTCCTCCCAGCTGGACGTGCCTGGAACACCTCCCTATGGAGGCTCCCAGGGGGCAGCCTTTCCAGATGCCCGAACCACCTCCAATGGCTCCTTTCAACGCAAAGGAGCAGCAACTCTACTCACGCTCCTCAGCTCCTCACGGATGACCGAGCTTCTCACCCTATCTCTAAGGGAGACGCCAGCCACCCTCTTGAGGAAACCCATTTCGGCCGCTTGTACCCTGGATGTTTAGCCAGACTATGTTAAAATTTATCTTAGCTGATGTTCTTGCTGCAGTATGGTTTGTTTGCACATGTGACATTGCTGTACTATACTGTCTCCTATAGTGTAGCTACTAGTACTGTAGTACTCTAGTACTGTGGTGGGCAGCTTTGCTCAGTGGTTTGGTTTGGCTTTTGAATTGAGGAGAACTCGAGAAAGGTTCAGAAGCTGTTTCTAGTTGCAGTATTGCTCTAGAAAAGGGAAGTGTAACCAGTGGATGTGCTGGTCTCTAACCAGTGCGTCTGCCCAGAGTCTCCTGTCTGCTTTGACTGTAAATAATGTGATTTTTCTGCTTTCACTATTCAGTGTCAGGTGTGTTTACACTTTTTTGAAAGATCAGACTTTGAATATAATACAACGATATTCTATATGGTTACAATCAGAAAGGTCATATTATGCTTAGTAGACATTTTGCAAAGCTGTGCAGTATGAATACTTCCTATACTGTGAATTCAACTGTTTAGTCAGTTTACTTAAATTTTTTTTTTACTGCTTATTTTTTTATTTTTTTTTTATAGGGGAAATGGTTTAATTTGGATACAGAGGAAATGAAACACACCACACATGAACAAACATTGACCAAAAAAGAACACAGTCTTTCGGCTACACACCCCGCTATGGGAAAAAAACAGCAAACTCTACACAGGTAAAAGCAAGGCTAAAACCAAACAGTTAACTCTTCAACTTAAGGCCCTGACACACCAAGCCGACCGTAGGGTGTTGGTCCTAGTTGGGCCAGAGCTGTATATATAGAGAGTTTGGCCAACTCAAATCATGGGCGCCATATTGGATACCATCGTCAGATGACTCTACAGTGTAACCCTAAGGGGCGAATATGCTATCATAGGCATATACATGTTATTATCAACAATTTGTCAATATGTAAAAGGCCCTTACGGAAATATTCCAGTGTATATTTACCTTCTATATCGTAAATGGTCCTGTAAAAAATGCCCATTGTAGTGAGTGACCAGTCGCCTAATAAGTCTCTGAGCAGTGTTTACCTTTCTAATGTCCGCTAGCGTACGTACAGGCTAACTATAGCCAGTTAGCTTTGTGTGTAACGTAACAAAAACCCACCCATCTCGTAGGAGCGAAGCTTAATATTTCATTCAGTAAAATTATGGTACGAAAGGAGCACTAACGCCACAGGTCTTATGTTCACAACTTGGACGCAGATATAGGAAACAGGCAGTCGTAATATTTACCTAGGCTAACGCTGTTGCGCTAACGTTAGCAAACATCGGTGTAGCATTAGTTAGCTGTCTAAACAAAACTCCAAGCTGTGTTTCACTTTCCCTCCAATATTATTATAAACATAATAAAGACACCTGGACTCGGTCAAGACCAAAAGCCATATGACTATGGCAAGATCGCAAGCATTTAGGTACATGGAGTGCTAGCGAAAAAGCTAACGCTAGCATAAGGCATGGCTAACTTCAAACTTCATTCACTTCTAAAGCAGTGTTAGAACTGTTTTGACAGCATGGTACACATTAACGATGGTATTACTATTTTTGTCCTATGTAATTTGTTATAAGTCAAAGAGAGAAACTGACATTTACCTCACACAATAATGAGTAGTCATTTGCCCTCCAGTTTGCTCTTTTCACCTTCAGCTCCCATACTTTTGGTTCACGGGGGGACTTGTAAAATCTTTTGCCGCTTCCCTGTCTTTCTTTGCAGCCAAATGCGCAACAAATAATTTATTACATTTTTCCACTATTCCCTGCACTATGTCAATGGGAATCAGATGAATGTTGGTATCCAACATGGAGTCCACAAAACACGTGACCACCTCGGAACAAATCGCATAACGTGATAGCTCAGAACATTTGATTCTCTAGTTGGCCAAACTCTCTCTAATATACGGCTCTGAGTTGGGCCTTTTTTCGGCTGACGCTGATTGCCTGTTCAGCTTGAATGAAGAAAACAAACGACTGTGAAGGACACACACAAGTCTCCTTTCATTTTTCATTACATCTGATTAATCCAATACACATATAAAAGTTGTCAAAACTGGTAAAAAATGACGTTCGAATGTTCTTTCTAAAAAAACACAGGTTTGAACGATTGGAATAACTATTTTTCCACATTATGTCCATAAAACGGCAAACGTACAACAAGATATACTGTATATAACAACATTGTGTAGGTATATTTATTCCGACAATAACATGTCTTT
Source organism: Gymnocephalus cernua (assembly GCA_023631565.1). NCBI lineage: Eukaryota > Metazoa > Chordata > Actinopteri > Perciformes > Percidae > Gymnocephalus > Gymnocephalus cernua. The sequence goes on along the minus strand of CM042442.1, from coordinate 4,742,551 downwards.
TAAAAGATCTCTACATACCTACACATTACAAAATAAACTAACGTTCTAACTAATATCCTATACCGAGATACTTAATATAAAGACCATAATAGACCTCTCTCTCTGCGCCCTCTGCACCGCTAAACAATTATCCTCCTAGCAATAGCAATCAAGCTAGCTTTCTAGCCAGCTAAATTAGTTAAATGTAACAACTCAATGTTTAAATGACATGCTCTTGTCACATCATAAGAAAGCATATTGCTATCGCCAGATGAGAGAGAATTTTCGGTAACCAGTGTATGATTAATGCATGTTGTAAAAATGAACTGCCCCTTGGGGATTAAAAAAGTTATCTGTATCTGTTGGGTGGGTGAAATTAGCAAGCTAACGTTAGCTAATGAGCCAGCAGCGTGCCATCTGGTCGCTCGCCATCTGGTAGGGAGAGTTCTTTGCAGAGGGAACGGATGAAAGCCCGGAAGAGTTCTGGTTAGCCATCTCCCGGTGTCCGATGTTTTCCCAGCGGGGAGTGAAGCAGAGGGACCGTAGGCTCTGTTCGGTTCTACCGCTGCTCGAGCAAACGCTGTTTGTTGTGGGTATCATAGCAATGTTATCTGGTTTCCCTTGTTAAAGCAACACAAAAGCACTTTTCCCGCTTCAGTCCTCTAACAGGTTGGAAGTGGAATTGTCCATTACATTACATTATGCAAGTTTACCAGATCGGGTAGCGGATCTGTAGTTCGAATGAGACATAATGAGACATTACAACCACATATGATGTACCACATCCGTGCATCCGACATCCGACCCTAGTTAATGTCGGTGGCGGTGCGTCCTGCTCTGTCTCAACCTAGCATCAACTTGGCGTTATCACGGAGGAGCTGCGATGCACAACGAGCAGAGAAAATTACCCAAGGGATCTGCAAGTTCATTGAGATGGATATTGGAACCAGCATGTCACATTCCGTCACAACGTACCATCACCAGACTGGTAGAAACTCACTTCAAAGAATGGAATAAGGTTCCCCGGCCCGGGCTGGCCAAGTTAGCGCGGAGGTACCTGTGCATCCTGGCCGGCGGGTGTTTTCGGCGGCTGGACTGACGGTCACCAGGTAGCGGTCACGTCTGACCCCAGATCATGTCAACCTGCTTATTTTTCTCAACAAAAACCAGTAGACTGGTGCAGAAGTTCTATGTGAGTTACTGGTTATTTTATATTGGGCTTTGTCCGTGCCTTGGATAGTTTTGAGTTACATTTTGACAAAATCTGTCAGATCTAAGTATTATTATGTTTTTGGTTAAGTTATTATTTAACATGATTCTTTTTATTTATTATTTTGGAACAAACGAGGCTCTCTGTTTAAGAAGGCCGGCTCACAGCAGCAGGTTCTGCTGCTTCAGAGCACCGCAGCGCATATATCTTCAAGTTTAGCCTAACCTCCAGTTTAACTGCCACAAGTTGTTCTTGTAATTAAGATCTCGAGGAAAAACACGCTGTATTGTATATGTATTTTCATTGCGTTTTTAATTTATAAAAGTTAAATAAATAATGAATTTTAATATAAAAATAGTAATGATTAATTGATAGTTGATCGTTAATTCTCCCGACCATCGGCGAAGAAAATGTAATCGAATGCCCATCCCTAACCGATATACAGATATGGAGAAATATATTCATAATAATTATAGCAGTTGGTATGGTGAACAGTGGCAATTATAGTACCAATAAAGATAATAGAACTATGACTAGAAATAATAGTAGTAGCAGTGCAGGGCATAGCAGGGTGTCAAGCAGGACCACAGCCACAGCTGCAAGAAACGATCCAGGTGATGATCCAAGCTTGTCACCAAGCTCAGAGACCTGGGACTCAACACCGCCTTCTGTGATTGGATCCTGAGCTTCCTGATGGGCAGACCCGGGCAGTGCAAATAGGCTCCACTACATTCTCCACCCTGACCCTCAACACCGGCGCCCCTCAGGGCTGCGTGCTCAGACCTCTCCAGTATTCCCTGTTTACACACGACTTCATTCAGCACCAACACCATCATAAAGTTCGCTGACGACAAGTCGGTCATCAGCCTGATCACCGACAGTGACGAGACAGCGGACAGTGTAGAGGTCAGAGCCCTGACATCTTGGTGCCAAGACAACAACCTTCATCTCAGCATCAGCAAAACAAAGAAGCTGATTGTGGACTACACGAAGCGACAGAGAGAAGGACACAACCCCATCTGTATCAACAGGACTACGGTGGAGCACTAGGGATGTAACAATACATTCAAGTCAACATTCAACATGATTTTAAGTTCACAATACTTACTTTTTTAACAGAATGAGCTGCAGACAAATGACTGAAAAGTATTATTTATATAAACTGTGCAAAACAACAGATCCTCTTATCAAAGTCTTAAATAACAAACATTTAATAAAACAAATTATTAAATTATTAAAACAAATCCCACATGAACCTAACTGGTTGAAAAAAAAAGTCTTCAAATAAACTAAGAGCATGTAGTGAAGTCTGAAGTCAAACAAGTAAAATCAAAAGTAGATTACGCCCTAGGCAGTTTAAATATTACATTGCAATTCATTATTTATCTCAACCGGTTGTAATCTTGACACATTTATATCGATTTTTAAACGATTCACGATGCATTGTTGCAGTGATGCCCTAACCAGCACTATTACAAATACTGCTAGACTGCGGCTCTTCTTCTTCTGCAGGCTGAGGAGGTTCAAGTAGGACTCCAGGATACTCGGCAACTTCTACCGGTGCACCACCGAGAGTATCCTGACTGGCTAAAGTACATAACCACCTGGCATGGCAGTTGCATCGCCCTCAACCGTAATGGCTCTGGCAGAGTCAACGCCAGCAAGCTACGCGTGCGACGCGCTCCCTTTCATAGTCTACACAGCAGACGCAAGCGGACGCAGGCGGCACGGGCGATGCGTGAAATGCAATACACCGCCCACGCAACAGGGGGTAGCAGAGTGTTCCACGGTGTTCGGTCGGCAGAGGCAGGGTCAGAGAGTCAGACCCTCACGGGAGAGCGGCACTTGTCTTCTTATCAGATGCTGGCGTGCATCTCCACCAGTACAGTGTGCTACGATAGGGTAGCACTGACTGATACATTGATAAATGGTCGCTTAAACATGGTTTAGCAGTTTTTATGAAGTTGTAAATACGTTTAGGTCTCTCTATCTCTCTCCTGCCGTAGGCTATTTCAGCATCTTGCACACAGCATTGGCTACGTACACACACACACACAACGTTGACTAGCTACATACCGAATACTTGCAGTGTCGCCCCCAACGACAACGCATAGTATTGTGCGTATCGGTGCGTCGCGTAACAAAAACTGGGACGACACATTTTGCTACGCATTGATGCATAATGGAGGCCGAAGCGTAGTGATGCGTAGCCTTGCAGACGCGTATGCGTACCAATGCGTTGACTCTGTCAGAGCCCTTAGTCTCTACAGAGGGTGGTGAAAAAGGCTCAGCACATCACCAGGACAGAACCAGGACACATCCGTGGGGGACCTCTACAAGCAGTGGTGCAGGAAGAAAGCCATACGGATTATCAAAGACGCAAACCACCCAGTCTGCTGCCGTCCGGCAGATGGTTCTGTAGCACTTGGTCCTGCACCACCAGGCTCAGGCACAGCTTCATTCCAGACATAAGACTTTGTAACTCTTGAACTCTTCATCTTCATTCATCACGTCATTTCACCTCTAAACCGTCACTTTATCTTATCACTTAACTTAGGAACTGAAGAAACACACACATACACACACACACACACGCAGTGGTGTGCCGTTCATCGGCATGTAGCCCGTGCTGCTAAGCCCGTGCATTAAAACGGGTGGCAGCAACAACTACATGTATTGAGGAAGTTAATCAGCTGATTGATGGGTGATAGGGAAGGTGGGCAGCGGCTATTGGGGGAACACCAACATTCACCTCATTATGTGTTTCATTATTATCATCAATGGTAGATGTGTAAGCAGACAGTTGCTGTGTGTTGAAAAATATGTATGGTATAAAATACATAAATACATTGGACTGACTTATATGTACCAAAACTAAATTATGAATCATATTTTTCATTTACAAAGTAAGTGATGATGACCGTTGACCTGCACAGCTTTTCAGTTTCCCCGCTCCACTCAAGTCGCTCACAGTTGGTTCCAAAATGAATGAGAGTGTAGCTTAAACCTGTGGTTCCCAAACGTTTTCACGTGTTAAAGTTGTATTAATGCAAAGTGTTTCAAAGTCAAAGTTAAAGGAACAGGCTGACTTATTGGGACTTAAGCTTATTCACTGTATCCCCAGAGTTAGATAAGTCCATACATACCCTATAATCACAGCGTGTACAAATAACAAGGTCACATGAGACACAGCCATCTTCTAACTGTATACATACTATACGAACTATATTCTCAGAAGGCGAAGCAGTGCTACTTCTGCTACTTGGGCGGAGTGATTAGCGCAACACCTGAAAAGCACCGCTGTTACTCTCTGCTCCTCACCACGGGGATTCTCAGGTGCTGCAAGCAAATCACTCTACCCAAGTAGCAGAAGTAGCACTGCTTCGCCTTCTGAGAATATAGTTCGTATAGTATGTATACAGTTAGAAGATGGCTGTGTCTCATGTGACTAGGTTATTTGTACACGCTGTGACTATACAAATCACAACATGTAAATAGGAACATGTTGGCATTATTTTGTTACGTATTGGGAGCAGTAGGCTAGATGGAGCCGGTTACCTCCAGGATCTGGGCTAGACTTGGCTAGCGGTGGGTGTGCGCTAGACAGAGTTACGACACGCACAGAGATGAGAAGGGTATGTATGGACTTATCTAACTCTGGGGGATACGGTGAATAAGCTAAAGTCCCAATAAGTCGGCGCGTTCCTTTAAGGCCGACTTAAAACAATCTGTACAGCTGCGTCAATCTCACCACGCTTGCCACCATTTTGTGGCTCTGGCATAAAAATGCTGACATCCGCATTCTTAATCCTTCCAAATTTCTGTTGTTTACTGCATTTCTGTGTAATTACAATGTCTACTGACATTTAAAATCATGTATTGGTCACTAAGTCAGATGTGACCCTTATGAACAGTCCCTCTGAGGCTTTGACCAACTAGCTATATAAAGCAAAGCTTCATTGTGAGAGAAAGCGTTGCTTGTATCTACCTGCTGGACAATGGTGTGTTTGTAAAGGCAGGCAAGTCTGGCTGAAGAAGTGGTAGAACCTGTCTGGCCATTTTCAGCCTCTCTAAGGCAGCTAGCAGCCCCCAGGCTTGTTGTTTTAAGAGCTGTAAACTTCAGGTCAGCCTGTTCGGCTGATGATTGAAAATATTGAAAAAATTATATTGAAAATTGAAAATAAGAGACACATAACATTTACTGCTCAGCAAGTTGAGTATCTACACTAGACCGTTAATGCAGCTTTAAAGCTTTAGTGTGTAACTTTTTGATGTTAATGAACGTCTAATACATTTAAGCCGTTGCCAAATGAGTTACTACAAAGCTAATGAAGACTATCAGCTCCACACAACTCTCTCTGGATTTCTCAATAAGGCTGTGTTCAGAAGATTGTCGTCCGGCAACTTTTGCTCGCAGAAAATCGAGTGAAGATAATTACCTCTTCTGAAGAGTCCATCATGTTTTAGTTTTTTTTATCCTCCGTGTCCTCCTTGGCTACTAGCAACTGCATGGATATTATTTATTAATATTTAATAATATTTTTTTGGCCATTTATTGATAGGACAGATTAAGTCAGGAAAGTGGGAGAGAGGGGGATGACATGCAGCAAAGGGCCGCAGTTGGATGCGAACCTACAGCCTCTGCGACAAGGACTGAGCCTCTGTACATGGGGTGCACACTCAACCAGGTGAGCTAACCAGGCGCCCCAATTTAGCATTAATGATAGGTCAGGGACACTGCAGAACCTAAATGTGGTGCTTCAAATTTAAGCTCTTAAAATAGGTTTTGGTTGCATTGTGCAGACCTGTATCTGTGAAACAAAATATATTTAAAACTTGAGATAACAATGAGAGTTTAAATTAGGGTATGTTAAAGTTCTGTTTTCAGTAGGGCTTTTGATCGATTAAAAACATTTAATCACATGATTGTCCATAACTAATTTTAACACGTGATTAATCGCAAATTAATCACATTTTTTTTTATCTGTTCTAAATGTACTTTAAAGGGATGTTTTTTTTGCATGTTTGCTTAAGTGGTATTTGAGACTCAACATACTCAATTCACATCAACGGTACATGCAAATAACTTTAGTCTTGTGGAGAGAACCACCTGAAAGGGCTTTGAGACTTAACTTGCCACTTAGAAGACCCTTTTCTTTATCCATTTTGTGCTCAAGAGGGTTTGTTTCTGCAAGCCATCCGCTCCTGTCCCGCCGTCCTGTCTTTCCCAAACTTCAGAGCGGGCCGAGGCCCAAATCGCAGAACACTCATCCAAAAACATTATCGCATTCATTTTGACAGGCTTAGTTTTCAAAAATTCAGTAGTATCACAGTGTGTATGTGGATTTGCATAAGGAAAAATATATGATGCCCATCATTATAAAACAATGTCAGATTCCCATGTTGTTTGTATTGCACATTTCAACATCACATTCCAAAGAACAAGTATGTAGGACTATCTGTTATCAGCAATGAAGCAGGCTGAGTCTGCACATGTGTGTTGTGTAACTGAAGATTTGATCATGTATAGAGCTGGGCAATTCTCATGTAATGTTTCTTCTGACATGAGCTGGGCAGGGACAGATAACATCTAAGTTTACCAGTCAAGTCGGGACAAGCCAAGCACGCTGATGGCATGTGTGTAAAGTGTGGAAAAATGTTAGTAACCCTGACAGCTTTAGTATAAGTTCCCTGATGACACTGCTGTTATCTAAGATGTTATAGCTTATCTTTGCTCTTTATTCATTAATTCAGTAAGAAAAGCCTGTTTATAGACTGAGGGAGGGACACACTGGATCATTCCCATGAGTCCTCATTTCCCTCCGTGGCCTCCTAGATTCCACAAATGAAAAAAGAGATAAAGAGCACACTCTTTTTAGGCCTTTATTTCTCCAGCTAAAGTAGTCTTCGCTCCAGACTGGCTTCACATTCATAAGAACACTTTCAGGTTCACTGCGTTGCACAAGGAGCAGAGGAGTTCAGGAAGCATCTATGTTCAGTAAAGCAAATCCTCTTTCAGACATCTCATACGTAAATACGATTCTGAGTAAAATGTCAGTCTCATGTCAGTCAAGATGGCAATCTTACTAGGTCGGACCTAATAACATAGGACGGCGTTTGAAAGCTTTTATTTTATTGAATTCAAATCAAATACACTTATCGAAAAAAAATGTAATCCTTTATTGAATCTTATTAGGTTTACCTTTTAACGTGTGTATGTACTGTAACTAAATGCTAAAATAACTCCAGCTCAAAGATGTTGGATCAACATTTGGAGCTGAAAAGGCAGAAACACTCCAGCTTTTAATGTTAACATATGAAATGTTCGTTAAACTGTTTGTCATATATTTGTTTGTTTCCCAGACAGTCTAACGTACGTGTGTGTGTGTGTGTGTGTGTGTGTGTGTGTGTGTGTGTGTGTGTGTGTAGGGAGGAGGTGCAGCAGAACTGTGTTCGATGGAGGAAGAAGTTCTCTTTTGTGTGTAAAATGATTGCTAATCCCATCACTGGAGTGTTGGACCCCTGCATCTGCCGGGTCTCTGTACGTAAGGTAAACTACTATTCCCAGCAGCCACATTTTAAGGCAATGCCATTTTAACCTACATTACCCAATAATACAGGAACGTTTCGGCTGCATGATGAAAGTAATGCACCGTATACTTGGTTTGTCCCACAGCACCTGTCCCAGGTCACATATCAGTTCACACTTGTAATGTGATGTAATATGTTTATGGATATGACTGTGTTAGCAGTCTGACATAGACAGTTTTGTTTTCTATCTCTCCAGGAGCTCAAAGGAGGAAAAGCCTTTTCAAAGGTAAGATTATTTTCTGATTATTTAATTAGCAACTACTAAAATACATAGAAGATATGAAAACTAATTATAAATTCACATCAGACCAGTTTAGCTAAACTGTTTGACCTATGAACTCTCACTCATAAAGTTGAGTGTCCTGCTTCATACTGTATATAATAATTAAGGCTGGGCGATAAATCGATTTCGGTTTTCTCTTTAACATTCGCCGACGCTCCCCTCTGGGTTCCCGTAGTTCCGAATGGGCTCAGCCCTTCCCCCCACGCGTTTTCCATAGAAAAGCTAAGCACCACTAAGCTGATGTAAATTATTGTGTAATGACTTCACACATATGCAAATGAGCGTATGACATCATCTAGCTACTTTTAGTGACACAGGTGCTAGCTACTAGTGGTGTGCAATACTGCAAAATTTGGTATCCGATACCAAGTAAATACAGGGCCAGTATCACCGATACGATACCAATACTTTTTAATAATTAAGGTGGATGCATCATCAAATTGCTAAATCTGAACTCATTTTCATGACCTTTAATTGTTTTTGTGATATTATTAATAAGTTAAAACCCAGGACATAATTTTCATATGCTTGTATACGTTTGTTGTGTTACCACTGTATTTTACAGCCTTTTTACAAATTATACAGCTTGCTGTTTCATTTTTGGCCTGAAAATGTAGCCACACGGCGCTCCTCTTCCTCTCTGCCATTCTTCTGCTCCGTCTCTGTCCTGCTTGTGTGCGTGTGGTGCAGGCTGCTGCCGGGCCTGGCTGCTTGCTTGCTTGTTTGCCCGGCGCCGCCGAGTCACGTGACGTACAACATCAAATCACAAGAGGGGGGAGGAGGAGCAAAGTGTGCGTGCTCTGCGCTGTGACAGCATGTGTGACAGGTTGAAAGCAGCGGCACTTAGACACAGACAGCCAGGTCGCCTCTTTGATGAAACCGCAGCAGTGCATGCTGGAGAGAAACTGAAACTAAAGTATTGATCTCATTACACTGGTATTGATATTGATCAATACCAGTGTAATGAGATCAATACTTTAGTTTCAGTTTCTCTCCAGCATCGATACCAGTGCTGGTATCGATATTATCAATATTTGGATCGATCCGCCCACCACTACTAGCTACTTTCATTGGAAAAGAGTTGGCAACACTGGTTTTGATTACTTAAAGGTATAGTGGAGGATTTTCTTTTTCCGGGTGGATCATCAAGACTATTGGTCCTCCTAGTTGTCAATCATTCTGGGATATGTTTACGTAAGGCCGGCGTACGTGCCGTGACAGGTCAGCGAGCAGACGGCCACGGCCTCCGACCATAGACAGTATATAAAAGCCTCCGACCGCTGCCCCCCCGCTCTCGGCGATAGCTTGTTTGTTGGCCTGTAGCATGCTAACGTTAGCTATAGAGATGCTTGTCGTAAATAGATTTCCACTTACCGGTGGCGAGTCTGACATAGTGGAAAAACTGCAAATCGTCTTTTGGAAAGTCGGCTTGTAGAGCCATGCCGACAGCAACTTGTAAACAGAGCGTGCACGAGGAGAACTAGGCTCGTGCATGCTCTCTCGTGCACACGTTTAATAGGCTTCCCTCTCGGGAGCATTTTTTCAAAAAGTGGAGAGGGCGGTTCTTTTCTAAAATTCGGGAAAATCCTCCATTATACCTTTAACCGTAATCGCCGCCGAAATGACCGGCAGCTCAATTCAATTCAATTCAATTTTATTTATAGTATCAAATCATAACAAGAGTTATCTCGGGACACTTTACAGATCTAGACCACACTCTATAATTTACAAAGACGCAACAATTCCAGTAATTCCCCCAAGAGCAAGCATTTAGTGGCGAGGAAAAACTCCCTTTTAGGGAGAAACCTCAGACAGACCCAGGCTCTTGGTAGGTGGTGTCTGACGGAGCTGGTTGGGGGTGTGATGAACAGTGGCAATTATAGTCACAATAAAGGTAATATACACATTGATTATGTGTTTATTAATCCGTAGTATTTGTATATGTATAAACTAAATGTGATGTCCGCGTTTTACAAATGAACTTTCAACTGGGTGTCGACACTATTTGACATTGAAACGACTGAAAGTGAAAAGGAGCGAGCTGGCCGCAGAGTGGATGGACCAACCAGCTTTTGGCATCCTTTGCACAAAAAAGGACAACCTTTTCAGGAAAGAATATTCAGTTTAATGACATTTTTAGATTTATTGGAAGCACAGATGGAACAAATCTGCAAAAAGTATGTTAATAGGATCGGCAATGAAATACACTTCCACACAGGCTCACACACACCATCACCACCATAAGCTGACTTCTCGAGTGAGTAGCAGTGCTGACTGGGTAGAATAATCATGGATGAGGTTAAAGGAGGTTGTTGACTTCTACATTACATAAAGCCACTCTCCTGTTTCCTTCATTCTCATGTCTGTCTGTCTGTCTGTCTGTCTGTCTCCAGCTAGGTTTTGCTGATCTCAACATTGCAGAGTTTGCTGGTTCAGGCTCCGCAGTTCGCTGCTGCATCCTGGAGGGTTATGACACCAAAAACACTCGACAGGACAACTCTATTCTCAAGGCAGGACACACACACACACGCACACACACACACACACACACACACACACACACACACACACACACACACACTGAATTGATCAGAACAGAGGTTAAGTAACACTTGTTTTTTTATAGGTTACAATTGGGATGACTCTTCTGTCTGGGGATCCCTGCTTTAAAACGTGAGTTCCTCTTTTTCAGGGATTCAGACACAGTGGCCCCCCTCAGACAAAATTAAGAGAACTGCTCCGTCTCACCCATGTCACCCCCTCCATGGGCGTTGTCTGTGTCCACAGTTTTCAACACAGGGCAAATATCTGTATTTGGATGGACAGAGGAGAGTGTTAGTGTTCCAGTAACATAAGAACCAAGTCCACAAAGGAAAATGTGAAGTTTAGTGGATTATTTTAACTTCTATAATTACTTTGTCTTACTTTTATTTGGGGGATAATCAAGCTTTAAGTTTTGTAACTAGAGTATCTGTAATTTGCCCAAGAGTGTTTGGGGACTTTGGGGAATGTAAACATGAAGTATAATGTTGCTACAGTTAGCTGTGGGCTACAACTTGAGCCCCATTTCTTTTACATTTTGGTAAATTGACACCATTCAAATTAGGCAGAATTGGGGTGCCTGGTTAGCTCACCTGCTTGAGCGTGTGCCCCATGTACAGAGGCTCAGTCCTTGTCGCAGCGGCCGTGGGTTCGGTTCTCTTTGCTGCATGTCATCCCCCTCTCTCTCACACTTTTCTGACTTAATCTGTTCTATAAATAAAGGCAATAAAAGCCCAAATCTCGAAACAAAACATTAGGCAGAATTAGCTTCTAGCAGTTGCTGTTTGCAATGTATCCATGGGTGGATAGACAGACAACTATCACTGGAATACTGTGATACTGAAGACAATCTCCACAGCACTGTGTAGTAAGGTCTGGCTACACCACACATACATTCCAGGATAGGAGAAAAAAACGGACGCAGCTCCGGACGCAGAGACGGTGGCTCTGCAAAATAGTCTTGAATAACTAAAAAATAATAACTAAAAACTTGTTTTGGTGGAACATTTGCACAAAAAACAATATGCCACATAAAATATGAAATTCACACAAAACAGTAACGTGAGCTAATTAAATTAGCTAGATACAAAATAAAACATAATTTGCTCTTACCAGTGCATGTGGGCCGTGTATACTTCCTCCACAGCAATCCCACTAATTGGCCCCTATATGTCCCAGTTAGATAGTAAATAAACATTCTTTGTAAATCTTTATAATCTTTCCCCAAAAGAACCTAGCAGGCCTGCCTTGTTGACTATCCAAATTGTCTTCAAAACTTGCCATTTTTAGCACATAGGTGAGGGACATCCAGATCTGCCGGATGTGAGGCAATTATCCTGGAAATGTACTGTCGTGCATCCAGACTAAGTTGTGATAGACTTCAGAGATAATTATATCCTTAGATAGTGTATGTCACATTGAATCTAAAGCTGTCTGTGCACTGCTAGGTAGAGCACAGAGCAAAGCGCAGCACAGGTATTCATAATCAAGGGTGGCAAGGTCCCTGTTGTTAGGTAACGACATGCTGTTATCGCATTGGTTGCGGCAACTAGGTCAAAGTTGACATAATTTATTAATTTATTTAAATAAGTTTGATCGCAGCGCAAAGTGGCAAATCTGAGCCAGGGGTGGAGCAGTGCCTAGTTGGGCGCCACCGCCCTCCCCATAGGAAATCAATGGAACAGCCGGCGCAAAGCGGTTTTGCCACCTATCGTGTGTAGTCAGCTTAAATATATGTGTTCAGATTTGACTTACTTATGATAAATAACCTCCATGTGTTTTGTGTCACAGCTGCTGCTGCTGCTGCAACAACGGCTGACCTTGTTAATAAGCGGGCCTAATTAGCAGCCAATCTTCAATATATAACTTTCCGTTGTTTTTTCGAACCCCAGCATGCACCTGTTCGTTATCCCTCTCAGACTGACCCAAAAAAGTGAATGTGACTGTGGTGACTTTTTGTAATACTCATTGTTTGTTTTGTGCCTGTGTTTTTACCATTAGGCCTCCCAGCACGGCCAAATCTCTCTCCATTGGGGACGAGGACCCCACCCTGCAGCTGGACTGTAAGGGTGAGAGCACTGATTCCACAGTGCAGCCACTAGGAGGCATCATGGAGGGTCCTCGCGCCTTCAAACCCAAACGGTCGTCAGTACGTAGCTCAGGTAACTGCTCAGTATTAGTGTTCCCTGTCCTCTTTAAACAACTGGAATTGAAAGGCGATTCTAACTCTTTACAACTTGGGTCTTATTTTTGTAGTTTTTCTATCAGTTTTGAGATTTGGGCACACAGTGACACGGCAACAATGAAGTCATGGGGAAAGAAACATGAGCAGTCAGACCATTATGCTGTGTTTCCACTCTTATGTTAAGGCTCTGCTCTGCTTTGACTCACCTTTTTGGTACCAGTACTGCGAATAGTACCCTCTCAGTACAGGCGAGAGTCTATCTGACCACTGCGTGAAACTGCCGTGACATTATCTTCAACACAACACTCGCTGAATCCTTGAATTGGCAACCAAACAGACATTTTTGGGGGAAGGTGTTTTAAGACCTTTTGAAAACACATATTAGGAAGAAACTATCTAAGGTCTACAGTAGAGCTGCACGATTCAGGGAAAAATATGAATCACGATTTTTTTGCTTAGAATTGATATCACGATTCTCTGCCACGATTTATCAAGTGTAATGTTTATTACACACATGAACCATGACAAGACAAAACAAATTGGCAGTACCAAACATAGATTTTTTTTTGGCACCTATAGCACACTGCACATCACCACACACCTGTAAACATAGAGGCTTCAATGAATAAATAAAATAAAGTACATACTGTCCCTTTAAGTACAGTAGTCTACCAAAATAGTGACATATAACACATTTAACTAAATACGGCCCTGATACTGAACTCCAACATGTCTTAACATAATTAAAACATGTCAATCAACATGCTGCAGCTACAGCTTCGGTCTCAAGAGAAATGCCAATTTAAGTACAGTATCAAAAACACAATGATTTCTTAGCACACTCTTTAACTGCTTGCCTTTTATAGAATTATAAACGTATGAAAAATAGTTGCGGGAGGGTACTGAGTAGCGTTTGTCCAATGTATGGATCATCTTTCGAAATCCGTCTCGTTCTACGGTGTAAATTGGAACCATATCTTTTGCTAGATGGTAAGAAATTGCTTCCGTTATTTCCTTACTCCTACTGGAGTTACGTGAGTATGGCGTCGCATTGTGCAAGGCGTCCGTAATAGATATCTGCGTTGTTGGACGACTTTCGGACCTCTTGCCTTGTACGGCTTCATCATATTGCACTTTGTGGTGACGTTTGAGGTGCTGGTAAAGATTTGTGGTGTTACCTTGCGGTGTTGCAACGAGGGCAAAGCATGCCTTGCAAATCACATCAGACTGACCCTCGTCGTCTTGCTTGAATCCAAACTACTTCCACACCACCTTTTTCGGAACGAGTTTGGTTTGAGACTCAGTTGTTGGCTGATTCTCGTCACTAGTGCCTGGGTTTTCATCAATATCCATTTTGTTTATTTCCGAACTACCGCGCTCGCTCGACGAGTGAAACGCATGACTAAAAAGCGCTTTGTCATCGGCTGAGGGTGAAGCCCTGAACTTTGTGAGAGCTGTCCTATCAAAATAAAAGCCGAGGAAGGATTTTTTTTTTTTTAATAAAATCAAAGTTATTAAAAATTAAATCGCGAGCAGGGTGAATCGAGATCGCGATTTTATAACGATTAATCGTGCAGGCCTAGTCTACAGTACATACTGATAATTAGCTCACCGTAATTTATAAATGCAACATTTTAGCCAGAAAATGCCAGGCATTCCTTTTCATCTTTTTTTAAATAAGTTATTTTCACACAATATGGGCTTTTGTTTTCCTCCTTTGGCATCACAAACAGCCTGTAACTGTTTAAGTCTAGTTCTTTTTTTTTATTATTATTAATATTTTTGACAGACAGTACAACCTATGTCACCATCACGACCAACAAGACATCTATATCATCCATTGTCCCGTTTTACGAATACAGAAAGAAGAAAAGAAAAAACAACATCAGGTACCTTACATTACATTATTCTACCAGTCAAACGCTATATTGGATTGGATCAGAACCGGTGCCTTATATTCAGACAGACAACCCCTCTATTGCCATCAGGAAGAAGCCCCAGACTTGATTAAAGATATCCTCTCTCCCCATTACTCTGTAAGTGACTTGCTCATGTGTAGCCATTCTTGTCATTTGTTCAGCCCATTCCCTAAAACAGCACAGAGTAGATGACTTCCAGTGCCTCATCATCCTACATCCTGTTGTAGTAGCCAGACGTATCCATAGTCTTTGTCTTCCGGTCAGAGTGTTATTGTCTGGCAGCAGACCCAGAATACACAGAGCTGGGGTCTTGGCGAGTTGTAATCCGAATAGATCATTCAAGAGGGTAACAACCCTATCCCACAAATGTGCATTTTTTTTCACAAGAATACAACATGTGTACCAGAGTACCCACTTCCTTCTCACACCTCCAACATGTGTTACTGTCCTTAAGTTAGTTAGTTTGGCCATTTTACTGGGAGTCCAGTGGTTTCTGTTAAGTAATTTGTACTGAATAAGCTGAGATTGTGCTTCACGAGAACAGTTGTGCCAGGACGCGACAAACTTCATCCATCTATCAGCCGAGATCTGTTCGCCCACATCTTTCTCCCAGCACAATCTCAAGCCCTCCATGTGGGGTGGACAAGCCTCCCTGAAAATCTCATAAAATTTAGAGGCTCCACATTTTTTATATTTAGTTAGCTGGACTAACTCCTGAATCCTGGTCACGGGGTCAGGGTTCTTCCCCCGAGTAGCTTTAATGCAGTGCCCAATTTGTCCTTCATGTGCCTTTTTCAAGGCGACCGTTTGGAGAAAAGAGAGAAATAATTTTAAGAGGAAGACCTACACCTAAGCTTGATGGGCTGACCAGCTTCAGCTACTGAAGCGCCTCGTTGATTGTGTCATCTTTTTGGGACGGCAAGAATTGTCTTTCAGGGGACATGATGAGGGGAAAGAGTCCCTGAATCGAGGTAATTATTTGGAGCTATTATCTCTGCTATCAGAATATGATGCTGACTTGCGACACCACCTTGCCACGGCCACTGTTTTTACGGGAACATCTGGGAAAATTCAAAATAATCTCATAAATGCTGTTGCTGAGGTGCTAAATGATGCAATCAAAAAAGAGATATAACACCAAGTTTGTCGCAGTTATGGTGGATGACACCACAGATTTCAGCAACACTGTACAGCTGTCATTTGTACTTCGGTACGTTACTGACACCGGAGTAAAAGAGAGATTTTTAAAGTTTGAGGATGTCACAGAAAGAAAACGAGCTCTTGATCTAGCAGCTTCAGTACTTGGGAGTGTTGGTCAGCTACGATCGCAAAACAAAGTTAGTGGCACAGTGTTATGACGGAGCCGCTGTTATGACATCGGGATTTAATGGCGTACAGGCGCGCGTAAAAGAAGAAATCCCTTAGGCTCTTTGTTATGCACACACATAAATCTTGTGATGTCTCAGGGAGCATCAAAGATAAAGGACTGCAAGATTTTGTTTGCGAATCTGGGAGGATTGTCTGCATTTTTTACACGTTCTCCCAAGCGAACAAAACTGCTGGATGAGTTTTGCGAGAGGCGGCTGCCGCGGGTCTCTCAGGTGAGATGGAACTTCAACTCCAGGTTGGTGGGCACGGTCCGCGACAAAAGAGCTGAGCTGGTCGAGCTTTTCCAGCACATCCTCGATCATGCGGAGGATTTTGACCGTGAAACAGTACATTGTGCATCAGGACACTTGTCACAGTTGAAAAGCTTTGAGTTCTGTTTTTTTCTCTTTGCTTTCATCGGCATTTTTTACTTTGCTGATGTGCTCTTCGGAATACTGCAAAATAAGAGATTAGACGTGCAGTTCAGTCTGGCCAGAATTGGGGATTTTTGCCAGAGTCTTGAAGGTGAGCGTGGAAAATGTTATGCCATCTATGAGAGGACTGGGTAGGCCGCGGGACAGCCGAGCGCAGCTAGAACAGACCCACACGCGCACTACAGACAGCTACACACAGCGCTAGTCGACAGCATAATCACGCAAATCAGGAATCGATTTGAGGATCACAAGCGACTACTGTTTGTTGCATTGCTGGATGCACAGCTGTTTACCAAGTTCAAGCAGACATTTCCAGAAACAGAGCTGAGGAGCCTGGATGAGAGTTTGACCTGGGCAGACTCAGAGCAGAGCTCAAAGTAATGTACAGCATGAAAAGTGACCTACTGTCATTTCTGAGGAGCATGGGGCTTGCAGTCAGAATGTCATGTGTATATATTAGGGCTGTCAAATGATTAAAATTTTTAATCAAATTAATCAGAATTTTCAGTGGATTAATCATGATTAATCACAATTTTACACCTGAATCCTAACCATTTTTTTCTGAAATGCATACCAAAAGATACTAGTGCTGTCAAGCGATTAAAATATTTAATCACATTAATGTCATAGTTAACTCGCTATTAATCGCACATTTTTATCTATTCTAAATGTCCCTTGATTTCTTTTTGTCCCATTATATTTTCTCATTTTAATTCTCTTATCAGCATGGAAAAGTAGATTGGCTTGCTTTGTGACTGTTTTTTTATTGAAAACAACATTGTCATACGTTATGTTCAATTTCACACTAACATTCACACTTGGAACTAATAATCTGTCACATAATGTAACGCTGTTACCTCGATGTTCCATTGCAGGTAGTACTGCAGATAGTCCTGCAGATAGTACTGCAGGTAGTACTGCCTCATGCCTGAGGCGAGCGTGGCTCGTCCTACTGTCTATGGGCTCATAGCGTCGTCAGCGGCATAGCCGTTGTCATAGCAACTGGTTTCCCGTGACTCATTTCCTGGTTCTCGTTCTTGTTCATAACCAACGTAAAATCAAGGAGAGGGTTTTCCTCCTCCAGGTTTCCCACCGTGGTCAGAAAGAACAGAGGAGACACTTTGTTTCTCTCACTGACTGTAGAGTCACTACTCGCTCTGAAGCTAATCGGCGTGACGAGCCTACTAGCTACGCGGCTAGCAAGCTCAAACCATACTGTCTGTCACTGCACGATCTGAGTCTCAACACGATCTGAGTCGCGTCGAGATGCGCATGCTCAGATTTAAACAATTTACGGCATAACGACAATAACGGAAGATGGGAACAGCAATAATAGAAGATATGGAAGATGGAAATGGCAGTAATGTATTATTTAGAGTAACGCATCACATGTTCACGGCATGATCCCTCACGTCAGTAAATAAAAAATGAAAAAAAAGTCAGTAAAAATGGAGCTACATGACCAAGTTGGTTCACTGCTGGCTACAAGTTAGCAATCAAACACAACAACGGCTGTTACTTGAATGGTGTTATGAGCTAACGTTAGCAATCAAACAATCATAGATAGCATTTGATAACTAAAACGTTTTTGAAATGATTTCCACCTTCTATATCTTCGATTATTGCTGTTCCCATCTTCCGTTATTGTCGTTATGCCGTAAATTGTTTAAATCTGAGCATGCCGACGCGACTCAGATCGTGTTGAGACTCAGATCGTGCAGTGACACTGTCTTTGGCTCAAACCAGCCGCGGCCTGTGTCTGTTTTGTTTCCGGTCTGCGAAATTACAAGACCCGCCCTTCAATCACTACTATTGGCCAGGCGTCCAAGGTAACGTAACTCCATTTGTTCAGGTCCTATCCCCTGACCAATCCACTATCATAACTACTCGCGTTGAAATGCCTAAACCAAACCAATCAGGTGCTTCGTAGGGCGGGACATGGCGTGGCCATAGACAGTTAAAGAAGTGGACTAACAGACCTTCCACTTTCTTTGTGTTGGCATTTTAAACTCTGGTGGATTTCTGAGGACTCTGGTTAACTGCTCCTCAGATCTCTGCAGGGTAAATCCAGACAGCTAGCTAGACTATCTGTCCAATCTGAGTTTTCTGTTGCATGTGGAAGTGTCCTTGGGAAAGACACTGAACCCCAAGTTGCCCCCGATGCTGCGCCATCGGGGTGTAAATGTTTGTGAGTGTTTATCTGATGAGCAGGTGGAACCTTGTACAGCAGCCTCAGCCACAGCGTGTGAATGTGTGAATGGTGAATGGTTCCTGTACTATGTAAAAGCGCTTTGAGTAGTCGTTAAGACTAGAAAAGCGTTACGTGTTCCACCAAAACAAGTTCCTTCCCAAGGCTATTTTGCAGCGGCACTGTGGCTCCGCTTGGCACTTAGCACCGCCCAAGATGATTGTGATTGGTTTAAAGAAAAGCCAATAAACCCATCCCGGAATGCTGTGTGGACTCGCCAGGCTCTCCTCCGCAGCGCTGTGGAGGAAGGTCTGGCAATGCGAGACTAGGTGTGTGTGTGTGTTTACTGTGTGTTCCGCAGGGCTTCCTGAAGAGGGAGAGAGTGTGTCCAGCCCAGATGAGGTCTTTCACACTGGACATTTCCGCAGCTCCAGCTATGCCAGCCAGCACAGCAAGATTTCAGGTCAGAGAGCTTCCTCATGTTACAACCAAAGTCAGGAGGGTTTACGTTCTTGTGCTAAGACCAGGGAGATGCTCTGATAGAACAACCTCAGCCTGAGAGTGTTATTATTACCAATACAATTTAGAAAAGTATTTGACCTGGGCCATAAAAATTGAGATTGGGTGGATTAATAGAGGATATAAAGAAATGGTTGTACTGTGCATCTGTCTGTACACAATACTGGATTACAAACTGGGACAGGGCGGCCCTGTACACTGTGTGATCAGTGGAGTGAAGAGTGTGAGTACAGTTTCCTTCTCTCTCTATCACTCCAGCTGTTGGAAAGTGGCAGGAAGGAACAGATCAGCTGCTGCCTTTAAAAAAAAAAAAAAAAAAACTACTCTGCCTCTGATTGGCTAGTACTCATTGCCTTCGCTGGTTGGATTGATTAGATTTAGACACGAGGAGTGAGATTGGTTAGGTTTAGGGAAAGAATACCAGGGTAAACCAATCAGAGGCAGATAGGGCAGGCTGGGGACTTTTTCATCCTAGAAATTTTCACATGAATAAGTTTCAGGCTGCAGGGAAAGACGCAGTCTACCAAATGTGCGTTACAGTTCTCAACATGCGCTCTTTGGCAGGGATAAAGTCAAGGTGTACTGAGTTTTTTGGCCTAGACGTTTCCCGGACAGCAGACCTAGATGCAATGCTCCTCTCCTCTCCTCTCATCTCCTCTCCTCTGATCTCCTCTCCTCCTCCAGGCTACAGCACAGCTCACTCTCGCTGCTCCAGCCTGACTGACCTCACTCACCATAGGAACGCCTCCTCCAGCAGCAATGTCTCCTGTGGGCTTGCCCAACCCTGCCAGCTAACTGCCTCCAGCCCCACAGAGCCACACCGACAAGCAAATCCAGCCAAACCAGAGAGACCTCCTCTACCCTCTGCAGCAGCCCTCATGTCCAACAGATCCTCCAGGTACTGTATATACACACACACCTGTGTTTTTGACAAAACACAACTGCCTCTGCCAGTCAGTCAACAGGGACCTACCAGGAAGAGAGGTGTCAACTATGACATGATATTACTAAAATGCTGTGGGAGCACAAGCTGACAGAGGAGAGTAAATAGCTGTCAGTAAGAAAGATATCAATTCGGGAAAAAGTACCACGGACAGGAGAAAAGAAAGTGAACTAGGATTGAAAAAGTGCTGAAGATCTGAGACTGCATATTGCTCCATAAACAGCTGAATGACTTTAAATGATTTAGATCGAGCAGAGGCCTGAAAGGTAAAGTGAAGGTTCAAGACAGCAGTTAAAGCTGGCAGCAATCTTCTTTGAAAAAAGTCTTTGTAGGTTGTTGGCCAGAAAGACTAGTCTGTCCTGTGGCAGGACACAATATTGCCACCAGTGCTAAAAACACGCTGTGAGGGTGAGCTGGTGGCAGGAATACACAGTTACAGCTAACGCTGCTAACAGCATGACAAACACTAGGACGTTGGATAAAACTTGTGGGCGGACTAACGTTAACATGGGCCTGCATTTTAAAACTATCGGTGTGGTCGCTGGGATAGTAACTTTTCAAGTGACAGAAAAGATTTGTTTCCCGCCTTGGTCGACACGGACCAACGGCATATTTTGCAGACCGTGTTGATCTGCGCTTCGTCACTTTTGAGATATCCAAACCACTTCCATATTTTTATTGACGTCTTGTTACCTTTTTTTGTCAACAATTTCCTCGGCTTTGGAGGATAACGCAAGTTCACTTTCAACGTCGCTTTCTTGCCCATGCCCCCCGGTTCCACTCTTTTCTTCCATTTTTTTCACCGCCGGTAGCTCGTACAATGCTCTGTGTAGCCAAAAACTACTTCTTCTATTGACGTTTTTTTGGCGGTTGGCAAACAACTTTTGGTGCGCATTACCGCCACCATCTGGAATGGAATGGCGTTTATTTCTGCTGTGTGATAGGCTGTTAGATCTATCCATATTGAGTAAAATATGTCCAAGTTAATCATCGTTATCGACCCGAATTTTATCGCCCAGCCCTAATTGATACTAATCGCTGCTGTTGTTGCTTTTCATCAACTGCGTCATCTTACCGCGCCGGGGACGAGCTGCTGCATCCCATACAGACGCTAAAGTGTGCTGTTTGCGTCGGTATCTGAGGCTGAGAGCCGCTGACCAAGCGGAATTTAATGGAACAGAGGAAGAAAATATTTCAGGCTTTGATACACACACAATACAGTACTTGCTGGAGGAGATACATATTGTTGGTTTGGGTATGCACATGGGTTTTGTTCAAGGTGCAGTAGGTAAAACTTATAAAAGTAGGTAAGACTTATAAAACTAACTTTCTGTCATATTAGCTGAAACTGACCCTATGTTCCAGTAGAACTACATGAAGCAGGTCATTTTAAAATAAATCCGGCTCCTCTGGCGCCACCTACAGCCTGGAGTGTGATTTGCAAAAATCCCCCGCTCCCTGTTCAGATGCACCAATCAGGGCCAGGGGGGGGTGTCTAACTGCGTGTCAATCACTTCTCATGCACACACATTAGGCTCGTTCGAGATGAACTGCGCCTCGCCTGTAAAGTGGACGAGAGCAGGCGGCAGCAGCGGGGGCGGTGACAAAAATCCGCTGTGAAGTCGGACAGTTTCCAGCCGCATCCAGCAGCCTGCAGGCTGAACAGGAAGTCACAGAAACACTGGTCTGATTCCGATTTAATAAAATGTTATCAGACCTATATATCAGCCTGTACACAGTCTCCAGTTGTTTTTATTATGACGTCAGTAGCTGTCAAAATGCTCTACATGTGATATGTTGCTGATTTTAATTAACAACAGACTGTAGATGATCTGTAATCTGAACAGATTTAGTCTCTCTGACTTCTAAACATAACTATCAGCCACACAACATGTGTTCTGTACAGAATAAGCCTTTAAATTAGAAAAATGGTAGTTAAAATCCCTCCGATTCAAAATCAATAAAACAGTTTACATAAAACGTCATCATGTTGTCGATTCTGAACCAATCAGCTGTTAGATCAGCTGAAAGGCCGGCGTTTCCCAGCATGCCTTGTGTCCGCCTGGGTCTTGCAGTCGGTGAAAAGCAACTGCGCTACCTGCGTCTCAGAACTGCGGCCGCCTTGCTCTCGTGAGATTATCATTGCCTACGTATGCATGACGTCAGAGGAAGTCGGGATCAAGTCGGACACAGATTTAACCGGCATGCAACGGGCGGCGATCGATTCTGCGCAGATCTGGCTCATCTCGATCGAGCCTAGTCATTGTCCCTTGTGGGGGGAGGGGCTTAGGAGACTGTTTTGGGAGAAATCACAATCCTACCTACAGCACCTTTAATAAGAAAAATACAAAACATCACCCAACAAATCCTGATGAATTTCTGTATGAAGCAAAAGCTTTAATATGTATGTCAAACATTAATCTTCTCTCTCTGGTGGGATCCACCTTGCCCAACAACAGGAGAAAGAAGGACACTGTGGAGAGGCAGCCCAGCTGTGTGGACGACACTCGCATTGATGCAGATGACATTGTGGAGAAGATTGTTCAGAGTCAGAACTTTTCTGACAGCAGCAACAAGGAAGGTAGGACAGAGTTTAGGTTTGTGGGATTTAGTTTCAGCTCAGCATTTGTGTTATCACAGCAGTACCTTCTTTTCCGGATCCTTTTATTTATTTTATTTTTTCAGACAGCAACTTGAGACTGTTTGTGAGCAAAGATGGGACCACTGCCCTCAGTGGGACACAGCTCGCCAACAGGTACAAAGTTTTACAACAGGTACATTGATTTGCTGTGTCTTTTAACCAACCCACGTTTAACTAACTGATCTTGTGTTTCTGTGTTTTCCCAGAGGAACAGCTGGTATTTTTGAGCCTGTGGTCATCGAGACTCACTGAAAGATACTGTACTTTAACATGTCTCCAGCCTCATCAACTGGTTAATGATTCTGTGACATCAGATTGTGACTGTGCAAGTATGTGCATACTTTATCTTCAGTGCACACAGCTTGAAATAAGACTACTATGATATACTATATATGGAACCTTTCTTAGTATATATTTAATTGGGTGGTGTGAGGTGTGTTACACATGATTACTGTATTCTCTCAAATAGTGGACGGGCCTTTTTTACTTTAAATGAAAAAAGAATCAGGCCTGTATTTCTATATTATATTATGTATATTAGGTACATTTGAAAATATTCCCATCTGCTCCCGGTGTTCATTTACAGGTCTTGTTTGCTGTTAATACAGGTTTAACATGTCCTCTACATATCTGTTTTACATTAAAACAATGCCATCAGTCCAGGAGGAATAGTTCCTCCTCTTTGATTATTAACATCTGCATGAAGTAGAGGTCGACCGATATGGGTTTTCTCTGGCTGATGCCGATCTTTAGAAATCAGGGTCAGCCGATGGCCTATAAATGCTGCCGATTTATTTTGGCCGATATGTGCTTGATTTTACACCGCTATTTGAAAGATAAAATGTAACACTAATATACACAAAATTTCTCAAAACATTTATTGAATACACCAATCTGCACTTGTATACATCAATTAAAAATGTATAATGTAAAAACATATAATGTATAAAAAATATATTAAATAAATGAAACAGGTAAGAAGAAAATAAACTTTGTGAAATAAAGTTTTCAATGAAAAAATAAAGTTTAGTGCACTTAACAGCATTTATCAAACTTCTGAGAACACAAATCTGCAAACTTTCATAAATAAAATAAATGAACAATGTTAAAAATCGTATGATCCATACAGAAAGTGACATTAATCTCAACACTGTTTCCTCCTAACTCCTATTGAATCACATAAGACTAGGGCTATCTAAAGTCAATTCTTGTTCACTTTGTTAGATCATTGTTCATTTGTTGAAGTGTTTTATCTGTGTTTTGGGGATCCTAAACATAGCCTACTGTTACTACATGTCCTGTTGCACTCATTAATATCTCCTCCGAGCAGATTTCTGTCATTCAAACAATTCTGAGTTGTAATTTAAAACTCGTCCAGCCAATTTAATAAAATTAAGGGTTTTATTTGTGCTCGAGTCCATAGATGCAGTTAATGGATACAGGCATGGAGAACTCAAGGCTCTGTTAGCAACGATTAGCTCTGTTAGCGGTTAGCTCCTTTAGCGGTTAGCTCCTTTAGCAGTCTGCTCCAGATTAATCAGCCGACTGATTAATCGATCGACCTCTAGCATGAAGTGTTGAGTTTTATTACAGCAGCTTAACGGTGGCAAAGTACAGCAAAGTGGAATCAACCCGAATGAATTCAACAGTCAGTGAGAATTTCAGAGCCCGGCAGTCTGGACTGGAGCAACACATTTTTTATCCTCATGCACAGGAATTAGTAATCTCTAAAATTTGACTTATCACTGACTTATCAGTGTCAACCTAAAAACCACTGCTTTGTGGGAACTGTAGTGCAACACTGAAATAAAACACAGAAGGGCCTCGTCAACTCGTAAAACTGAACATTTCTGAGTTTACCACCAGGAAGTAGCACCTGAGCACACAGACTATGATACCCAGACAGGACAGACTATGATACCCAGTGTTTCACTTTAATACATGACAGACAACTGGAAACATTGTAGAAACAGTGTATCAAGTTGATATCCATATAACTTTGATTTCTCTATCATAAGGTACTGTATAAACAGGGGCGGATCTACAGGGGGGCAAGGGGGGGCAGCTGACCCCCTGCTGTAGGGCCTTGCCCCCCCAGCTGTCCCCCTAACTTTGGTGTTCAAAAAACTGTGCTTGTAAAAACAAACTGCCACTATGTCCACACGCTTCTAAAAACATTGAAACAAACAATTAATTCATATTAATTAATAATATTTATAATAATTGTAGATGTAATCTTAGCCCCCTGCCCCTCAAATACTTAGCTACGTCCCTGCATCAAATGTGTAGAGCGGCGTTAGCATCGCCCAGTCTGGCTGCAAACAGCGAGTCTGCTGCGGTGTGGTGGCCCTGCATCCCGGCAAAGACTGGAGCGACTAGCTGCCCCCAACCCCCCCCCCCCCTCCCCCCCCCCGTGCCGCTGAAGGTGAAGTCAGTTTCCCCAAGTGAAGTTTAAACACACGTTTAATTTAAAGTTACATTTGTAATAAATGTAATGGCGAGTCAGCATGAACAACAGCGCGTCTGTTACGTTAGCCAAAAGTCAAATCGCTCCCTCATGACTTGTAAGAGCATTCGGCCCTTTGATTATTGTAGTTTTGCATTTACAGAGGGTCGCCGTTTCGGTGGCGTTACGTTACAACACACTACACAGCCCTGCTGAGACCGATCATTTGTATGTCATTAGTTAAGGAGTACTATACAATCAACTTCCTCTCACATATCACGGCAATAAGGCTGCACACATTAAACCAGGTGACATCCGTCACTGTCAAACTGGGAAAACAACAAATACAATGGGAGTAAGAAGGCTAGTCTAAACACAACTGTTGTGTGCATGTAATAAATCTCTTCTGATTTTATCAGTTTGTTAGGCTACTTATTAGCTACAGGGCCCTACAGTGTGATGTAATACAAGGATAACCAGAGCTTTTCACATCTTGACTTTTGCAGGCCAGAGTAGCTGGAGATATTAGCTGAAGCCTAAAAGTGGGGATATTGCCAGCCAAGAAAATTCTGAGTAGTGCACAGGAGGAAGAGGAGGGAAATGAAGAAGGAGAAGGCAGTAAACTGGAGAGACCAGGCGGGTCAGAGCAGGGGAAGACCACAGAAGGAGATGCAGAAATAAGTGAAAGAGGGAAAGGAAGAATTGACTGTGAGGGATGAAGAGGAGGCTGCAGATTCAGAGAGAGGGACAGAGGAAGGGAGTGATCAGGAGGAGGCAGAGGAAGATGACAGGGAGGAAGAGGCCTGCAGTTACCCCTGGACCATATGGTAGTTTTTATTCTCCTTCCATATAAATTCCAGTACAGTCACTCAGTGACATGACATGTTTTCAGTTTTGGGCTATTTCCATTTGGTTGTATATGTTATAGGGAAGATTTACATATACATATATATATATATATATATATATATATATATATATATATATATATATATATATATATATATATATATATATATATATATATATATATATATATATATATTAGGGCTGTCAGTTTAACGCGTTATTAACGGCGTTAACGCAAAGCCATTTTAATGCCGATAATTTTTTTAACGCACAATTAACGCATAGAGAGAGCAACGGGATCTGTTAGTCCACTTCTTTAACTGTCTATGGCCACGCCATGGCCCGCCCTACGAAGCAGCTGATTGGTTTGGTTTAGGCATTTCACCGCGTGTAGTTATGATAGTGGATTGGTCAGGGGATAGGACCTGAACTAATGGGGTTACGTTACCTTGGACGCCTGGCCAATAGTAGTGATTGAAGGGCGGGTCTTGTAATTTCGCAGACCGGAAACAAAACAGACACAAGCCTCGGCCGGTTTTAGCTTGCTAGCCGCGTAGCTTGTAGTCTCGTCACGGCGATTAGCTTCGGAGCGAGCGAGTAGTGACTCTACAGTCAGTGAGAGAAACAAAGTGTCTCCTCTGTTCTTTCTGACCACGGTGGGAAACCTGGAGCAGGAAAACCCTCTCCTTGATTTTACGTTGGTTATGAACGAGAACGAGAACCAGGAAATGAGTCACGGGAAACCAGTTGCTATGACGACGGCAATGCCGCTGACGACGCTATGAGCCCATAGACAGTAGGACCAGCCACGCTCGCCTCAGGCATGAGGCAGTACTATCTGTAGTACTATCTGCAGGACTATCTGCAGTACTACCTGCAATGGAACATCGAGGTAACAGCGTTACATTATGTGACAGATTATTTGCTCCAAGTGTGAATGTTAGTGTGAAATTGAACATAACGTATATGGCAATGTTGTTTTCAATAAAAAAACATTGTCACAAAGCAAGCCAATCTACTTTTCCATGCTGATAAGAGAATTAAAATGAGAAAATATAATGGGACAAAAAGAAATCAAGGGACATTTAGAATAGATAAAAATGTGCGATTAATCGCGAGTTAACTATGACATTAATGCGATTAAATATTTGAATTGCTTGACAGCACTAGTATCTTTTGGTATGCATTTCAGGAAAAAAATGGTTAGGATTCAGGTGTAATTGCAAATAGTGATTAATCATGATTAATCCACTGAAAATTCTGATTAATTTGATTAAGAAATGTTAATCATTTGACAGCCCTAATATATATATATATATATATTATCTAATGATTTTTACAGTTTCTCTATCATAGCATTTGTTTGACCTTTTGTTTGATCATAATTACTGATAAAATAAGACATTATGTTCTGTTCTATTTGTCTGTATCAGTAAATATGATCAAGCCATTTAATTCAATTTCAGCTAAATTAAATTTTATTTGTAGTATCAAATCGTAACAAGAGTTCACTCTTCTCAATACACTTTACAGATAGAGTAGGTCTAGACCACACTCTATAATTTACAAAGACCCAACAATTCCCCCAAGAGCAAACATTTGGTGCAACAGTGGCGAGGAAAAACTTCCTCTTGGGCAGAAACCTGAGCCTAGACAGACCCAGGCTCTTGGTGGGTGGTGATCTGCTGCTGCCGGTTGGGACACAGAGACACTGATATAGATATACAGATATGGAAAATTATGATTCATAATAATTATAGCAGTTGGTATGATAAACGGTGGCAATGATAGTCACAATAAAGATAATGGAACTATGACTAGAAATAATAGTTCTAGCAGTTCAGGGCGTAGCAGGGTTTTGCGGGGCATAGTAGGGCATAGCAGTGTGTTTAACATATGGGGGTTCTCATGTACCGTCTTCCCCTGCCACCCTGCCAAGATCTTTCGCTACCCCTTTGCCACCCCATGTAAAATTTTCTAGATCCGCCACTGTGTATAAATACATGTAACAGCCTGGTCAGTGTTTCTTTAGTCTGGATCAACGACAGTTCATTTCCAGAGGGTGTTCCCGCGATGTGTGTTGCCGTTGTCAAACTCCGTTCTCTTTGAGGAAAAAACAACAAACTTCGAGCTAGCAAACTAAACGCTGAAAATGGCAAGGATGGAATAAAATTTAGATTGTGCAACAACGCAGGACTGCTTGGTTCTTTCAGGGAATGATTTAGTGCTGCCACTAACGACTAATTTTCTAACGACTAATCTTTCGACTAATTTTTCCATTAATCTCAACGACTAATTAAGAAAAAAAATCAAGTGTTTGTTATTTCGTCCATTTTATTTTGAACTCAACTGAAGGGCCAAAACATAAAATGTCACCTGTGCCATAAACAATATAAATAACTTAAATGTTACCAAATTAAAAAGACATAAATGCAGATATAAATGTAATTTAAAAAAATAAATAATTATTGATTTTCAAATATTGCACCTGTCAATACAGAACAAAATATACTGTAGCCTATTTTGCCATCAATACTGCCGACGTTGTCTTTGCTGTAATCAAATAAGTATATATTTAACATGAAGTATACTACTGCTTGAGTGCAGTAAATCAATGGGAAACATACATCTGTCAGACACATTTCTGGTGTGTAAAGACAGAAAAATTCATACAGCTGACACACAACAGAAACACCACGCTCACACCACGCAGGCAGTGTGTAGCTGAAAGCAGGCAGACACGCACCTATCCTGCTCACGTTTACACTTGCGTGCATGGCAGGGTTTAAAACATTACTGCCAAAGTCTAAGTAGCCTTTTTAACATCCAAAGACAATCATTGTACTTGTCAAAAGTTAAACAGTACAAACTTGCTCGCCATTTCGTTAATAATCATATACTTACGTTCAGAGGCGGAGTGGCAATCGAGAGAGTCAGGACGTTTCCCGGTGGGCCGGTAGTGTTTCAGGCAAGGGGGTAAGCTTCTCTCCACAACGTGAAGCTCCTATGGCACCATTTTGATGCTAACAAGCCATCACCCCCCCGTTAGCATGCCATTGACTGCCATTCATTTTGGCATCACTTTGACAGCCAATAACTTTACATCTGAAGCGTTTAAAGACTTTATTTGTCCGTTGTTTATTTCTAAAGAAACACGACAATGTATAAAAGGCTCCATTACCTTGTAGCTCACGTTATGGCTCCGTAGCAGACGTTTTTGTAAAAAGAGGCTAACGATTGTGTGATAACCACGCGACTTATGGTGCGTTCTTTTTGCCTCACAACTCGTATTTTACAAGGTCAAAGTCGTAAACACGCCCCCTGACCTCGTATTTACGAGCTCGGAACTCGTACAACCACCGAGTACCCCGAGTTCACAATCCAACATGGCTGCTCCCTGTATTGACAGTTGTGAAAGCTGTAGTAACATAGTTATAAGCACTTCTGTGTTATTTGTGTCACACTAAATCAGTCGTACACGCAGCGCTGTCTTCTGTCTGTGTTGTCACACGATTTGTATGCACAAAAAAACAGCGTATACAACCCCAAATCAGAAAAGGTTGGGACAGTATGGAAAACACAAATAAAAAAAGAAAGTAGTGATTTCTAAATGTACTTTGACTTGTATTTCATTGCAGACAATACAACAGAACATATTTTAATGTGTTCCTCATGATTTGTATTGTTTTTGTTTCAAAAAAACAAAATTCCTATTTTGGTTCTTGCAACACATTTAAAAAAAAGTTGGAACAGTAAAGCATTTACCACTTTGTAATGTTGCCATTCCTTTTCACAACACATAAAAGACGTTTAGGGACTGAAGACACCAAGTGATGAAGTGTTTCAGGTGTAATTTTGTCCCATTCTTGCTGCAAACAAGTCTTAAGGTGGGCAACAGTACGGGGTCTTCGTTGTCGTATTTTGCGCTTCAAAATGCGACACACATTCTCTATTGGAGGCAGGTCGGGACTGCAGGCAGGCCAGTCAAGTACCCGTATCCTCTTCCTCCGCAGGCAGGACTTTGTAATGTGTGCAGAATGTGGTTTTGCATTATCTTGTTGAAATATGCATGGTCGTCCCTGGAAAAGATGTCTTCTTGAAGGCAACATATTGTGCTCCAAAATCTCTATGTACTTTTCAGCATTAATGGTGCCATCACAGAAGTGCAAGTTACCTTTGCCAAGGGCACTGACACAACCCCATACCATGACAGACCCTGGCTTTTGGACTTGTTGCTGGTAACCGTCTGGATGATCCTTTTCTTCTTTGGTCCGGAGCACACGGCGTCCATTTCTCCCAAAAAATACCTGAAATACTGATTCATCTGACCACAGTACACGTTTCCACTGTGTGATGGTCCATCCCAGATGCCTCCGAGCCCAGAGAAGTCGACGGCACTTCTGGACACTGTTAACATTGGACTTCCTTTTGGCACAGTACAGTTTTAACTGGCATTTGTGGCTGTAACTATGTATTGTGGTACTTGACAAAGGTTTGCCAAAGTAGTCCTGAGCCCATGTGGTGATATCGCTTATAGATGAATGACGATTCTTGATGCAGTGCCGCCTGAGGGATCGGAGATCACGGTTGTTCAGCTTAGGCTTGCGCCCTTGTCCTTTACGCACTGAAATTCCTCCTCATTCCTTGAATCTTTTAATTATGTTATGCACTGTTGAAGGTGAAATAAGCAAATGTCTTCCTATCTTTCTTTGAGGAACATTGTTTTTAAACATTTCAATAATTTTCTCACATATTTGTTGGCAAACTGGCGATCCTCGGCCCATCTTTGCTCCTAAAGGACTAGACCTTTCTTGGATGCTGCTTTTGTACCAAATCATAATTACAATCACCTGTTGACATCACCTGTTTCAAATCACATCATTATTTAACCAATTTACCTGATTACTAGCCCTAAATTGCTAATGTCCCAACCTTTTTTGGAATGTGTTGCAGGTCTGAATGACAGGAAAGGATGTATATTTACAAATGAAATTAAGTTGACCAGACAAAACATGAAATATTTTGTGTTCACATTGTCTGCAATGAAATACAAGTCAAAGTACATTTAGAAATCACTACTTTCTTTTTTTATTTGTGTTTTCCATACTGTCCCAACTTTTTCTGATTTGGGGTTGTACGTTGTTTAAACTGGCATTGCTAACAATGGCTAACCTGGCTAGAGCTAATGACAACAATGAAAATCCCACTTGCAAAAAGAACGCATTCAACTCGTGTGTGACGTCATTCCCAGTTACGACCTCCGACTTCCGAGGCAAAAAGAACGCACCATTACTGTCGCATAGTAGAGGAATTACCGTATAGTACAGGAGAAGCTTGCAGGCAGTTTGGACTTACACTAGCTGTTTAAGTTTAATTACTAATGTTAACTAGCATTTTAGTTAGCAATAATTAGCCTGTGCCTATGTTATCTCCTTACATATACCTACGCTCTCCGTCTCTGCAAGATTCAGAATGAATCGACCAGACTTACTTTTTATACCTCTTCCTAAAAGGGAGTTTTTCCTTGCCACTGTTGCACTAGTGCTTGCTCTTGGGGGGACTTGTTGGGTTTTTTGTAAATTATAGTGTGGTCTAGACCTACTCTATCTGTAAAGTGTCTTGAGATAACTCCTGTTATGATTTGATACTATAAATAAAATTGAATTGAATTGAATTATGATTGCAGCAATGTTTGTCTTAAGCCATCGATCCATCTTGTCAGTTGACAGTAACCCGTAAACTTTATTCCTCCGTATTTCCTTCAAATGTCGTACAGATCATTTGCGCTGTAAATTGGAGACAGAAAAAACAGCCAATTCAAATAATAATGTTTGAATTTAGGTATGCAGGGCTTAAAGTATTCCGGCACTGTGCCGCATCTCCGGCGTGGGCCTTGAGGACAAAAATAATAATAATAATATTTGGGAACTTGCATGCGTTTAATATTTTCGAGTCAACTGATTTCACCTACCAATCACATGAGAGGAACGCAGCTGTAACTAAGGAAGGGCTTAAAGTGCCGGATTTCTGGCATATGACTATTTTAGAACAATAAATAAATTAAAAAGTCCATATGGGATTTGTTTTTGATGCGCTGTGTTTAACCAATCATGGAACTTCCACCTACCAATGAAACGAGTTCTAGCCAATCAGATCCAAAGTAGGGCGGGTCTTTGCCGAAAAACAGAGTGCGGTGTGGGCCGGAGACCGTCTCCGCGGCTAAAGTTTATCGAACTTGGAGTATGTAGATACAGCTTTAGTTGAGAAAGGAGTTGAAAACAAATGGCGCTGGGCATGAATAGAGGACAAGATGAAACGGGTGAAGACGGGCGTTTAGCACTTGGTGCCTCAGATTGAGGAGCCGGGTGCTTCTGCAGCGTGTTGAAGGAAGAGACGGGACGGCAGCAGCGGTAAGAAAGGTCTTGATAGTCATTAGATGCTAGTCACAAAGCTTTGGTCCGTGCACTCTGTCATACGAGTACGTTACCGGCAACGACCGCTACCGCTGCGCCTTCACTGACTGACCGTGCTTGTGTTACAAACGATACGTGTGTGCACGTTCATAGCGGAACACGACTTGTCATTAACTATATACTGTCTATGGTCATTAACGATGGCCACTGACTGTGTAAAAGTTCTCTGAAGCCCAAACCGCCTTGATAAAGCTGTCTGTCTGGAGTCAGCATGGCAGTTATTAAACATAACGGCCTCGTCCCAGAGTTTACAGTTATTAAACATAACGGCCTCGTCCCAGAGTTTACAGTTATTAAACATAACGGCCTCGTCCCAGAGTTTAGACGTCTAGCTATATGAAAAGATAAACAATGCCAAGTTTTTAATAAATGTACATGAAGCAACGAATGTCAACATGGACAAAATCATGAATGTACTAATTCGCTTTTTTGATGATGACCTGGCCAAAGTAACAACACATCTAGAAAGTTCGGATTCATTGTAGGATTATGATATTATTGCAATATGGAAATCTACATTGACTTGACTCTTAGACATTACACTATGACCCCCCCCCCCCCCCCCCCTTCAAAAAACAAAAAGTTTCAGGCTAAGGATTTTTTTTTTCACTTTAAGCCCTGCATATGAGTTTATTTTATATTTAAAATGACAAATCTTTGCTCCTCACTATTAGGCTTTGGAGTTGCTGGCAGACAGTTTTATAAAGACTGTTTAGAATTTGAATTTAAAAACATGATATTTTACCAAATGTACTCACTGTGGCTTTTTTACTAGTCCAGTTCATGTAAGATGTACTACTGACTACACAAGTCAAATATGATTTAATATGATTTTATCATGTCATAATTTTCTGGCTTTACAAGTTGACGAGGTCCCACCAAATGCAGCACAAGAGCTAGGAAAGGCTCTTACTGAGGGCAGACGTCCTCTGGACAGACTGAGTCAAAATCAGACTGGAACTGAAATTTAAGCTTTTATCCTCTTATTATATTTTGATGACTGTATAATAATATACTATTTTGCACATTTGTACTCTCTGAGGAGGATTGTAAGGTACCACTAAAAGGAAATGGATATTGCACAGTTGTTGAAAATGACATGACATGTTCAGTTTTAAAATGTATTTCTTTGTTTCATTTCAATGCCATATGTAACCGTCCATTCTCTACACTTCCTAAGTACTTTGAATTTGAATGCTCTTGTAAAAATAATCAAGAATGTAAGATTTTGTGGTGATGTACTTGCTTGCTCACGTAGGAGCTCTTTCAAACTTTGGCCAGATTAACTCACATCTATGGCACAACTAAGGGTGCTCCGATCAGGATTTTTGCCGCCTCTTGGTATTTCCTCGGCACACACGTTGCTAATCGCTAATGTATCGTCTTTTTCCCAGATAGCAATGAGTCTGCGACCACCGGCGGTGCTCCAGAGGCAGTAGAAGCGTCAGAATTGCGTAATCGCAAACACGTTTGCCGGAGCACCACCGGTGGCAGACGCTTTTTAAAAGCGGTAGCCGTCTTCCTACCGCCTCCGTTCCGCGGCCGGCCGCGGGCCAACTGCTGTTCTGCAGCCGTTCAGACACCTTGTAGAACTCCAGACCGCTGAATGTAGGGACGCCGCCATTTTAGCTCCATGTTGAAAATGTTCTCAGGAGTAGTGAGCTCTTAATACATCCGTGGTAGTGCGTCATCTGATCGGCCTATCTGATCGGCCTTTATGGAGACCACCGATCAAACTATTTAAAGCCATTATCGGCCGATACCGATCGGTGGCCGATCGATCGGAGCACCCTTAGGCACAACCACAGCTAAGTTGCAAAGGCTAATATGTTAGCAAACAGTTTTCTATTTACACATTCAACAGACACAGAGCAACATCAACATTCATTCAGAGTCTTGTTTCTGACCTTCTGCTGAGTGTCCAATATTCACTCTCCTTATCCCTCTGGTTTGGTCTCCACCAACTCCCAAGAAGAATATACCTCTCATAGTTATACATGTAATTCTCTACAGTATACATGGGCCCAGTCCCTCCCTGTGCTGATAAAGTATGTGGAGTTTCATTCAAAAACATGGTTACTTATGTAACTATCCAATCTATTTTCAGACCAGCAGGCTGGTCTACAGATGTGTACAGACTTGTATGCAAAAGCTAATATTTTAGGTGAGAAAGGATAAGGAGCTGTTAGGGTGTGGTCATGAGAGATATACAGTAAAGGGAACCGTTGTATTGGTGAATTGTGTACTACTGTGATTTGTTCTACTTATTGTTTTGTACTGGACCGTGTGTAACCTGTGACCTTATTAATTACATTTATACAAATGTCTCTTTGCATGTGGTGAAAAAGTTTTTTCCTACCTGATAATTGAAATTAAACTGAATTGTTGCATATTAAGATTAGGATTATATTGCATTTGTAGCTGTAAAACTGATTTAATTTGCATAGGAATGAGGTTTTGGTAAAGAGAATATAAAAAATATTTAAACTTTTGTAACTTATGATACAGCATGATACAAATTAGGCTTAGCAAATTGGACCTACACTTGTCAAATTAGTGGAATTATAATAAATGCATATATAAAACACTTCTCTTAGCATGAATATGTTAAACACCTTTCGGGCTACTTTTTTGGTACACTTTTGTTGTCCTCAAACGTTATTGGTTGTGATTATGTATGTACATGAACATATACATATTGTAACTCCAGATACACATTTGTTTTCTCTCCTTGTATTGAAATACAGGGAATGTATGTAAAAGGCACATCAAGAGTGGAGCAATGAATTATGATTTCCGTAAACCAAATGGTAAAGCCTGGAATCTGAGTGGTGGAAGTAACAAAAGTTAATTGATAAAAAATGGAGAAGATGAAAATGCATGTGAATTGTAAAATAGAGTGATACATTATGAATTGATAATGTTAAAGCTGATTTGATTGAAACAGAAGATAAAATGACAACAGCGCAAAGCCTTCCCGTGATCGCGCACAGCCCCCACCCCTTTTCCACACAGTTGCTTGTAACCAAGGAGGACACGTAGGATAAAAAAAATATGATTTTTGATGATAATGATTTAGAAAACCATTTTCTGAACATAAACACAGAAATACAGAGAGTTGTGTGGAGCTGCTTTGTATCAACTAATTTGGCAATGGCTTGAATGTAACGGACGTTCATTATTATGAAGAAGTTACGCACTAAAGCTTTAACATTTGTAGGGACGCATTTGATATAGGGGGTCCAGGGGTCATCCCTAAGAAAAAATTGAGCATTAAACAATTTCCTACATTCTGGTGATTTTTTTTTTTATGCACCTATTTCTTACTTTTTCTGCATATGCTTGAAATATCTTTATTTATGTAAAGGTAAACACAGGTGACAATTGAAAATACAAAAACATACTAGTGCAGTAAGTCTCCCAGGCATTCTGTATTGCTTTCACATTTTTTTTCTCCTGTAGATCAATTTTTCTCATTTAATGTTATCTGCTGAGTCAATACACATGTAAGCATCATTTTCTCTTCCCTCCTCTTTTGCGACTGTTGTTGGGGAAGTTACCTCTTTAAATGTGCAGGTGGCACTTATTAATGCAAATGATACATGAATTTTATGGATAAAATTGCCATTTTGCCCATCAAATAACAAATAATGACAAAGTGAAAACCTGTTTTTTTGCAAATGTATTAGTAGAAACGACCCCGCCCCCTTCACTGCCATAGTTTAAGGTTTTTTTTTAACTAGTTTTGTTGTTGCTGTAATAAACAAGTGTCTTTTAAAATAACGACGGCCAATGTTACAAATTCCCCTCAAATAAAAATGATCTAAACCAAACCGAAGCCTTCACCTTGTTAAAACCACCACTTTTCTGAATATGTGTTAACTGGCACGCAACATGTAACAATCTAACGTCTAATGTATCAACAACCACGCAACTAACTTTATGCACTCATAACAAAATGTTTGCGTGCATGCGTTTGGACTAAAAACGGTAGTACATGATCTTGGAAAGCAATTTGACAAAATTGTAGTAAATATATTCGGTGCATCAAAAAGCGTGCTCGTTAAGATACCAACAGACAAGCTAATCCAGCACAAATTTGTGCATAAAAAGTCACCAAGATAAAGTATTTGAAACTCGTAAATACAGTAAAGTAAATACAAATAGAGGGAAAACTGCAATGCTACTACATGGGCTACTGTACATGAAGTTGCAGTAGCTTCATTAAATGTATAACGTGTGCTTTGCAGGTCAACCAGCAGGGGGCAGCAGAGACCCTCCGATCCATCTTGTCAGCCGGATTTGTCAACAGGAAGAAGAACAGCAGGATTCGTCAGCAAACAGAAATGGTAAGAAAGATAATCTGATTAAACTTAAACAAGTTGATGTATTGCAGCTCTGTGGAGCTATAACGTTAACTGATAGATCAGCAGACTAAACCTTTGGACCGTTTCATCCGATAAGGAAGCTACGCTGGCTAAAGCACAGTTAACTAACGTTATAGACAGTAACTGTTAGCTAGCTAACGTTAATCTTCACGGTTATGAGAAACATCTTAATGTTAGTTTATAACGTCAGCGTTGGCTCTGTAGTTGGCGTGAAATCAATTATAATTCGCGTTTTGTCTTCGTTCGCAAATGTAATTAATTAACTTGCACATGTACAAAACCCGTAAACAACTCAAACACGTTACTCACGATTCCTTCAACCTTACAACAGGTTTGTTCCTTCGCAAGTCATTCATGTAATATAAACGTAACATTAGGCATGGCAGCTTTATTTGTAGAGCACTTTTCAGCAACAGGGCAATTCAAAGTGCTTTACATGAAGACAATTAAAATACAAGAATAAAAGTTACAGTGCAGTATAAGAAATTAAACATTAAAGAGCAGTTAAAAACAGTTATATAAAAGCAGATAAAATAAGCAACGAAAGTATAAGAAATGGACAATTATTTAACGAAAGGCAACATCAAAAAGAAAGGTATAGCAGAAACTGAATGCTGCTTCTCCCTGTTTAGTTCTGACCCTGGGGACAGACAGCAGACCTGTCCCATTAATAGGTTTTATGCCGTTTCATTGTTAATTCATGAACTAAATGTATCTGATATTGTGCGACATGCGTATGTTTGCAAATGTATAAGCAAATGAACTGTTAACCACCAGATGTTTGAATGGAGTTTGGCGTGGCTCCCCTTGTCCTCAGTTAAACCTCCCGTCCTGTCATTGAAGGGTGAACAGCATTGAACTGGAATTATGTATAGTGTTGAAGAAAATTAAAAGCCGTGTTCTTGGGTCTTTGAGGACGGAGAAAAGGCTAGGGTGCAAATGAAGGATTAAGAGAATATTTAATTAACACTGATTAAAACGACATGACAAAAAGCAAATGTTACAATGCAGCTGACATTGGCCTGAATCTATGTTCCTCCTTGATGGAGTCAAATAAATTCAGTCACAGACAAGACAAGACAATACACTGCAAGCAGCAGACAGCAAAATGCTTCCCCTGTGGGGGTCACATGTTACTGTCTGATCATTGTAAGTTTCAGAATTATATTACCTAAGGTTTGAGGGCGGTTCCTCAAATGAAATCCCACATTGGTCAGATGTCTCCCACCTATGGCCCACCTTTGTGTTGCCGGGTTACTTCAGGTCAGTAGATGAAAGGTTTTGATATGTAAAAATCAGCTCTTTCCAAACCTTACAGGAATACACACTTCTTTGTTCTACTCAAGTCTGGCTCTACAGGGTGTGGCAGGCTGGGACAGTAAGAAGGACTATAAGCTTTCTCTGTATGCTAAATCACAGACCTGGCCTAATTATTCTTTAGAAACTTGGGAATGATGTGAGGTGGGGGCATCAAAGGGGGGCATCGAATACACCTAAATCAAAATGTACATTGTTTTCATAACATCAGCATTGTTTTACCTTTTTAAAACCTAACAATAGAGAGTGATTATTTGAGGTTTACCATGTTTTCAGTGGGATTAATTAATTTTAATGGAAGTTATTTTGGTAGATGTACTAATTTACAGAATAATATATGCCCTATGACAGTTGTTAATTGGTGCCTGTTGTTTGGCTTCCAGACTCATCTAAAGTGGAGATATGAAAAAGCAGCCTTTTGTGCTCTTTGCTAAGCATATATTACTTTACAATCCTCAACATAATTTCAATGGACTGACCGTTTACCACCTACATTAAATGACATGTTACTGTGGATTTAGAAACTATAGTTTAGGACATCACGGTGATGGTGGATAGCGGCATTTTTCAATCCATTTGCCCAGCCACTTGTTCTCTTTAAACAGAGGCAGATGTCCCAAAGATAGTACTATATTATAGAGCTGTAAGAATTCCAAATTTTGCTGTACAATTAATTGTCTCAGAAATAATTGCGATTAACAATATAATTGTCTCTTTCAGTCAAAAATATGTATTCATTTATTACTTTTTGAAACAAATTAAGGATTAGAATGAATTCCAGGATAGATTGTTAGTTATATATCACTGTTATGTGATGCAGATAATGTAATAACACAAATACACAGCCTATGAAGTAAACAACGCCTCATTATTATAAAACCTTTTTTCTGTATCCCCCCTTGTCATTTTTGTTGCTATGAACGTGTATAGGGACAAGTGCCAACAACTAACAATTGATATAATAATAAAAATATATAGTCCGACCAATAAACACTTATATATTTTACGGGGTGTACAATTCAGAAAATGTCACGATTCGATATCGATTTTCGATTCAAAAACGATTCTCGATTCAAAAAAACCCGTATACATCCCTTAGTACATGTGGATTTTTTATTTAGTTTATTTAGTATCTTTTATTGTCCATATTATTCATGTGGATTTGTTTGTTATTTGTTATTTTAACATCCTGTTTAATAATAAGGGTGCTCCGATTGATCGGCCACCGATCGGTATCGGCCGATAATGGCTTTAAATAGTTTGATCGGTGGTCTCCATAAAGGCCGATCAGATAGGCCGATCAGATGACGCACTACCACGGATGTATTAAGAGCGCACTACTCCTGAGAACATTTTCAAAATGGCGGCGTCCCTACATTCAGCGGTCTGGCAGTTCTACAAGGTGTCTGAACGGCGGCAGAACAGCAGTTGGCCCGCTGCCGGCCGTGGAACGAAGGCGGTAGGGAGACGGCTACCGCTTTTAAAAAG
Source organism: Gymnocephalus cernua (assembly GCA_023631565.1). NCBI lineage: Eukaryota > Metazoa > Chordata > Actinopteri > Perciformes > Percidae > Gymnocephalus > Gymnocephalus cernua. The sequence continues at coordinate 4,702,789 of CM042442.1, read as the reverse complement.
CGTCTGCCACCGGTGGTGCGTCGGCAAACGTGTTTGCGATTACGCCATTCTGACGCTTCTACTGCCTCTGGAGCACCGCCGGTGGTCGCAGACTCATTGCTATCTGGGAAAAAGACGATACATTAGCGATTAGCAACGTGTGTGCCGAGGAAATACCAAGAGGCGAAAGCTCCAAAGATATTTTAACACCACCAACCTCATCAGACATTTGAAGGTTAGTCACGGAAAGGAGGATGAGGAGTTTTCAAAGTTAGCTAACGCTAAGGCAGAGCGGAGGGTTGCAGCTCCGGCGCTACTCAAACTGATGTTTCCGTGTGTGTGTGTGTGTGTGTGTGTGTGTGTGTGTGTGTGTGTGTGTGTGTGTGTGTGTGTGTGTGTGTGTGTGTGTGTGTGTGTGTGTGTGTGTGTGTGTGTGTGTGTGTGTGTGTGTGTGTGTGTGTGTGTGTGTGTGTGTGTGTGTGTGTGTGTGTGTGTGTGTGTGTGTGTGTGTGTGTGCTGAAGAAATGTCTGCAGTGATTGAAAGGACATTTTTTTGATTTTGAGCTAGGACAGAAAGCCAAACAGTTACATTCTCTAAACATGTGTGACTGTTACGAAATGGCGTAATTTTCAGTTCATAAAAGTGATCGGTATCGGCCGATACGTCTTCCAGCAATGGGTGATCGGCCCCAAAAATCCTGATCGGAGCACCCTTACTGTTTATGATGTATGTGTATGTTGTGTGTGATGTCTGTAAGCTACTGGGACCTTGAATCATGTCATCATCAATCAAGTACCTCTCTATCATGTGATTGCAGTAGACATACAATAAAAATAAATAAATAAATAAAAATATGTGCGCAAAAGTGTGCGTGTCATTCAGAAAACAAGACAAAATAAGAGTTTACTTGCAGACGTAATGTGTGAAATGTTTTTCACACATTACACATTGTTTTTGTGATCGCTTGGAGCCAAAATCGAAAATGCAATCAAAATTCGATTAATTGCACAGCCCTAGTTATCTGCACTGTTATCCCACATTTATTCGTCTGGACAATATTTCAAATAATTTGGTTGGGATTTAAAGTCATGCTGGCCACATATAACAACACCCAAATGTCTTCTGCTCAGTTTTTTTTATTTTTTTACATTCAGGCTACAGGAGTGGATCAAGCAGTTGGCATGAGTCTTGTTGTCTTCAGCCTCCTGTTGTTCACATACTATTCTGTCTGGGTCATCATCCTGGTAGGTTCTGTTTACGTCCCTTATAAGAGACCTAGCCTAAACCTTTTTCTTCTTCTAAAACCTTTCTGCTGTGTCCACACAGTACAGTTTATAGAACAACCAAAAGGAGGGAGGCTGTCAAAATTATTAAGTAAGCACATTTTTACCCCTGCAGTGGTCTATATCCACGACCTTTCACTTCCGGGATTGCTCCGTTGCTGCTGGAAATTTTACTCTTTTTGGCCGGACATCTGTTACCTTCCTCTTTCTTTGTGCTGTAATTTTAACCTCCGGTGGATTTCTGAGGACTCTGGTTAACTGCTCCTCAGATCTCTGCAGGGTAAATCCAGACAGCTAGCTAGACTATCTGTCCAATCTGAGTTTTCTGTTGCACGATTAAAACAACTTTTGAACGTACACGTTCCACCAAAACAAGTTCGTCCAGAGGCTTTTTTGCAGAGGCACCGGGGCTTAGCCACATGACGATTGTGATTGGTTTAAAGACATGCCAATAAACCAGAGCACGTTTTTCTCCCAACCCGGAATGCTGTGTGGACTAGGCAGACCCTCCTCCACAGTGCTGTGGAGGAAGGTCTGGCAAAGCGAGACTACCCCTGAAGTGATATCCAATTTTCTAAAATGGATCATTTGAAAGGCCACCACCACCTTAATGCTTTTACTGTCTCACTAAATATTATTATTACATGCATAATTACCCTACATGTTTTACATGATCACATTTTAACAGCAATTTCAGTCTTTTAAAAGCATGTTTAAGAAAACTTTTTAAATGAAATATATGATGTGGTATTCCGTCCTTTTTTTTTTCAGCCTTTCGTGGACAGTGATCACATACTGCACAAGTATTTTCTTCCTCGGGAATACTCAGTCATTCTGCCTGGCATTGCAGCAGTAATACTGCTCCTCTGTATAGGTGAGTAGACTGTCTAAAACAAAGCAGAGTCCGCAGACAACCCTCTAAATGCTCTACATATTAAACGTGACGTGACAATGCGTGTAATGTCTATGTCAATGTTATTACCACTCTTCTCCACAGGGGCCTTCACTGCAGTTATCATGTGGAAGAATCGCAAGCCAAAAAAAGTGGACTAATTTCAGGATGTTGGAGTGACTGCTGTGGATTATGGGAAAATAGCTTTGATGCTAAACAGTCTCTAGTGGCCCTGACGTTAATGCTCACAGAATGAGAATTGTAAAAAAGAAAGTTTCCTGATATTTATTTTATATTTTGGTTCTATTTTCAGTTCTGTTAAAGTTGATAATTTGAACTCAGCTACTGTGTTTTAAAGCTGCTATGTGTCGAATTTGAAAACCTTCGACTTCAGTGAGTGGTAGATCATAAAAAGACACTGAGAATTAAAGGTATAGTGGAGGATTTTCCCAAATTTTAGAAAAGAACCGCCCTTTCCACTTTTTGAAAAAATGCACATGCGCAACACTCTACCTGCTCCCGAGAGGGAACGCCTATTAAACGTGTGCACGAGAGAGCATGCACACGCCTAGTTCTATAGCTAACTTTAGCATGCTACAGGCCAATGAACAAGCTATCGTCTAGCATCCAAGTTGTTGTTTAGAGCTTTCAAGAAGAGAGTCTTGTGGGATCTGATATTGACTACGAGCCCGTGCCCTGTTCATCCCGACCAAGATCCGCGGGGGGGGGGGACGAGGTTGAGGCGGGGGCGCAAGAGCCAGCACCAGCCGATAGTGGGGAGAAGGCGGCGGCCGTGAGAGGGGGAGGCAGCGGTCGGGCACGTACGACGGCCTTACGTAAACATATCCCAGAATGATTGACAACTAGGAGGACCAATAGTCTTGATGATCCACCCGTAAAAAGAAAATCCTCCACTATACCTTTTAATATTGTGAAAACAAAATATAGACTGCAACAATGAGAATAACTTAAAGATCCCATAAAAAAATATGACACAAAATGACTTTAAATGTGTCCAAAGCTTATGAGATTGCTGAGTGAATCACTGTTACTATGACTGGTCTGTAGTGTTCAGATCAGTCACAGTGATCTCTCCTTTAGTAGGCAGTACACAGTGTTAACAGGAATTCATTTAGCTGAAGGGTTTATGTCAATGACATATTTAATAGACCATTAGGATTTCATTGGGATCAAGTAGATAATGCCTCATATAAACAAACTACTTCATAAGAGAGAGCTCATGTCAGTATCTTGAACTTCACAGGCGTGTCAATAGACTGATGTCACTTTTACCTAATCAGAAAGCATATTGGCACCAAATTTTAGAAAACCCTGATTATAAGAAGACAGCCCCCTTGACAGTCAACATTAAGGGTTCAAACAACCCATAATGCATCTCTGTAGGAGCCAGTGTTACACCAGTACTCTCCCCATTCTAAAAAAAAAAAACAATCTGATGCAAATCCGTAAATGTCTTGTCCTCAATATATATAATACAACCTTCCCTATTTAAAACGTACTTTCCAGAATGTATTATGTTTGGACCAATATGACAATTGACAGTAATATGTCAGGATGGAATGAGGTGGAATATATGTCACTGTGTAAAATGACAGAATTACGACTTTATTGAAAGCAGCATGGGTCTTAAATTCTGTAAATACTGTGGCAATGTGTCCATTTTTTGTAGTCTGTGAAAGTATGAATGATGTTAATTGTATTTTTTTTGGATGCAAACCAGCATTTTATTTGATACAAAGCAACAGTAAGGCTGGTAATGGGGCAATGGTCCATTTTCTTTGATAAATAAAATGCTAATATTGGGAAACAATGTTTTTTTGAATTACAAATGCTTTGTTTATCTTGATAATTGCAGATCTGCAGTACAGTAGATACTGTAGCTCTAATAGCAACAGTCATCGTACTAGTAACACTAGCAAATAATATATATGTTAGTAGTAGCAGTAGTAGGCTTATAAGTAACTAGTAGCAGTAGACTAGTTTTACTAATGGGAATAGTGGCTTATCCAAGTACTGTATGTTCCAGTGTTGCATTATTCTCCTGACTGCTGCCCTCTGTGGAAAATAACTACTGAAACAGTTTATGGACAGTAGCCTAACACAATAATGGAGTTTATGTTTAGTTTTCAAACAGTATGTTTCTCATGTATCATAGAACAGTGGTTCTCAACCTTTTCGAGTCGCGACCTCCCAGATTAATGAGGTTTGTGTTTAGAAAGGGAGCTGCAAACCGTTGTAAACAGCTGTTTCTACACGTCTCCCCCTGCTGATTTTGAGTGATTTTTTTTGTGAATGCTCTGATTAATACATGTAAACAAATAATGTTTTGCTTAAACGGAAGTTTGGTTTTAGCAGCTAGCACCTAGCCTGGTCCAATGTGCTCCAGGCTCTGTGGATGTTTTATGCTTCTGTGTTCCAGGACCTCCTGATTTACAAATGAAGCTCTGAAAACAACAAATGGAATTTACCAAACTCACACAGTAATGTAAAAACCATTCCTCAGTCTAGAATATGTTGTGTAATTTTTTTCTCCCAAACTTCTGGCAACCCCCAGAAATTTAATTTCTGAGGACTATGGTTAACTGCTCCAATCTGAGTTTTCTGTTAGTACCGCCCATGACGATTGTGATTGGTTTAAAGAAATGCCAATAAACCAGAGCACGTTGTTCTCCAATCCCGGAATGCTGCGTGGACTAGGCAGACCCTCTTCCACAGCACCGTGGAGGAAGGTCTGGCAATGCAAGACTAATTATCCATTAGCTAATGATAGCTTTCTAACTTGCTTATCTTTTATATGCTAGTTCAGATCTTTTTTAGATTATTTTTGGGGGGCCTTTCCCTTTATTCGATAGTGACAGTGGATAGATAGGAAAGGGCAGAGAGAGAAGGGATGACACGCAGCACAGGGCTGCAGGTCGGATTCAAACCCGGGCTGCTGCAAAGGACTCAGCCTACATGGGGCACACACTCTACTGGGTGAGCTAGAGGTCGCCCCTACAAACTTATGTTTTGTTAATGCCTTGTGCAATTCCTATTACAGTATATTTATATAGACCTTTTTCAAATGGGTATGTTTACAATGTTGGAGTTTAATATTCTGAATTTTTATTCAGTCAGGTAAGCCTAGCTGAATGAATGCTTACATGAATGTAGTTTTTTAACATGCTGGTTGCATCCAGCTTTATTAAGTATTTTGTTTGAGGAGGTACCTGAAGTGAGTTCAGTTTTTTTTGCATTTGAAAGAGTAACTGCTAATTTCCACCGGTTGCGGAACGGCTCCGGAACGGCGGCGGAGTCAATCGGTTTCCATTAAAGTCAACCTGTGTATTTCCACTGACTGCAGAACGGAGTAGATACGCAGAGCTTCTATTTTTGCCAGACGCCAGAGAGCTCCGCAGCAATTCAGCACAGGGCAGATAGTGCGGGACAGGAAGTCAAGCACAGAAACTAAATAAAACATCCGGTTCATTTTCAAAATAAAATACACTGTGCTCACGGCGGATCATATTTCCCTTCACTACACCTTGACTCCTCTGGATGGAAACAAACTGTTGTTGGTTTTGTGGTTCTATTCTACGTGGATTTGCGAGATCTTGTGGGTCCTCGTGACTACAGCTCTCAGTCATGGCCGCAGCCATTCAGCAACAAATCCGGATCCGGTGGGTATTGACGGACGGCGGAGCACGGAGACGACACGCAGCGGAGCTGTTCCGCAGTCAGTGGAAATCAGCAGTAAGAAGCTCTGCTTCTCAGAGTGCCTTTGCAGGTTGCAAAATGCCCTCTGGCTGATCTGGCTAAGAAGTTACATTACAAACCTTATTTTCTTTATGTCATAGCAGGTCCATCAACTTGCTGCTGCAACGCTACTGCTGGTGATGACAGGAGAGACAAAAACGAACTTATTTGAGGTCCTCTGTTGCCCAGGTAGCCATAGCCTCAGTGGCAGTAATAAGCATCAACCTCCAGGTTGGCAGCCAGTTATAAATGACTTCCTGTCATGGCACCTCACTAACTGCTGATTTAGGCCACGATCTGACAGCGCTTTTTCAGGTTGCAAAATGAGAGACGAGTCCACTGCCTTTTTTGTTAGGCTTGCTAGGCAACCAACGAATCACCTGTCCTTAGCCAGCCATTATTTTGCTGTAAAGTTAATTATTTTGGGCGCCTTTCGGGTTTGAGTTGAAGTTTTTTCAAACATTCAGGGCGCTATTGCAAAAATGCGAGGCGCTCAGCAATGCAAAGAGCAGTGAGCAAAACTTCACTCTCATTGAAAATACAATGAATGTAATACAATTACAAAAAGCTGCCCCAAGCTGCTAAAATGCGCTTTGTTGGAACAGGGCCTTAGGGGCTAACACACCAAGAAGCGTTACTATAGGCGCAGCCTCTTCAAAAACGCCTCTTTAGGCAAAACAGTATGGTGCAACTGTGGAGCGGAGCTGTGTGCGCAGCTGGGCGATAAAACGTAATTAACGAAAAAACAAGCAGATTCAAGCAGAGAGAGAGAGAGAGCAGCTAAATTAGTGGTTAAATTGGCTAATATTAGAGTTAGCAGTTAGCATAAGCAGTTGTTGAATTGAGATTGTTGTCTCTGAAAGGGAGACCATGTGCTGTGGACAGAAGAGCCGTGGACTCTGATTACTCTGAGCAGCATGCTTGGGAATAAGTTAAAATATAATTTTCCCCCTGATGGTCTCAAGTTACTAAATTTGTCGCTATAGTCACTTTAAGAAATAAAGTTGCTAAGAGGGTCTGAAAAGTCATTAAATCTAGTGAGAAAGTTGTCAAGTAGGCAACACTGCATCTATCTACCGGCATCAAAATAGCAGGAAGTGGTAAATTAGTAAAGCGTGCTTCTAGCTCGATTTGATTGGCTGCCTGAGCCAAGTGCAGAGGCGGCATCAGCCGATTTTGCCGTGGCTTCAGCCCCGAATGTTTTGAGTGTATGTATTTTGAAAAGTTGACTGACAAATATGAAACTGGACAATAGCCTATGTAAACCCCCTTTCACAATGAAATAAGGCAACTTATGATGCCAACCTGGTGAAAAATGTTTCCGAGGCGAATAGAATGGGCAGCTATGTGCAGGGTCTGACCATCATGCCATATTTGTTGCTATCACCTAGCAACCATCTCTGAGGAAAGCTGTGAAATGTGTACATTTTGGAGAAATTAAAGCCAAATCTAATACATTGATGCCATCAACACAAAGTTTAGGAGCGCAATATTAATGAATCAGTGTGACATTGATGAGCAGTACGACTGTGTGTCCATGTGCTGCACAAGAAGGAAGCGCACAACCGTACCACAGGAAAACAATAGTTTTGCTGGCAACGTGTTTCTAGCGTCACTTGTCAGTGTGATCTCCCCTTTACTGTTTTAGTTCCTTTAAAATGTTACTTTTACCTGTTACTAGAAATGTTGCCTTTTTCTTGGGCAATTTTGCATTAACATTTTATTCAAATAGTGCTCCTTTCTTTCTCGTTTCATCACTGTAGCAGACTTTGAACAATATTATTAGTTATTTGTAATAAATGTATGTCTTCTTCACGATATGGTTGCCTGTGCATCATATCTTTTTGGTTGTGTCTAGAGCTGCAAAGATTAATCAATTAATCAATTCGTTGTCAACTATTAAACTAATCGACAACTACTTTGATAATCAATTAATAGGTTTGCGTAATTTATTTGAAAAAAAGTATAAATTCTCTGATTCTAGCCTCTTATTTGTGAATATTTTCTAGTTTCTTCTCTCCTCTGTGACAGTAAGCCAAATATCTTTGAGTTGTTGACAAAACGAGACATTTGAGAACGTCATCTAGGGCTTTGGGAAACACATTTTCTGACATTTTATAGACCAAACAACTTATAGATTAATCGAGAAAATAATCGACAGAATAGAACACTAAACACTCATTGAATTACTATAGCTCGGCCCTGTTAATGTGTAGCTGGACCGCCAATCACAGAGCTGAAAGCATAACATTTTCTTCCCAGAAACTGCAGAGGCAGCAACATTCTGACAGGGAGACAAAGGGGCTTATTCATTTAACCCTTCGCATTCCAACACAAACTGAATAGTCAGGTTTAAAGGGGATTATATCCTCAGAAACATTTTGTTAAGATGGTGATTGTCAAATTATGATATGTTAAAATAAAATTAGAACTTTTAAATATTAGGCTATTTTCTTTTTATGTTATTTGTTTTAGAATATCTTAGGCTCTCTCTCCCCTCCGGTTGCTGCTAATGGGTCTAACTTTATATAGTCTTTATGTGCTTATTTCTACATTATGTGTGCTTAAACTAATATTTACAATACACAAGTTGGTTCAAACTAGTCTAGGGTGCGCCCTGGCTCTTTGTTTGTCAGAAGATTTAAATTAAAAATTGGACTGGAGACTGCAGATGCAACACACTGTATTCCAGCTGATGGTGACAATAAGTATTTGACAGCAAAATAACTATACATTCTTACAGCAATGAAATTATTATTTTTTTAGAGAGTACTGACAATGTGCCTCAGCTAACAAGGCATACAATTAGGTGGTCTCTGAGCAGACAGAAAATGCAGTAAACAATATTAACACACACTCCATTATTTTCACAAATCGTTATGTTATGTACTTTGGTGCCCCTAGCATTCTTTTTGCCTTGCATATTGTATGATCATTTAAGGGCTATACCTTTTTTAGTAAAATGGTTATCTTCTGATTGTACACTTACAAAAAACCTTGTGGTGTGTTTTAGACAGGGGGAACCTTTCTGTGGCAGATTTAATTTGTACAGCTGGGATAGGAGAAACTTCTCTGTTTGCAATACGATGTCAAGTTATGTTTTCTGACAAATGTTTTATCAGTTATCGTGTTTTTGCTGCTGCTACCAGGGAAAGCATGAAGATTAATATCTGGAGCCCAGATAGCTGGACCACAGCCATGACCCCATGAGTCAGCAGTATCATCCTAACAAACCCACGTCATGACATAAATGTTTTAGATTGTATTATTGAAACATTTCATTCATATATTTATTTAGTGTATCATATTGAATTCCCGTTTTTCCCAGTCACATACTTCCTGCAGATGACTGTACAGTACTTCTGTGGTGTTAGTCAGAGTGCGTGAATAATAGCGCGCGCGCGCAGGGTGCAGTGCAGCTGGCAGTGGGTGTGACTGCAGAGTAGGCAGCGAGGCTCCGCGAGGCTCCGCGAGGCTCGATGTCATCACACGGTCACTTTGCGCGCTGACATGTGATGTGACACACGCACACACACGCACACACACACAGACCGAGCACAGCCGCCGCGCACCGACCTCCGCTTCTCTGCGTCCCCGAACCACACAGAGGCAAGTAAAACGCTTTCATGTGAGAATGACAACTTTCATGTGCAACTGTAGGCTACAATTGATGAGTAACGTCAGGCTACTTTCGGAGCTCGAATGCTTTCATTGTTTCCCATCGCTGCTACTGGATTACAGGTAGACGTTAAACTGCATAGTGTCGATGCTTTTTTCAATTAATGTTTTTAAATCCTTTTTTTAGCTCAGAATTCTCTTCACTTGCTGATATTCACTGTGTCATAGTGTGGGATGTCAGTCATTAAACAGAATCTGGTTTTTGATTTGTTAATCCTCATCAGCTATGAGGCATGCCCCCCCCCCCCCCCCCTCTGAAACAATCACTATTATCTTGTCTTTTGACTAATACATCTAATAGCCTCACGTTGTGAAATAAGCCCTGCATCACATAGTTACCTTAAATTAAAAAGATAAATGACTTAATGGATATCTTGAGTAAAGATACATCTGAAAATCGTTTATATCGTTTTTTAAATCGATTATTTTGCCTAGAATTGATATAAATAATCTTTATATATATATATATATATATATATATATATATATATATATATATATATATATATATATATATATATATTTACCAATGATTCACCCAAATATTTCTGTTCATACGGTATCACTGATGGTGACTAAATCATATCCGTTTCCGTTTCCAACAGTTAGTTTTTAGAAATGTCTCATGATATATTGTCTCTAGAAGTGTATTATTATTATTGTTTTTGTTAAAGAAGAAGAAAATTACACTTCTAGAATTGCAATAAATAAAAACCACAATACAAATCAAATCGGCATCCATGTATCGTGAAAGAATCGAATCAGGACCAAAGCATATCGTCCCAGCCCTAGTGCAAACTATTTTTCCCAAGTATAGTGGTGAGGTCAGGGGCCTGACCTATATTAAACCTGTGATGCAGGACTGGAAAACACAGGCTTTGTTGTGCTTGTGTCAACAAGCTGCATACTCAGAATCAGTGGTTTGACATGAATGCCACGTGAAAGGGATGTTACTGGACCTACTGTCAAACAGTGGGGTTAAAAAAGATCCAAATGTCACATTTCATTAAAAAAATGTCTACATTAGCCAATATGTGACATCATATTCAAGTGTCCACCTCCTCCCCCCACTTGGCCAGGTCCCATCATTTGAATAATAGGCCAATTGTATGAAATGTATAAATGACATGAAGTGCTAACCACGGCCGGATTGGCCTGTTTGTAGGACCCAGGGCAACAAAATTGTTGTCGAGTCCACAACCCCCAACATACATTCACATATGTATTTAGATACATTTGATTCATTCATAGAACTGGAGTTACATCCAGTAACTGCTCTGCCGATTTGTCAGATGTCAGTATGTTTCTTTTTGTTAGCTTGTCTACTGTAAAAATGTCTGCTTGCACTGTAATTAGTACATAACACAACACAACATTGACAAATGAGTAGGCAGGCCCTTATTGTTGTGATTTAAAAGTAATTAATGCAAACATTTTCAAATGTAAAAACGCAGATTATGACAGGAACTAAAGACTTGAAGACAATATACCCTTGAATTCTTGGGTGGAGAAAAAAAAAAGAGGGCACAGCTTAATGTCATCACAGGGCTCGACAGTGCGAGCGTTCCACTCGCATGTGCGACTAAAGATAGGTGTGTGCGATTTGTAAAATATATTCAGGAGCAAGTGTGTGAATAACAGGGTATTTTCACACTTTCCATTTTTTGCAGATGTGGCACCCAGTAGCTCCCATAAACTTTGCTACATTCTTGTTTTAATTATTTGGCTTTTTGACTTTGTTACTGGAAGGAAAATGAACCACACTGCGGCTGCTTTCGGCTCTTCATTGCAATGAATGTTGTCAGCGTGGAGTTTTGACAAATACCCCAAAGTAACCACACTTGCGACTGCTTTGTCGGCATTGCCCTGACTCTGTAACTTGAACATGCTGCAGAGGCAACAAAGTCTTGTTCCATCTCCTCAGCAGCTCTGCTGCGCCCTGTTCACATAACAGCGGCAGTGAAACTATTTCCCACTATGATGGTTCATTTAGCAATTCATCCACGGTTCACATGTGTGCCGAATTGTGAGGGAAGTTTTTTAAACCAGTTCTGTATATTCAACATCACTGACAATTTATTGATCAAGAGATCATGTGATAGAGTCTGCATCACATGGAAGCCAATAATTACGGTAGCCGACAAGGGCAAACACCGTGCAACTTAAGAAAACACATGCAAATAAACAAAACAAGCAAATTAAGACACATGCGCAGCATTCAGCAAACGTGCTGCAAATACACACAACACAACCAAATACATAAACGCGCTGCAAATACACAAACGATGCAAAAAGGAAAGCACACAAACCCCGAAAACAAATGCAACAGAAAAACGCTGCATCCAGATTACACAACGGAAGTTCTCCAGGCTTCTAGAAGCAGCTGTGAATGAAGTTGTTTTTCTTCTTGCATCGCTACTTTTTTCGGGGTTTGTGTGCTTTTATTTTTGCATCGTTCGTGTATTTGCAGCACGTTCATTTATTTGGTTTGTTTTCTTAAGTTGCACGGCGTTTGCCCCTGTCGGCCACCGTAAATAATAGCCTAATATACATATTAATAAACAGATAAAAGCAAAGTAAATTCTCTTTCCCATCCCAAATACTTACATACATATAGCCTGTATTCTGTATACATTTAATGGACATATGCTCAAACTTCAACAAAGTTGTTTCCCTGATGTAGAATTTTTAATGCTGGCCATATTATCTGCGCAGAGAATTCACCAGTGTTTTTGTTGCTGCTATACATTCCTCCTTATGCGCATTGAAAACATACACTAAATGCACTACTGCTTTTGTGTTGTTTTTCTGGTGTACCATAAAGGGACAACAACTGCATTTCGTTGTGCAACCCTGTTTTGTACAATGACAATAGATACACTTTGAACCATATACAGTTTAAAGCAGTTTAAAGTATAAATAATTTCATAGTTTGAAGCAGAAATAATTAATAACCTTAGATACTTTTGGAATTCAAATCAACGTTATCACTAAATGTCTCCTCGTATCCCTTTTATTAAAGAAAAGCACATGATTGAAATCCTTTGAGGTTGTGGTACAGCAATTTGAAATCCCTAAGGCTCAATTATCAGATATTTGCAACTTGGCCATCTGTTAGTGGGGATTTTTAGATGCAGTTCTTCAGCATGAAGGCACCAGAATGTTTAGATAAGGTGTTGTTGGTATAAGGTCATGAGGCTTCTGGGTATTATTCTATGCTCATGCAGAACCTGGGGGATGGAGCCTGGACAGCCCTCAAAAAGTATTACATTGGATGATGAGGAGTGGGACAGAATCTGTAGGAATATTAAACGTTATGTTCATTCAAGATTATGCATTGCTTCAATTGGAGTCCCTCCAGATTGTTTAGACTTGGTTTAATAGCCAAACCAAATAGTTGGAAATGTATGACAGAGGACGGCCAATTACTTCATGTGCTATGGTCCTGTGATATGGTCCAGGAATTTGGGACCGGGATACATGATAACCTATGTCAGATTGCAGGGACCCAGGTTCTATTCAGCCCAAGATTATTTCTTCTGGGAGATGGGTCAATCCTAAACGGAATACATAAGCACATAAGAAGCTGGCTCCAGACCAGTTTAATGACAGCCAGACAGATTATTTTAAGAGGATGGAAGAATGAAGTGGATGCCATCAATCCAGGAGTGGGCTTGTGAGATGGCTAGGGTGGCGGCGTTTGAAAAAATGTCATATAAATGGTTCGCCAGATTAAATGTCTATACTAGAAAATGGGGAAAGTACCTAATCTTTCTGGAGGACTCCTGAGAAACTTTATGCTGGGGAGAGACGTGTATGATGGGTTTAGGGTGTTGTCATTATACACAGGTTTATTTGGTTAACCGTTTGTCTATTTTGTGTGTGTGTGTGTGTGTTTAAAAAATTAATAACATTTTTTAAATCACAAACAAATGTAAACGCTTTATTTGATATATTTTCATTGCACTTAAAGTTCTTTATGCGCTCCAAACATTTTCAACTTAGGAGCAAACATGCTGCTTGAGAAATTATCAAGCATTACAGTAAGACACCACTTGTAATTGTACACCAATTGTAACATTTATTGTGGTCTATGAGATAATTTCAGTAATAGCTTGCATGTAGCATATTAGCTCACTAGCAGCATTTTCAGTAATAGCTTGCATGTAGCATATTAGCTCACTAGCAGTAATGCTGCCCAACTATACCGTCATGTAACTTCGTCTTGCAGGTCATAGTAGTAGAAGTATATACAGTATATATATATATATATATATATATATATATATATATATATATATATAGTAGAAGTTTATAACTAGTGGATCTCATACCTGTAACATGTTCATTTGTTAAAGCATTGATATTTTTGGTCACTTTGGGGCAGCAGAACAAGCTGTAAACACAACAAAGACATATTAAGTTGGACCATTTTAGCAAACAGTTGCCTGTTGATACATCAACAAAAGAGCAGCATTAGCATTTGTTTGAAGTTGTGTTTCTGGCCCCCCGACGAATAAGTCACATTTTTACTCTACTTTTACCAGCCTTCACTTTGCTCATACAGTTCAACAGTGAAGCTGCAGGCCGTAAAATCAAAAACAAAGAGGTGAAAAAAAGAATCTTCTTAGAGCGGAGGGGACATATAAAATCGAGTGACAACTCTCTATCACTATCTGCAACACATTACACATTTCAATTTCATCTATTGTTATTATGAATACATTGATCAGTGCCACTTTAAATTTAACACTTAATTTAGTTTTTTTTTCAACCTGGACCATATTTTCCCATGCATTGGTGTCTAAGTGACTAATGTCAGCAAAAATCTTTGAAATTGTTCCTGTATTGAGCGAGAACACTGTAACATGCAGCCGCGAATGGGGCTGCAATGTAAATGCAGGCAAATGTGCATCATCACTTTTGTCTACTAAAAGTGCTGTTTTTGCCACTGACAGGCTCATATTGTAATTACGACCTCTCTAGGGATCCTTTCCACAATGTTGTCAGACACTTTGAAAAACAATCTGAGCTGCAGTGGCAAAACAAGCACTTCTGTGGACGTAAATTGAAGGTGCGCAATTAACTTACATTGTAGCTTGTTTCGCTGCTGCTGACTGCAGCAATCTTGCAATTTCAGAGATTGTTGTTGCCATCAGTCACCTAGACACAAAAACTTGGAAAAATAGGGTCTAGGTTGAATAAAACAGAGTTACCCCTATAAAGCTTTAACATAGTGAGTTTGTACACCTGCTTAAATGTCTGTTGGCCAGACTTGTTATATTCAAGTTAAAGTACACACTGTGCATCCAACCAACATTTGTTCAAACCCCGGCAGCCTGAACACTTAAGTGGACTGTCAGAAGCAGTGAGGCAATGAGGAGAACAGGAGTTTCCTTAAAAAAAGAGTTTTTTTTATATTTACCCCATAAGTCTTAAACAATACTGTAAACCAAGAATGAACCATTGGCCACACCTTTATCTCCACCAGGAAAGACCTTACTTTTTTTTTTTTTTAAATATGTAGATTACAAATCAAATAATGTGTGCTTTTGTGAGCATGAATTGTTTGGATTTGGCTGACTGCAAAAGAAATGTGCACTTAACAAAATTAGGTGAAATTGTGTAAAATAATACCATTGCTGGCTGTTACCATGTGTGGCTTTGGCCATCTCCCCAACCATCAAACAGGGTCACAGCTTTTGTTTCATGGTCAAATGCAAAGTGCAGCTGTGAGCGTCCCTAGTAACAGAGACAAGAGCTTAAAAGGTGCAAGAAGCTTTGCATCATGCTTGTTGCTATGGAACTACCCAATAGCATGGCTGCCTAACTTACAAAAGAGGTTCATGTTGTAATGTAATTGCAGTGGCAGCTGAAGATGTGGAACAAGGAGTACAGGCTGGACATTGAGTTTCAGTCAGACATGAGCTCTGCTTGTTGAAAAGTTAGATGATTAGTAGAATTTATAATTAAATGTGAGTTATAATTATGTTAAGAGGAACAAAATGAATAACTTGGACCTGGCTTATTTTTTTTTTCAAATTTACTGTAGTTGCAGTCTGTGGTTGCAAAGATTGCAGAACTAATACAAGATTTATAAAAAATGTTGGACATGCATCACCAAATCAAGACTTTAAATGCATCTATAAGTGCAACAAAGACTGCTTTTAAAAATGCACACAGGGCAGAATTTGTTCAACATCCCCCTTTATCAGTATAAAAAAATGAGCCACTGAATCGTGCAGCACACAACTTTTTCAGGCATATGCAACAGATATAAATGAGACCAAAAATGTTCCAACTAAAGGTATAAACCTTATAAAGTATAAGGTAAGTAAGTATCATTATGGAAAAAGGCTAATAGTTTCCTAAAACAGCTGGTCACTGTTTGCAAATAGTAGCATGCTAACCAGTAGTCTGTCCTGAATACTAATTTTTTGACTTCCGAGCTTTGGTAGTAAGCAACAGCGAATATTCAAAGATTCGGCGGCGGATCAGAATTCCATATTTGAATTTCAGCCTGCATGCTCGTTTTTTCAACCTAACATTGTTGAACATAGCAGCTAATATTAGTAGCAAGAGCAACAAGTTAGTTGCAGAGTCCTTGTATGTTTGTGTGTTCAAAGCCCTGCACTCGGTGAAAGACCGATCAAAGGAGAGGGAAGAGAGGCAGCAAAACACAGTGAAGACTCACTGAGCTGGAATGGAAACACTGCGCTGCAACACCTGTTTTTCAATTTAATGAAAGGCATACATGTTTTAGGAATCTGTTATTTTACAGTATTAAATAAACACACGAATATCCTAATCCCTAAAACCTACCCAACAAACGGCCCCTAAACTAAGATGTTAAACATGGTAAACATAAATTCGTACCTGCTTAAAATCATCATGTTAGCATAGTCATTGTGGACGTTGGCATGCTGACATTTCCACTGTCACAGAGGTGCTAGTGTGGCGAGTTTTAGTCTTGTTTTACATTCAATGCCAATGTTTTTAAAACTTCTTGTTTTTATATGATATGTCCAGGTGGCAACTACAGTACGGTGAAAGTTAGGGAAAGATTGTGGCTTTGAAAAAAGTTAGTTGTAACAGGTTGCAAAGTGTTTTATCCTGCAAGAAGTCAGACATGATAGTATACTTGCTGACATATAGGACACAATACTTCCTGCATTGGCATTGGACATAAATTTTGAGGTTCAGGGGTCTCATTTATAAAACGGATCCTTACTAAAAGTGTACCTACGCCCAAAAGCCCAAAATGTCATACGCCAAAAAAAAGAGTCAGATTTATAAACCGTGCGTAGCACACCTGTAAGCAATGTTCCCTTTATAAATCAGAGATTACCTACAAGTGTGTGCACGTGAATTAGCCTCTTCTCCCGCCCTGCACACTCCCATTTTTAACCATAAATAGTCAATGCAAAGCACCTCATGAATGCTGATCAGTATATGAATGACACTGGCAGTTACACCGAATCATGATGACTGACGGAGAAAAAGCAAAACACGTCTCCGACATTCAGGAATTGCTGCAAATTGAATTATAATTTCAGCCTGTTCTTGCACAGTGTATTGAAACCTGATCTATAACTACAACCCCAAATCAGAAAAAGTTGGGACAGTATGAAAAACACAAATAAAAAAAGAAAGTAGTGATTTCTAAATGTACTTTGACTTGTATTTCATTGCAGACAATGTGAACACAAAATATTTCATGTTTTGTCTGGTCAACTTAATTTCATTTGTAAATATACATCCTTTCCTGTCATTCAGACCTGCAACACATTCCAAAAAAGGTTGGGACAGGAGCAATTTAGGGCTAGTAATCAGGTAAATTGGTTAAATAATGATGTGATTTGAAACAGGTGATGTCAACAGGTGATTGTAATTATGATTTGGTACAAAAGCAGCATCCAAGAAAGGTCTAGTCCTTTAGGAGCAAAGATGGGCCGAGGATCGCCAGTTTGCCAACAAATACGTGAGAAAATTATTGAAATGTTTAAAAACAATGTTCCTCAAAGAAAGATAGGAAGACATTTGTTTATTTCACCTTTAACAGTGCATAACATAATGAAAAGATTCAAGGAATGTGGAGGAATTTAAGTGCGTAAAGGACAAGGGCGCAAGCCTAAGCTGAACAACCGTGAACTCCGATCCCTCAGGCGGCACTGCATCAAGAAACGTCATTCATCTATAAGCAATATCACCACATGGGCTCAGGACTACTTTGGCAAACCTTTGTCAAGTACCACAATACGTAGTTACAGCCACAAATGCCAGCTAAAACTGTACTGTGCCAAAAGGAGGCCCTATGTTAACAGTGTCCAGAAGCGCCATCGACTTCTCTGGGCTCAGAGGCATCTGGGATGGACCATCACACAGTGGAAACGTATACTGTGGTCAGATGAATTAGTATTTCAGGTATTTTCTGGGAGAAATGGACGCCGTGTGCTCCGGACCAAAGAAGAAAAGGATCATCCAGACTGTTACCAGCAACAAGTCCAAAAGCCAGGGTCTGTCATGGTATGGGGTTGTGTCAGTGCCCTTGGCAAAGGTAACTGGCACTTCTGTGATGGCACCATTAATGCTGAAAAGTACATAGAGATTTTGGAGCACAATATGCTGCCTTCAAGAAGACATCTTTTCCAGGGACGTCCATGCATATTTCAACAAGATAATGCAAAACCACATTCTGCACACATTACAAAGTCCTGACTGCGGAGGAAGAGGATACGGGTACTTGACTGGCCTGCCTCCAGTAGAGAATGTGGCGCATTTTGAAGCGCAACGAAGACCCTGTACTGTTGCCCACCTTAAGACTTGTTTGCAGCAAGAATGGGACAAAATTACACCTGAAACACGTCATCACTTGGTGTCTTCAGTCCCTAAACGTCTTTTAAGTGTTGTGAAAAGGAATGGCAACATTACAAAGTGGTAAATGCTTTACTGTTCCAACTTTTTTTGAAATGTGTTGCAAGAACCAAAATAGGAATTTTATTTTTTTGAAACAAAAACAATAAAAATCATGAGGAACACATTAAATTATGTGCTGTTGTATTGTCTGCAATGAAATACAAGTCAAAGTACATTTAGAAATCACTACTTTCTTTTTTTATTTGTGTTTTCCATACTGTCCCAACTTTTTCTGATTTGGGGTTGTACATGTATTAATAATACGTCCAAAACGGCATTACGGCACTCAGGGACAGCTTCGATATACCAGACATATATAATAAGATTTAACAGAACTATTTGTTATATCCAAACATGCCTTAGTGATAAAGTTAAAGATTATATATAATATTTATTTAAAAAAAACACATAGCTGTCTGACAGTTTCCCCCAGAATGGCGAGGACCTGTATTTGGACCGAGATGGCACGGTTCCGGCGCGTTGCCCTCTCTACTGGACCCAATTCAGTACATAAATCCAAGAGCTCAGCTTTAGGGAATTTAAATCGGTATATTAGCCAGTCATAGTCGTGGTCCCTAAAGTCTCTTTTTCTCCTGATTCTTCCATTAGCGTAACGTCCTCCTGCAGTGCCATCATGCAGCATTACGCACGGGGGTCACACCAGTATTTATATGTTGACAACAATTTGTGATTGTTAACACCTTGCCAAAATCACAGCATCAACTGGTGGTATCCCCCACCCCGAAATACAATTTGACGACGAAAGAAATTCTAATAGGCAAACACACTTTTCTTCATGCGGATTTGGTCACAAACAGTATTAAAGTTCGGACCGATAACGAGGACAATTAACGATTGCAATTGATCGTGTATTCCATGCAGTCGGGCCATCCCCTCCTCCTGCGCTCCGTAGCGGACAATGTGACGGCGAGACAGCGCCGATTAAATATTAAGAACAAATTTTTATTTAAAGGTATAGTGGAGGATTTTGTTTTTCCGGGTGGATCATCAAGACTATTGGTCCTCCTAGTTGTCAATCATTCTGCTGATATGTTTACGTAAGGCCGTCGTACGTGCTTGTCCCTAGATAGTTTTCGCTTTCTGCGGCCTCTAGCCCGACCGCCTTCTCCCCGCTCTCGGCTGGTGCTGGCTCCTGCGCCCCCGCCCTGACCTCGTCTCCCTCGGCCTCTAGGCGCACCCCCCCCCCCCCCCCCCCCCCCTCCTGGATCTTGGTCGGGATGAACAGGGAACGGGCTCGTAGTCAATATCAGATCTCACAAGACTCTCTTCTTGAAAGCTCTAAACGCACCAGCAATGAAAAACAACAACAACTTAGATGCTAGGCGATAGCTTGTTTGTTGGCCTGTAGCATGCTAAAGTTAGCTATAGAGATGCTTGTCCTAAATAGATTTTCACTTACCGGTGGCGAGTCTGACATAGTGGAAAAAGTGCAAATCTTCTTTTGGAAACATGTAAACAGAGCGTGCACGAGATGAACTAGGCGTGTACATGCTCTCTGGTGCACACGTTTAATAGGCGTTCCCTCTTGGGAGCAGGTAGAGTGTTGTGCATGAGCATTTTTTCAAATAGTGGAGAGGGCGGTTCTTTTCTAAAATTTGGGGAAATCCTCCACTATACCTTTAAGATTTGAGTTGGAGGTGTTTATGGAACAGTTATCCCTCAGTACAATCCCAAATAACACTGCTGGATTTAATCTTCATGGTAACGTGGATGATATGAAGTGAAAAAGTGTGCGTGAGGCATCAATACTTGGAAATATTACGAGTAATCGTTATTCCCATTTACTTTCTGCAGTGTGACTTCAGTTCACCACCTCACCATCTGCGTCGCCAATTCCTATTTTGTCTCCAAAATGTTCGTACGCATGGGTCACAGTTTGCGTGGAGACCGCACATTCTCCCGTCAAGTTTGTTTTTTATAAATCACAACCTTTGCGTGGGAAGCCACGTTTATAAATGAGACCCCATATCCTTCAAATATAGATGTAATTCTGGGGATACTGGGCTGCAGTGGGTAGAGGAGAGACCAGCTCAGACCCACGGTCAGAAAGCTCTTGAGTCTTGGTCTGCTGAGAATTTTGTCTACAATCATAAACTTCATATGGAGATGGAGGCTGCTGATCCAGGTTTTAATCATGTAAATATGTTTAAACTATTGGTTACACTTTACTTGAAGGTATCTACATAAGAGTGACATGGCACTGTCATAAATGTGTCATAAACATTATAAACAAGTCATAAACGCTTATGACATAACGCTTCTTTTAGTAAGTGTCATTCGGTTTTTGTCATGACAAGTTCTGGTTAGGTTTGGGTTAAAACGCCAGGGTTAGAGTTAGGGTTCATGTATCATGACTGTGTCATGACAGTGTCATGTGTTCATAACAGTGTTATGTCACTCTTATGTAGATACCTTCAAGTAAAGTGTTACCAAACTATTTTACTGTTCGGCTTTATGTATGTATGTGTCCTTGTTTTACTGCTAACTGGGTTCAGAGTGTGGTTTCTTGAATTTTTTCAAAGAGGCTGCTGTGTGATGTAAACAATAAGGTTATCTGCCATTGCTGTAACACCACACAATGGCGCTGAAAGAAGGAAGTTACACTGCCCCTCTGAACATTGTTTCATAGCGATCATCTCTCATCCCGGTCGCTACCCCGGATAGTTTACATGGTGGCTCATTTGGGGACAATGACTGGCTGGATAGCTTGATTGTCTTGTTATTAGTGCTGTCAAACGATTAAAATATTTAATCGCAATTAATCGCACATTTTTATCTATTCTAAATGTCCCTTGATTTCTTTTTGTCCCATTATTTTTTCTCATTTTAATGCTCTTATCAACATGGAAAAGTGGATCAGCTGCTTTGTGCAAATGTTTTTTTTATTGAAAACATCATTGGCATATACGTAGTGTTCAATTTCACACTAACATTCACACTTGGAGCTAATAATCTTTCACATAATGTAACACTGTTACCTCCATTTTCCATTGCAGATAGTACTGCCTCATGAGGCGAGCGTGGCTGGTCGTCATAGCGACTATGGTTTCCCCCGACTCATTTCGTGGTTGTCCTTCTCCATAAACAACATGAAATCAAGGAGAGGGGTAACTTTTCCTGCTCCAGATTTCCCACCGTGGTCAGAAAGAACAAGGGAGACACTTTGTTTCTCTCACTGACTGTAGAGTCACTACTCGCTCGCTCTGAAGCTAATCGCCGTCACGAGCCTACTAGCTACGCAGCTCGCAAGCCCAAAGTGTGTGCGGCTGCGGCGTGCCGCGGCGTGTCTGTTTTGTTTCCGGTCTAGCTAGATCCGAAAGAACGTTAATCTCGCGATAAAAAAATTGACGGCGTTAAAATGGATTTCCGTTAACCTTGTTAATAACGCGTTAAACTGACAGCACTACTTATTATTAAACAAAATGTCAAATTATATTTCCTGATTTTCAACCGTACACAATGTTATTGACGTTGAATCTTACCAGCATAACGTTAGCTTTCTGGCTCGTAACGTTAGCTGTCTGAGCCAAAGTGCTCTATGAGCTGAGCGGACTATAAATCATACCTGTCAACACTCCCGTTTTCCCCGGGTTTCTCCCATTTTTAAGCCCTATCTCCCGGACCCCTCCCGGGAAAGTCCCGTAATTTGCATGGCCCAAACTTCTTTATAAATAATCGGACACATATGTTTGTCTAATGTTGACCAGTTGCCAGAGCTTGTATGAAACACATCCTATTCACACAATCCACACACCATATACAATTTTCAACCCGTTTGTCACCTCAACCTGGCAACCTATAACCCGTCACCTCAACCTGGCAACCTATAACCTGTCATAAATATCTCCCCTTTCTAAGCGTGGAAAGTCGTATCTAAGGTCTGTCCTATTTACTGAACAATTCTTATATTGCATAGGAAGTTATAGGAATTATTGTTTGAAAAAACTTTAGATTTTGTTCGTAAAACGCAATGAATGGTCCTAAAAAAATTTATTTGGCAAATGACCATGGTATAAGCAGGTTAATGCCCTTTGAGGTGTCCATTGTCAGGAATGGACTTCGGAGAAGGCAACCTCCGTCCTCCATTAATTCCTGACAAGTTGGCAATTATGTTGGGGTTAATGCCCGGCGACCTCTATTTTGATAATTGATTAATCGGTTTAAATCATTTTTTTGGAAAAAAGGTAAAAATTCTTTGATTCCAGCTTCTTAAATGGGAATATTTTCTAGTTTCTTCACTCCTCTTTGACAGTAAACTAAATATCTTTGAGTTGTGTATAAAACAAGACATTGGAGGACCTCAATTTGGGCTTTGGGAAACACTGATCGACATTTTTCACGACCAAACAGCGAAGAACGAAAAAATAATCAAGAGATTAATTGACAACCTAAATAATAGTTAGTTGCATCCCTATGGGATGCCGAGTTCAACAGTACGGATAATTAGACAATGATGGAGCTTTATAGCACAGAGAAACGGACACTAACTAATGTGATATTATTGTACTTTTGCTGTTTGTTTCTTCATTTACTGTAACAAATGTAACATAGTTGAACATTTTAAATGTGTTTTAATGAAGAGATGTGGTAGTTGAAGGACCCACAGCACAGCCCATGAGGCTATTATGCCTTGGTGTTGGTTTCCATAGTTACCCTGTTAAAGACTCAACTGACAGTCAGCTGTCTTCTGTGTTTGTCATTGGCCTCTCTGGCCTCTACTTACTCTTTGATTTCTTTTTGCTTGAGCTTTGAAAACCTCTCCCGCTTTTACAGTAGCAGGTACAGCAGTCATACATTTTGGATTTGTGTATTTTTCTGTACCCCAGATGGAGATGTCAGCAGCTGCAGGTAGCCTGGGTATGTCTGGTCACCGTCAGCACTCGGTGAAGAGGAGGAGGTGGGGAGGTTTGAGGCAACAGTGGAAGCTTCTGGGCTTGTTTGAGATCGATCAGCAGCACGAGTTCTACCGCCTGACCTGCATGATGAAGGAGGGATTGGCAGCAGCCACCCAAAACACCATTGACAATGCACCTACAGTGAGTACTGGTCAGCAGAGGCACCATTTTAATCACCTATACATACAATACATGCACATTAAAATTTCAAATTTAACCACTTAATATTCAAATGGAAGTGTAGTTTTATTTAGGACCACAAGATTACCGACAGGGCTTCACTTTTACTGTAAGAGTGTATCTGTGTGTGTGTGTGCATTAAAACATAATGCAAGTTTCAAAGTAAATTAATCCAAATTGAATACATGAAAAATAAATGTTTTAATAGCTTGTAGCCTACTCCAATGAAAAGAAATCATAGAAAACACAAAAACAGGTTAACATTGTGATATTGACTAGTTCATCTTAGGCTTCATTAGTCTCATCTCATATATTCCAGGATATGAAAAAAAAGTAGTAAAAAAATAGGTAAGAGACAATAACAAACTAAACAGATAAGAGGGAATTAACAAATAAATAAAACATGAATGCAATAAAATAAAAAAAATGGTAGGTTTTGAATTTATGTTTAAAGACATCAAACCTTTCAGCTGCTCTCAGCCTCATCGAAAGACTTGTGCCAGAGGAGCAGAAAGGCCTTCCTATTTAATTTATTGTAAAGACAAATAGGCTGGTGCAAGAACATGAAGTGCTTTACTTAGTAAATTAAGTAAAATGAATTTAAAATCAATAGAAAACTGGGAGGCAATTAATACAAGGACTAATGTGTCCTCTCCTTCTGGGCTTAGTCAGCAGAGTTCTGAATCAGTTTCAATTTTATTTATAGTATTAAATCATAACATGAGTTATCTCGAGACACTTTACAAATAGAGTAGGTCTAGACCACACTCTATAATTTACAAAGACCCAACAATTCTAGTAATTCCCTCCTAACTTATTAATAACTTTTTTGGGGTAGACCAGACAGGAGAGCATTACAATAATCTAGCCTGCTGGATATACAATGTGCATTAGTCTCTCTGTGTTTCACAGAGGGAGAAATGAAACTACGATGTTTATCCCAGATTATGAGAAGCAGATTTGGTGACATTCCCCACATTAGTTTAGGTTAGGTAAGTTTAGGTCTGCATCAAAGATGACACGAAGGTTTCTTGTCCTACAAAATTGAATGTTGTGGCTATTTTCTCTCTTTGTCACACAACCGATAACTAAAATTACAGTTTTATCCTGGTTGCACTGTAAAAGGTTTTGTGACATCCAAGCACTAATATCTAAAATACATTTACAAAGAGCTTCATCTAAAAAGAGCACCAATTGGTAATTGGTTACTTTCCTCCTTCATGTGAAAATGCCACAGCTGAAAGGGAATCCCCTTCTAAACAAGGCCTTAACATAAACAGTGGTATGCAATGTCCACCATGCTGCTGCTGAATGAACACTCACAGAGCAGTTCAACACACAGCCGTGTGCTGCTGCTTAACCCTAATCCCAGTCAAACACACTGCTGACTCAGCAGGCTGATGCATAACTGTCCTGTCTGTTGTGATGTCTCTGCAGTGTCCCAAAAACACAACACAACACACACACACACACACACACACACACACACACACACACACACACACACACACACACACACACACACACACACACACACACACACACACACACACAGCTTTTACGTAGAACATACAGTGGCTTGAGACACATTCTTTACCCTTCACTTTTCCCATATGTTGCTGTGTTAAAATAAACAAAATATAATTGATTAAATGTTTTTTGCCATAAATTCACACACCTTGTCTGATAATGACACTAATGAGGGATATTTCATTTCAGACCCTTTTATTCGGCATTTTACACCAACTCTCCAGTTTATTTCCATTTCTTTATGGACTTGGCTTTGTGCAGGCATTGTATGCTTTAGCATTGAGATTTCCTTTCATTTTTTATTTGAACAAATGTTTGTCTTTTTAGGAACAACATATACAGAGTATATGGATGAATACGATGACCAAACCAAGCAAAAATGGCAAGAAAATTCAAACAGAACTAGAACTGCAAGCAGTTATGACGGGGTCCAAGCCACCGATGCAAGTTGCCCCCGACGCCCCGTGGAGTGCGCGGAATCAGAACCTAAAGCCTGACGGCGGGGAGGCAAACGTCGGTAAATATCGAGAGGTGTGGGCCGCAAGGTCTGCGGTACGTTGCCGTTGCAAATATCCAATCAACATCGATAGAGCAAAAGGGCCAAAACTGGTCTACGTTGACTTTAGCACCCCCTAAAGGCCGATGTTTGCTAAATCTGGTACGGAGCCTCAGTGCAGCATGTCGAACAAGCACCCCAGGTTTTGCCTTGATAGCATGTACTGTGGCCAAGATACTGCAATTGAAAATTTCCCATTTAAATGCATTCAGTTATTTGCCAAAAAAACTTAAACGTTTATTATAGCGCCCCTAATTGTCAATCTTCGCGAAATTTGGTACAGAGGATCGTAGTGGGATGCATTGAAAAATGCTGATACCATGTAATTTGACTGGGATATGATAACGTTTGCCCGGGTCTGGTCCGTCGAGGCCCCTGACCTTCACCGCCACCCGTGTAGCAGCGCACCCGACCCCAGCAGTTCCTCCCACAGGTGGTGGGCCCATGGGGAGAGAGAGGTGCCACGTAGATTTTTCGGGCTGTGCCCGGCCGGGCTCCGTGGGAAACCCGGTCACCAGACGCTCGCTGACGAGCCCTCCATCTGGGCCTGGCTCCAGACGGGGGCCCCGGGCTTCCTCCAGGCAGGGTCTCTCTATCTCTTCCTCGCTCTGTCATAGGGTTTTTGAACCATTCTTCGTCTGGCCCCTCACCTGAGACCACTTTGCCATCCCAGAGACCTAGTCATCCACATTTTTGCTAGGTGAGGTCCATGGCCCATTCTACATCTACCATGTAAATTTCAATTGGCTCACATCAGTGTAAGGGGTGAATCTAGACGTGAGTCTCATAGGCCACGCCCACCTGGACCAATCAGTACCCCACGGTAGGGATGGTCTCAGGAGTAACCCTAGATGGTACCCTCGAAATTTGGTAAAAATCGGATGAGCCGTTCATGAGATATAAACTTTTTGTACTTATAGCGCCCCCTAGTGGCCAATTTTTGTAGAATGTGTGAGGCCCCTCCAGAGGGTCATGGGAAACAAGAATCTGAAGTTGCGCGTTTATAGCATTTATTTTGGCCGAGATATGGCAAAGCGTAAGTTTTCATAGTTAGCTACACAAATTTGTTCGTGCGTAATATGCGCAATTTGTATCCTATGAAAATTCTTTTTACAACGTTTTGTCAGTTTGGTTTCAAGGTGCTACCTGCCAAGTTTCATACAGATCGGTCACACAGTCTAGGAGGAGTTTGAAAAAGTAGGTTTTTGATAAATCGCGATTTTTCACGCATAAAAGTCAGGCGGAAATGGGCGTGGCCTATATCAGGAGATTCAGTTGGATCCAGGGAACACGTGGATATATATTTTTAATGTGCGATATACGGTTTGGAAATTATAGGGCCAAACGCATTTTTTCTGCTATAGCGCCACCTAGTGGTGGAAGTGGGTCAATTGTTGCGCCTGAGGTCCTTGCTGAGCTCTGGACCAGTCCTGAAAACAGCACCCGCCCACCATGTACGGTTTAGGCTGTAGCGGGACTTTTACACAGAGAAGAAAAATAATAAAAAGGAGGAAAATCATTAGAAAAACAATAGGGTTCCACAGCCCTGCTGTGCGAACGGTGTAGCTTTTGCTACCGTTGTTTCTTCCAGGCTCGGGCTTGGACCCCTAAAAATGTGGTGCGAGTGGCAGCTGAGGTGATTTTTAAGGAACCTTTATCGTCTTAGGGCGCGCTTTATTCATCTTAGCTGTTCGAGATTTGCTTAAGACCAGAATCCAGTAAGACTGCAAAGAGAGACTTTTGCAGTTGTAAAGACAAAACAACCTACCTTGATAAAGAGTTAGGGATGAATTGTAATTTAGAAGACAGAGAGAGAGATTTCAATCACAGCTCAATCCAGTCATGTCTGATAGAGAATCATTAACACGTTTCCAAAAAATAGCAATACGATAAGGCAATTCCAAAACATACACTATGTTAAAATGTCCCTGGAGCATTAAACTTGTATTCCGTAAGATTTGAGTTAGGTCGTTTCTAGTGGCAACTTTGGCAGTAAGATGTAATTGCAGGCACGCCTCTGGGACTTCATCTACCAGAGTTCCTTTTAAAAAAGAACAGCGTCGATGGAATGATGTAGGTGGATAGGACCTTTCACCTGCGCGCATGGGCGTAAATCTCATCCAACAGTTGGGGGGACAATAAACATAACATTTCTGAAGAGCAATTTTTGAAGGGGGACACACAATAATACAGCCACAATTATAATTGTAGAGGATATGTATACACAGAGGAAAGCCTTAAACGTCCCATGGCATGACAATTTCACTATGAGGTGTTTTAACATTAATATGAGTTCCCCCAGCCTGCCTATGGTCCCCCAGTGGCTAGAAATGGTGATAGGTGTAAACTGAGCCCTGGGTATCCTGCTCTGCCTTTGAGAAAATGTAACAACAAGATCGGGTTAATAACCGGCTCTTCGGTCAGTTCGTCATCACTACAAGGGGGCAAGCTTCTCTCCTATGGCGCCATTTTAATGCTACCAGACTCTCCTTACGTATTATACATTATGATCAGCTAATTTAACAAGTGTACAAAAGCATTGTATTTCTTTTATATCGGGACACTTTTTCAAAATAAGTCATTATGTTTTAAGGTATTTTTGTAGCTTGATTGTAAACATAAAAATAAATAAATGGTTTTAAAGAAGAATATTTTTGGTCAATTTAGTCAGCTTTTTCATTGAATGAAGAGAAACCCTGAAAAGAAGGACAATGGTGCAGTCTCTATGCTACACTAATGATAGTATTAAGGCTTTCCTCTGTGTACACATATCCTCTACAAGTATAATTGTGGCTGTATTATTTGTGTCCTCTTCAAAGATGTCTCTTCAGAAATGTTATGTTTATTGTCCCCCCCCAACTGTTAGATGAGATTTACGCCCATGCCTACTCCTCTGACTCCTGCTCTGGCTGCCCAGCGAGCTCGTAAACGTTACGCCCGCAATCGCTACGCCCGCAATCGCTACGCCCGCAATCGCTACGCCCGCAATCGCTACGCCCGCAATCGCTACGCCCGCAATCGCTACGCCCGCAATCGCTTGTGGAGCGTTTTAACTCCGATAGACAGATAACCACAGGTTGCTGTTTATCTTATAATGGACAATTGTGTTTTATTATTTAAACAAACGATTGAGGAAATAAACTTGTCCATGAGTCTATTGAGAGACTTCCAGCTGACGGGGCGGGGTCTGTGAGCATCACTGGTCGGCCGGTGATCGAGCGATCCCGGAGCTTCTCAAGTCCGACAACATCGGAGCAAATGTGCAATTCACCATACATTTTTGTAAAAATGCTCATATTCAAACTCTGCACAATTGATTTCTCGCATAAAAAAGTCTCAGAAGTGAATTTAGTCGTGAAATAGCAGACGGAAATTGTAAAATGTTTGGCAAACTCCCGATCTAGATTCTAGAATCAATTGCTTTTCCTGGATGACATGTTCCCGGATGTTAACACGGAATTTTAAACATTACATTTTGCAGCTGAATTTGGCCTGTTGAAGTTGAAAAAAAGTTGTATTTTAAACATTGTATTTTGCATCTGAATTTGTTGAATT
>CM042442.1:4471047-4668547 GCA_023631565.1 Gymnocephalus cernua | reverse complement strand
ATGAAAGAAGTGAGCTGAAAAGTCTCACTTCATACACGAGTGTATACAAGTGTATACACCTAAACCAAAGAGGTTATTATAAGCTCACTGCAGGTAAAAAGTTATGTTTAAGACTTAAGAGGTTCTTTACCACCACCATGTGGTCTGGAGTTGCTATACTCTCACTATGGGCTCTCTCATCAGTCTCACTTAGACAAGTGCGACACCTAGTAATAACATTTGGTGGTCTGGTCCGGTGTTTGGCTTGATATCAAACCGGCCAAGCCTAGCACACTGAGTATCCCGTTAAACACAAACCAAACGCTTCATTTAACACTTCTTTTTACTCTCTCCCTCTCTTCCTGCCCCGCCCCTTGCCCCTACAGTAGTGACTACCATAACATCTTATATAAACACAGCAGAGTGAGCACACTAGGACTAACTAGCTGCAATATAGATGGTTGAGTTTTTCTTTCATAGAAAATTGTATTATTGTGGCTGGGTTGGCTCAGTGGTAGAGCAGGCTTACATATACTGAGAGGTTTATGCCTCAATGCAGAGGTCCACGGTTCGAACCCGACCTGTGGCGATTTCCTGCATGTCTTCCCCCTCTCTCTCCCCTTTCTCACCTAGCTGTCCTGTCAAAAATTAAAGAAGGTGGAAAAACCCAAAAAAGAATCTTAAAAAAGAACATTGTATTATTACTGGTTTATACATGTCATATTTATAGATTTCATTGTTTTGATACAGGGCGTGTGATAGTGTCATATTTTCACGTGTGATGTAGAGAGGGCAGAAAAGGGCTGTGCACTGCTCTCTATGGGCTGAAAACCTCAATGCTGCATGTTTCACTTGTTGACCAAACACCAAATCAATGCTGTCACAGCAGATCATTTACAAACACCCTGCATGTGCAGTGGAGAATCCATTTTCTGTGTGAATTTACCATTTAAAGGACGGCACTGCTGCTTTTCCATAGCTTATTAGCACACCAAAGATCTTTAGATAAATTGCCCAACAGCCAACTTGCAGAGGTTGTTTTTCTTATTCAAATTTACACAAGTATAATATTGTAATGCAGTGGCAAGCATAACCTCAACTGAAAGTTCTGTGGTGGTGTATTTAGAAAAACATCGTATTCAGATCATCTACTACATAAGTAAAAGTAACAGTACAACATTCTAAAAATAATCTATTACAAGTCGTTCATTGAAACTGGTACTTAAATTGAAGTACAAAAGTAAATTAGATTGCTATGATGCATCATGTGTAAGCAGCCTGTTAATGTTGTAGCTGCTGGAGGTGAAGCTAGTTTTAACTACTTTATATACAGTTTGGTTGTTTAGTCCGGTGGTCCCAAACCTAGGTGTGAGGCCCCTCCAAAGGGTCACCAAATCAGTCTGAGGGGTCGTGAGATGATTAATGAATTTTTTGACTTTTTTTGGATACTGTGACCTATTTTGAGCCTCTCATCACAACCACTCATTGTTTAATTAAACTTGAGGATCTCATTATGCTTGCATGCAATTGCAATTTCTTTTAAATTAATTTCTTTAATTTGATCAAATCAATGAGAAATGTAGAGAGGACAACTGTAGTCAAAGTGCCACTCCATGTTTGCTCCAATAAACTAAATTCATCTTCCAATAATTTCTACTACTATGTGAAGAATTACCTGCGGCCCATGTCTCAATGCTAGATTACTGAATGTTAGCCAGTTATCTTGCTTTGCTTACACACACATTGTTATACACATAACACTGCTACTGAGATGCACTCCACTAGTGATGCATGGGTCGACCCACGGGTATGGGTTAGCTCACTAGAAAATATCACATGTTAAGGTGGTTGGCTCAAAACGTGACAGAGCAGTGTTCTGAATAAATTATGAATAACTTGGGTGTCCACCCTTTTTCCTCTCTCCATCACTGTCTCTGTCTCCTTCTCTCACACATATACACACACACACACACACACACACACACACACACACTTTGGAGAGCCATGTGGTGCTCTGTCATCTCTGTACTGACAGTCCTTAGTCCTAACAATTGTGCTAGTAATGCATAAAGTTGGAAGGTTTGTGGGTCGGGTCGGGTTCAGGTGGTTGATTAACCACGGGTTGGCTCTCATAACCCTGACCTGCGCATTACTACACTCCACATAAATATTTAGGGCAGCATGTCATGACAAAAGGCATCAATATCACAACAATCGGCCAACTTTCATGAAGAGCAATAGTCTTGAATTCATTAGTGTCATAGGTTTGAAGAGTGTGTGTGAGCATATCTGTGCTCGTGTGTAGAACAGGGTGTCTACAGGTATAAACAAGTTAAATTTAAGACTTTTTAAAGACCTTTTAATACCACTTCTAAATGAAATTTAAGAATATATAGTATTCTTTCCAAGTAAACACACTGTCTGTTGAAAGTGAACAGTATTTTAAAATGAAAATAATCGGTTGAGTTTAAGAACATTGACTAAATGTGTGTAATGATTGATTGATTGATTGATTGATTGATTTATTAGACAGTAAAAAAATAAAATAAATGCATAACAAGATGCCAACACAGTGACATTGTACATTTATCAAAACTGTCGAGGATAACACAAGAAAGTTGCAAAACTTATTTCCATTGTGGTCCTCGTTGTAGTCTGCGAAAATGTCATTGCTGTCCTAAATTATATATATTATTACAATATTTTCCGAACATTTAGGTCCCATGAACAAATGCTTATAAAATGAAGTATATATAAAAATACTGTGCCTTTTGAACAAAAAATAAATAAAATATCAAATAAATAAATGACAATTCCAGCATTTACATGATATAATTTGTGTGAGTATAAGTGTGTGTGTGACACAGAGAGAGAGAAAACCCAGATGGATGGGTTGCAGTTTTTGAACCCATCATGGACAGAGTAGATAGCAGAGTGTGTAA
Source organism: Gymnocephalus cernua (assembly GCA_023631565.1). Classification (NCBI taxonomy): domain Eukaryota; kingdom Metazoa; phylum Chordata; class Actinopteri; order Perciformes; family Percidae; genus Gymnocephalus; species Gymnocephalus cernua. Next base: position 4,665,626 of record CM042442.1, on the reverse strand, counting down.
GAGTGTTTTGTGGAGGTGTGTGGGAATAAGTTTGTGTGTGTGTGTGTGTTTGTGTGTGTGTGTGTGTGTGTTCTCATGTCTCTATATGACCGATTAATAAGTACTTACAAACGCACCTCATTTTTGGACTTTGGTGATGAGCTCTTTTTTGATATACGTACGGCGCCAACATCTGGTCTTGTGTTTTCCACAGGTAAATGACTGTACAAGCCCCAAATCTGGAAACATTGCTTTGAACACTTCTTCAATCCCGTCATTAGACCTGTATTGTACCGGTGTTGGCTGTGGATTTCCTATCGTAACATCCAGCGTTGTAGCATTGACATCGTTGCTAGCGGTGGAAATGGTGGAGCAGAAACTACCAACTGCAGGCTGCTGTCTTTCCGACACATAACACAGTTCGCTTCATAAGCATTTCCAGGCACCGACCTTAACCAAGAATACTCATTCTTTTCAAGCTATTTGTAATTGAACTTGCATTTCCCCAAGTTTCTAAGTTGAGTGGCTATCAACCATTGCTGTATTACCTGTATGCGAAATTACGAATCCCGCTATGGTTGCTCGATTGGTTGGGGTTAGGCATTTGACCTTGAGTGGTTAAGGTTAGGATAGCCGATTGGTCAGGGGATAGTACCTGTACAAATGGGGTTACCTTGCGTAAGCATGGACGCCTGGCCAATAAATGCTATTGAAGGGCGGGTCCTGGCAACAACGCAGGGCATAGGCTACCTGAAAAAAAAATTCGACCAGGCAGAACAGATTGCCTGCATTTTTGTGGTGACATGACACAACAATATTTCAATCAGGAGAGACTTCGTTGCAGAAATGCAAAATTTATTCACAAGTATAACTTGACATGAATGATGTTTGGAGATTAGACTCCATCACAAATATATTAATACAATAATATATTAGAAGGGGTAGGAAGCCGAAGACCTCCCCCGATGGAGTCTAGACACTGGCGGTGGTGTGAGGAAGTCCGAACGAGGAGCCAGCAGAAGAAGAGAGCAGGAAGGAAGCCAGGGAGCCACGAGCTGGAGACCGGAGGTGGAGGGAAGGAGGAGGGTCGAACTCGTCTAGAATGACGGCTGACGGGAGAGAGAGAGAACGGTTTAAAACAGGGAAGACATGCTGTGATTGGTTCGGAGAAAACGGTGTCCGTTTTTGATTGACTAAATGAAAGTGGGCGTTCCAGCAACTGATTACACTGGGTAACAAAAAAATATTTTTTGAAAATAGTCCAGGGTTTTCCAGCTGAATTAGACTAATTTTGATGCCCTGAGTCCGAAAATGACCTTGGTTTTGCTCAATCAGGTAAGGATTTTTTGCTACAGAATTTTTTTTTTAAATCGATTTTGCGTAAAAAACAAATTTCTGCGGATCATCAGCTGAGAAACCCTTGACGTTTTTTCCGTTTTCCTCAAGAAATAAAAGTCAACGTATCCAAAGTCATTCAGTTTTTATTTACTCCATCAAATTTGATAAGCAGAATTCATAATATTAGTAAAACAATGAGCGTTACGTGACACAAAATGTTACAGTTCACGGCATAAATCGGCGTTTCTTCGATTCCCGTGTGTGAGCAGCTGCTGGGTTGTCTCTCTTCAGCGACCAGCAGTAGTCCGCCATCATGACTGCGTCCCACCTTCCATGGTACCTCTCCTCCATTTGGCGCATGTCCTGATGGAACCTTTCTCCCTGCTCGTCGCTCATCGCCCCAAGGTTTTCAGGAAACTTCTCCATGTGTGAGAACAGGAAGTGAACCTTTATACTCATCAAACACCCGAGTTTTTGGAAGGCCTTTATCATCTTGCTGACGAGTATGGCGTGGTTTGCTGCCTTCGTGTTCCCCAGGAAGTTGTTCACCACCTGCACAAATGATGTCCACGCGGCACACTCTAGCCTGTTCATGGAGTTTTGGAACTCTGTGTCCTTTATGAGCTGCCGTATCTGTGGGCCATCGAAAATGCCGGCTTTCAGCTTCTCAATGGTCAGTCGAGGAAAGGCTCTTTGAGACTTGTGGAGTGCGCAAGAGGGATTGAGGCGAACTGGTTCCCGTTGTGGAGGAGCACAGGCTTCAAAGAGCGCTTGTTGCTGTCAATGAAGAGTCGCCAATCTCTCGGATCGTATTGAGGAGCGCCGAGTTTACCAAGAAGACCGGCGACATCTCGGCAGTACACAAGGTCTTCCTCCTGGCAGAAGTAGCCCATGTAGTCCTCATGCCTTCTACGAAAGAAAGTGATACGCGCGTCCTCGCCAAGTAGATTTTTCTCTTTGAGTCTGGAGGCCAACAGCTCGGAGGAAGTCTTTGACAAGCTGAGATCCCGAACCAGATCATTAAGCTCACATTGTGAAAAGGGCTGCGGACCATCTTGTTCCTTATACTCCTCTTCTGCATATCCTCCCTCGTCTGCACTGGTGGCCTCGTCGTCGTTGTCGGGAAGCTCTGTGAACGCTGGTACAGGAATTTCTTCGCAGTGAGCAACTGGACGGCGGGCAGATGGAAGGTCGGGGTACTGGAGGCTGTGCCGATTCTTCCGGTTGATGCCAGTAGTATTGATGGCGCAGAAGTAACAATCCGATGCATGGTCTCGCGGCTCCCTCCAAACCATCGGAATCCCAAACTTCAGTGAAGTTTTCGTGCCCTTCGTCCACCGCCGGAGGTATTCCACGCACGTCTTGCACACCGTGTGCGGTGCCCAGGATTTATCTTGGTCACCCAGCTTGACTTTAAAGTAGGCCTCATAGGCGTGCTTTACAAATCCTGTGATATTCTTCCTGTCCACTGACAGCGTGTAATCTCCGCAGATGTAACAGAAAACATCAGGATCATTCCTGCATGACCGTCGCGCCGAAGCCATATCAATCAACTGAATCAATTTGTTTGGCTCGTCAGGTAGGCCTTATGCAAGATATTTGTTGCTATGGGGATGATTATTTTTTTTAGTATGGTCTGCTTTTGACTTGTTACGTTACGTCAGGGAGAGGTGAGGAAGTGCGTGTCTTCAGTATGACACGCGTTTGTTTGTAGATTGGTGCGCTTTGTTATATTTTTAGCATGTCGCTCGGCGAATTTAGTGATTGGGTGCCCTCTTTAAGTTATTTTTCCCGGGTGTCTGGACAGGGAGGCTATAAATAGGGAGTATCTTGTTGTGTAGCAAATTTATGTTTTTTTGTTTAATTTGTACCCTCTATGATTTAACTGGATTAGTTTGTTTATAATAAAATATCTCCTTGTCGCTACGGATTTGTTAATGAAACTCTTGCACACACCACACACGTAAAACGTAGACGTACGTAATCCGTAACACTATGGCTGTATCTCAAAAAGTTGACCTGATAGAGCAAAATGCATGTGATATTCGGAATCAGAACACCAAAATGAGTCTAAATCAGTTGAGAAACCCCTGACCATTTTTTGGCTGTCAACTTGTGTTATATAAGGAGAGGGAAACAAGGAATAAATTGAGAAGTCTTCCTGCATGAAATTACGCTGAGCTTCACTTAAAGGGATACTTCACCGCTGGAAAGCCTAATATATCTTTAAATTGGGTCACTTATGTAGCAGAAATGTGAAATTTTTTTTTAATTGGTGCCTTCTAGGCCGAGAAAAGCCAGAAAATGTGTTTTTGGCTCATATGGATGAAAGACACCAAATCCCAGAATGCACTTCGCTTCGCTGCTTTGAGTCTACTCCCAAGCCACGCCTACCGCTTGACAGACAGACAGTGAGGCATTCGACTCAACTCAATGTGTTTTATTGTTATTTCAACCATATACACAAAACAACGTTTCATCGTGGCTCAAGTCAATTTAAAATATATAAATACACATTTAAAATATATAAAAACTACATTATATAATAACGACATACGAAACAGGCTACATTTAGTGCACACACACATTATAGGCTCCGTAAAGTTCAGCTAACGCATACTAGCATTAGGCTTGGTGGGCTGTAAACACCGAGTATAAACACAGCCGTGAATTAGTGTGGAATGTCGAATGGTTGCCATGTAACAGTCACAGACTCCAGCGGTTAGCAGTTAGTTGGATACAAATCACCACATTTCTGCACCAGTCCGTGTTAACACAGCCCACCTTCATACAGAGCATCTCTAGCTCGGATCGTCGGAAGGCTAGCAGGCCTGGTAGCTGGACAGTCCGGTTCACTGTTGTTCAGCCATGTTTCCCACGAAAGCACAAAACACAGTATCTGAACTCGCGTTGGGAGCATCGTTGAAGTTGGATGTAGTCCAGTTTGTTGTTTAATGAACGGACACTTGCAAGCAGGATTGATGGGACAGGTGGCCGGCTAGCGTTAGCTCGCTCTGGATGTGCCTTTTCCCCGGCTAGCGTTAGCTTCCCACCTACCGGCTCGGGGTACGCTGGTCCCCGTGCTGGTCTCCGTGGCAGGCGAAGCTCTCGTAGTGGGCCGATTATTTTGTCTGTAATAACGTTTCCTGCATATTCTCCGATCTGTACCGATGTATCCCGGTGGTACACGTGCGGTAGTTTGAATGCACATCATTGTTGTAAAAGTTTGCTGCTGAGAAGTTCTCTTAATACATCCATGAGAGAGAGAGCCATAGACAGTAAAAGAAGCTCGGATTGTCGGAGGGCTAGCAGTCCTGGTAGCTGGACAGTCCGGTTCACTGTTGAGCAAAAAACACAGTCTCTGAACTCGCGTTGGGAGCATCGTTGAAGTTGGATGTAGTCCAGTTTGTTGTTAAATGAACGGACACTTGCAAGCAGGATTGATGGGACAGGTGGCAGGCTAGCGTTAGCTCGCTCTGGATGTGCATTTTCCCCGGCTAGCGTTAGCTTCCCACCTAGCCGACGACAAGGATGGGCTCGGGGTACGCTGGTCTCCGTGGCAGGGGATTTCTTTATATAGCCCTTATTTGTATTTTAATGTTATTTTAGAAGAAGATACTGGGGCAGGACCATCACAGAAAAGAAGGAAATTAAACGAAGAACAACTAAAAGCTAAAAGGGAAGACAAACGGGCGATAACGCGAATCACACTCGGTCGGGCTTTCAACAGATGGAGACAATTATGGGATTGTAAATGATTCAAAACCCACCCTGAATTGGCCCTCGGGTATGTAATATGTCTATTTCACAAAAATAACTTACATCTTCCTTCCATTTAGTGCAGACGTTAAATTCCTTTTACTCCGTGTTTGTGTTGGCCTACTATTTTCTTTCCCCTTGTCCCTCTGAGTTACTTGTGTTAAGCGTCCATGGGGTTCATGAAATGCGTTATATTAATCTAAGTTATTATAACGTTGTTTGTTACAACAATCTCTTGATGCTTTGGCTCATGACACTGACAGTGATACCCGGTTTAGCTCAGGTTACATATAAAGTAGGCTAAGTTACCGTATGCAACACTTGAAATGCAACGATGCATCTGTAACATATTCTCTTATTGTAAATGAATGATTTTCTGTCTAAGCAAAATATTCATCACAACTATATGACCTCCCTGTAACGCTAACTCGGTAATGCAGCACCATGAAGACCTTTACGACAGCAGGTGTGGTAAAAACACTACCGCTTTTGTCCAAAGTGGCCGCTAGAATCAACACAAACTAAAAGTTACATATAGCCACTTTAAAACATGGGAAAAGTGGGGAAGGAGGTGATAATGTGTAACGTGTAATGTGAAAGGAATTGCTTGTAGTGACAAACTCCCAGAGAACTGTCACCGACTCTGCTACTCCCTTCAGCAGCATTTACCAGCTAACGAGCCAGAGACCAAAGACCAAAAACAGAGCTAAAGGCGAGAACATTTTGGACTTACATTGATTGAATGGCCAGAAACATTACTAAAATGAATGCTAATGTTACTGTGTCTATTGGATGTATAAAGAGGCAAGTGTCTGCCAACATGGTCGCGATAACAACGTTATAATATGACAAATAACATGTTGCATAGGACTGAGTGATTTCTCATTATTTTTCAAGGTGTTCACAGGATCAAAATCCCACACAGGCAGAAGGTACAGATCAAATTTTATAACTGTTCTAGTTGGCATTATAATTAATGGTTGTAATATTATGCATTATATAGCTCATTTACTTTTTTCACTTGTCCTTTGCAGAAATACTTCATTGTTATGCAAAGTGTGTTTTATCCTGATGATCGAATCATTGCCAGGTAAGCTTGATTTGTTTGCCCCCCGAATCACAAAGTATGAGTAGTATTACTGCTTTATGTTAACACACAGAAACAGACTGTGTGGCCGTTGTAAGGTTTGATGTGTGTTTTGTATTGCCAGGTATGACATTAAGGGCTGTGAGGTGAGTCGGTGGACGGAGCCTGCACCAGAGGGAAGCCAGATTATTGTGGTACTCAAAGACCTCAACTTTGAAGGCCAGTCCATCACTCTGGGTAAGGAAACAGAATGTAATGTTTATGTGTGCTGTGAGTCATATGAAGCAGTGTAATAACACAGGTAGCACAGTTGCACCCCCTTCAGGCCAATCAGCATATTGTTTCTGTTTTTTCCCCATGGTTTATTTAGACTTTTACAGTTACAAAATCCATGCAAGAAATTAATCTGTAATTATAATACGTATGTAATAGTATACATATATGCTATTTAGATATACAATACAGTCTAATAAAAAAGGAAGGCACATCAATAAAGAAAGACAATTATGAATCACACCCACATCTTCCCCTCCCACCCACACATCCACCCACCCAGTTTAGGCTTTGCTAATCAATACAGGAAGTTAAGCTAAACTATAACTATACAGGGGACAAAAAACAAACAAAACTCATCAAAACTAAACGGCGTCAACAACAACAACAAAATAAAGAAATGGTTATGGTCATAGGTCGAAAACAAGTGTGTAAAGGATAAGGTCAAGGATCAATATCACCAGGCTATAGGCTACATCATGGCAGTTACTGGATTATGAAGTCTCTAGACTACTGCAACTCCCTCCTGATTGGCTTGCCGGCATGTGCCATCCGACCCCTGCAGCTCATTCAGAACGCAGCAGCTCGGCTTGTCTTCAACCTCCCCAAGTTCTCTCACACTACACCGCTCCTCCGCTCTCTTCACTGGTTACCAGTTGCTGCCCGCATCCGCTTCAAGACACTAGTACTCACATACAGGGCCATGACTAGATCAGCCCCAGCTTACATCCAGGACATGGTCAAACCATATACCCCAACCCGCACCACTTCGCTCTGCATCAGCTAAACTGCTTGCTGCTCCCTCACAGCGAGGGAGAACTAATCACTCAACAAAATCCCGACTGTTCACTGTCCTGGCTCCCAAATGGTGGAACAAGCTCCCCACCGACATCAGGATGGCCGAAAGCCTACACACATTCCGCCGAAGGCTAAAACACGTCGGATAAAAAAAAAAAATAAAAACATCCTGAACCTGCGGCGCTTTCATATGTCTCTTTGTAGCTTTACTTATTTAAAGCTAATGTACTTGCACTTACTACTTGCTGTCTTGAGTTTGTACCTTCACAGTTGAAAGCACTTAATTGTAAGTCGCTTTGGATAAAAGCATCAGCTAAATGACATGTAATGTAATGTAACATGTAATGAGACTGCAGAGCATATTGTTTCTAACACTGTGCCAAAATGCATTCCTCTATCTCAGGGTTCAGCAACCATGTGCTACACTAGCATTAGTTTGCAAGAGAGTTTTTGGGAAATGTTCCAATCTACATGCCAAATGACTTCTTTCACAGCCACTGGCAGGAGCACAGCCTGTTCTTTTTTTTTACTTTTTCCCTATCTGCATTCAGCGATTACTTGCCTTATATGATTGGCTAGTACTCATGCCTTCTTCAAAGAATGCAGCCGAAAGGAAAAAAATAACACTGCCGTCTTCTTTTGTCCACAACTCAAAGATATTCAGTTTACTGTCATAGGGAATGAATAAACTAGAAAAAAAATATTTAAGAAGCTGGAATAAAATAATGTTCCTTTTTTTATAAAAAAAATGACTATAACCAATTAATTAATTATTAAAATAGTTGCCGATTAATTTAATAGTTGACGCTGACTTGTCGATTCATTTTTGCAGCTCTATATGTGGAACACTGATTAACAAGAACATTTTAAAATGGCACTTCATATTAAAAAGGTTGCCGTATCCTGCTTTACCTTAAATGAATGTGGAAACATCTTATTCAAATAAATCAAACTCAATTAAAAAAAAAAAAAAATGCCAATGGTGTGTGTAAATGCCAGTGGTAATATCCACATATACACATTTGCTGTGTATTTCTGTACAGCCATGTTTGAGTTGTAATGTTATGTGGTGTGTGTATGTGTGCAGACCAGCAGCGTTCCTGGCTCCTGCGACAGGTGGAGATCGACACACACTTCCTCTGGAGGCTCAACGTGTTGGACTACAGTCTCCTCGTGGCCCATCAGCCCTTACACCACGATGAACGCCACCAGAGTCTCTCCTTCGCTACTCTAATTATGAGAACCAAAAAGTCAGAGTCTTGACATTTCATGACAGGGTTTCATAAGTTATAGATAGCTATGTTGATAATCAGTTAATCATTTAGCCGTATCTCGCTCTATCTCTTAAAAAAATAACGTCCCCGGTTGTTTGCATTGCCTTAAACCTAGTCTCACTTTGCCTGCACTGCGGAGGAAGGTCTGGCTAGTCCACATAGCATTTCGGGATGGGAGAAAAACAAGCTCTGCTTTATTGGCATTTCTTTAAACCAATCACAATCGTTATGGGCGGTGCTAAGCTTCACACAGAACCAGCAACTGGTAACCAGTGAATAGGGCGGAGGAGCGGTGTAGTGTGAGAGAACTTGGGGAGGTTGAAGACAAGGCGAGCTGCTGTGTTCTGAATGAGCTGCAGGGGTCGGATGGCACATGCCGGCAAGCCAATCAGGAGGGAGTTGCAGTAGTCTAGACGTGAGATGACTAGAGCCTGAACCAGAACCTGGGCCGCCTTCTGCGTTAGAAGGGGACGTATCCTTCTGATGTTATGCAGCATGTATCTACAAGATCGGGTGGTTGCAGCAATGTTAGCAGTGAAAGATAGTTGGTTATCAAGTGTCACACCCAGGTTTCTAGCAGTCTGGGTGGGGACTACCATTTGCACCTCGCAAAAGAAAACGGCACATAAAATATTAAATAAAGTTAACTGTTCACACAATACAGCAACTTGAGTTGTTAAAATAAGCTGGATACACGGTTAAACGTAATTTGCTCTTATTAGTGTATCGTCGTGTGTACTTCGTCCACAGCAATCCCACCAATGGGTCCCAAAACGAGTGTAAGAGAGTAAAACGAGAGAGTAAATGCCATAAACATAGTCTTTGTAAATCTTAACAATCATTCACCGAAAGAACCAAGCAGGCCTGCCTTGTTGCACGATCCAAGTTTTCTTCAAAAGTTGATATTTTCGCCGTGTAGTTTGCTTGCTTGTTTGTTTATTGTTGGTTCCCCAGAGCAAAGGGATTTTGAGAATAGCAACATACAGAAAGCAGAAGGTGAGGGGCAAAGCCTGACGTGCCAGATGTCAGGCAATTATCCAGGAAATGTACTTCCTGTACTTGGGGCTGTGAGACATGTTCGCGTGTCAGGAAAAATAGAAGCAAAGTGACTCATCTGTAGTCTTCTGTCATTTTAGAAAGATCATGGAACATGATCATGTTCATAACAATCATTTGTTCTGTTAAATACTACAGAGCCAGGACTGAGTCAGCCTCTCTCCCAGAAATAGTGTGAGCTATTAGTTACAACAGTTACTAGTTACAACATGTCATATAAACAGTCATATGTCATTGTTTAATTCAGAAATGAGAATCAGAAAAGGATTTATTGCCTAGTAAGGACCACTTACAAGGAGTTTGCCTTGGTGGTTGGTGCATACCTAAACATATTTATTCTTTTGTACAGCACTTTGGTAAACCTTGTTGTTTTAAAGCGCTTAACAAATAAAGTTGGATTGGATTGGATTGGATAGGATATTAAACATTAATATGACATAAACAATAAATCCAGAAACAAATATATACCAAGTACGGTAGTTGTTTAACGTTAAATCCAAAAATGACCCCAATGCGTCATCAGATATTAAGGAAACATGCTAAGTTGAAATACTATCTTTTCTGACAACAATGCTAATGCCAGTATTTTTCTCCTTTTGAAATTTCCGTTCCGTGACGGAATTTCTGTTTGTGTTTTGGCCTATGTGTTGTTATATATGGAAAAGGACGGCAAGGTAGTAGTATTTTTAGTGGTTCCTACCGTAATTCTAAGCCAAAAAGGTCTGTCTGTCAGTTGAGTACAGAGCTCCGTGTGAGCATGGGCTTTTATGACTGTCAGTATAGCCAGCATCTAACGTTAGCTACTCCGCTGTGCTGCGAAGTATGTCTGGCTATGTGAGACAATAATAATAATAAGTTTATTTGATATAGCACCTTTCAACAAAGTCACAAAGTGCTTCACATTGGTAAACATTTGTACAAAACATATTACGTTCTAAAACCAAAAAGACTAAAAACAATCATTAGAACAATTACAGCATGACACCAAAGAATTACATACATCAATCAAAAGCAAATGTAAACAAGTGCGTCTTCAGCTGCTTTTTAAAAGCTTCAACCGAGACTGCAGAACGTAAGACAATCGGAAGGGCGTTCCACAGGTTTGGAGCTACTGCTTCAAAGGAACGGTCACCTCTAGTTTTTAAACGGGTGCGTGGGACAACCAGTAATCCCTGGTTAGAAGACCTAAGGGGCCTGTTTGTAGTGTACGGATGTAGCAGGTCAGATATATAAGCAGGTGCTTGACCATGCAAAGCTTTATAAGTCAGAACCAAAACTTTGAATTTGATCCTGAAATTGATCGGAAGCCAATGTAATGAATATAAAATCAGAGTGATGTGCGACATCCTGCTAGACTTAGTCAGCAGCCTTGCAGCAGAGTTCTGGACTAGTTGCAGACGGTCCTTGGACGACTTGCTGAGACAGGTGAAAATAGAGTTGCAGTAATTAAGCCGAGATGAAATAAAAGCATGAATGATCATCTCAAGCTCAGAAAGTTAAACAGCTCCTCTAAGTTTGGCAATGTTTCTTAATTGAAAGAAACATGTGCGTGTCAAATATTTGATATGTTGATCCAAGAACATGTTATCAAATATTACACCAAGATTTCTCTGTTTAGACTGAACAGCAGAGGACAGGGAGCCCAGCAGCTGACTAATCTTGGAAGCTATAGTATCTGGAGCAACTATAAGGACTTCGGTCTTATTTTCATTGAGCTGTAGGTAGTTGTTTGCGAGCCAAACCTTGATCAAATTGAAACATTTAAGCAATTTCAACACTTGTCAATTTTCAACACTTGTCAGTGTCTTCCAGGTCAAACGAGACATACAGCTGGATGTCGTCTGCATAGAAGTGATAAGAAATATCTCCAAGTTGGCTAATTAAATGTCCCAGGGGGAGCAGGTACAATGCAAATAAAAGCGGACCTAACACGGAACCCTGCGGCACCCCACAGGAAAGGGCCGCAGTTTCTGAGGAATAGGGACCAAGAGACACAGAAAAACTTCTATCTGATAGATAGGAGGTGAACCAATCCAGGGCGCTTCCTGCGATACCAACCCAATGCTTAAGTCTTTCAAGCATGATGTTATGATCAACTGTATCGAAAGCGGCGCTAAGATCCAGCAGCACCAAAACAGTAATTGACCCTTATCAGAGGACATTAATAAACCGTTGGACACTCTGAGAAGAGCGGTTTCAGTTGAGTGATTTTGACGGAAACCAGATTGAAATTTGTCTAAAATGTTGTGTGCATTCAGAACCCCAGTGAGCTGTTTAGCAACAACTTTTTCTAAAATTTTCGAGATAAAAGGCATTTTCGAAATGGGCCTATCATTGCCGGAAGTGATGTATCCAGGTTGGTTTTCTTTAGTAGTGGCTGAACACTTGCATGTTTAAAATATGAGGGAACACAACCAGATAGTAAAGAGCTGTTGAGTATAGCGAGAACCCAAGTACTCACAGACCCAAGAACATTTTTAAATAAGGATGTTGGTATAATATCTGCTGGGCATGAGGAGGATTTCATACTGCTAACCAGATCGGTGAGTTCTTGTAGCGAGATTGGAGTGAAATGGTTCATGATTGGGGGCCGGATTGATTGAGTCGTTAATGGAGTAGTCGTAGGGCTAATGCCATTTCTGACATCAATGATTTTCTTTACAAAGAACTTGAGAAAGTCACTGCAATCCTTATTTGAAAAAATTGGCACTTCAGGGGGAGCAGGATTTACAATATTGTTGATGGTTTCAAAAAGGACTTTAGGGTTTTGTTTACTGGTATAAATGAGATTAGCAAAATAATTTGTTCTCGCCTCCTTAACCATGTTGTTGTATTCTGTTAGTAGTTCCTTGTGATATAGCCGGTGAACATGAAGTTTGGAGAATTTCCACTGTCGTTCTGCCCTCCGACATGTACGCCTGAAACAGCGTATGGAGTCATTAAGCCATGGGGATGAGTTGACGGGGGAAACACGTCGCATTTAACATGGAGCCACATTATCCAACACTGAAATGCAATTTTTGTTAAATGAATGGACCAGATCGTTAATATCCGCATGAGAGGACAGCACTGCGCTTTGGACAAAAGCTGTGGAAAACTTCTCAGCTGATGAGTGATTTAACATGCGAGTACATCTTACATGTTTTTTGGGCAATACATCTGGATTAAAAGACAAATTAAACAAAACAAAACACAATCGTGGTCAGTAATATGCAGTTCCTCAGAGCAAACAGAGTCAATATTAAGACCAAGAGTAAAAACAAGGTCCAAAGTGTGACCCCCAATGTGTGTGGGACCAGAAACATGTTGAATAAAATTAAAAGCCTCAGTGATGTTAAGAAAATAGCAGCTAAAGTGCAAGACAATGATGGTTGATAAAAAATCACTAAGTTCGGAGAAAAAATAATTGTTAGAGCCAGGTGGTCGATAAATTAAAATACAACCCCAAATCAGAAAAAGTTGGGACAGTATGGAAAACACAAATAAAAAAAGAAAGTAGCGATTTCTAAATGTATTTTGACTTGTATTTCATTGCAGACAATACAACAGCACATAATTTAATGTGTTCCTCATGATTTCTATTGTTTTTTTTTTTTCAAAAAAACAAAATTCCTATTTTGGTTCTTGCAACACATTTCAAAAAAAGTTGGAACAGTAAAGCATTTACCACTTTGTAATGTTGCCATTCCTTTTCACAACACTTAAAAGACGTTTAGGGACTGAAGACACCAAGTGATGAAGTGTTTCAGGTGTAATTTTGTCCCATTCTTGCTGCAAACAAGTCTTAAGGTGGGCAACAGTACGGGGTCTTCGTTGTCGCATTTTGCGCTTCAAAATGCGCCACACATTCTCTATTGGAGACAGGTCGGGACTGCAGGCAGGCCAGTCAAGTACCCGTATCCTCTTCCTCCGCAGCCAGGACTTTGTAATGTGTGCAGAATGTGGTTTTGCATTATCTTGTTGAAATATGCATGGACGTCCCTGGAAAAGATGTCTTCTTGAAGGCAGCATATTGTGCTCCAAAATCTCTATGTCATGTCATTATGGCCTACATGGATTATCAACCGAGTTATGGAGGGTGAGAGAGACTGCAGTAGGCCAGGCAGTTTCTCCAGAAGGACTGGGACCGTTGCTCCCAGAAAACAGCGAGTTATGGCGTTAAAAAAGCGTATGTTTCTGGTAACCCACTATCAGAGTAGTCGGGGCAAAAAGGGGACGAGGAGTCTGAAGACTGGGCTGGTCATGGCTGCAAGGAGTACGGACTACACTGCATGAAGGGACTGGAGAATTTTGTGAGCCTACAGAATCGGTACTGAGTGGAGGATTACCAGCCAGGTCTGGTCGAGGAAGCCCACCAGAGTGACGAAACACAGCCTCTCTGAGGATCATGCGCTGAGCGGAGGCGGTCGAGGTCTGGGAGGAGGGAGGCCGCGAGCTGACTTTCCGTTGGATTTTTCCGGAGCCTGGGCAGCGTCGACTTTTTCCGCTGTCATCGGCGGTTTGCCAGCGGGGTTGACAGGCGTTGTGGATGCGACCAGATTTGATCTTTGCGGAGCTGTAGAGGCACCAACTGGGATGACCAGGTTTTCCACAGCTAAAGCAGCATATCAGTTGGAGAGTGACAGGAGAGGTGGAGAAACGGTCCCGTCAGAGCCCCTCTTGCGGCTGCGGACCACCACGTCAACCCAAGTTGACCCATCGAGTGGAGTAGAGCATGAAGAGGGCCGCTGACATGCGGCAGGGTCCCACGCCACAGTGTCTTGCAGGGCCGAGTCCAGAGAAGCCAGCTTCTGAGACTGTCCACAGGCCAGATCCAGGTAACTGGATAATAGGGAGTCCTTCCTCCGAAGTTTGTGATTTGTTTATTTGCCTTAATTAAAAGTGCACTGTCCTTGTTAAAACCGACACAGCTATCACAGGCCGTCGTGGCAAGAGTGTTTGCGGTATCAGCAGTAGTGGTAGCAGTGGTAAGAGTAGGCCTATCCATTGTAGCATCCTTATTAGCAACAGCCATTTAAGAACGCTTTTTCTTTCCTGGCCTTTGAAAAGCGTCCCAGGCTCGGTGGCAGCAAGCTGCCGCCGGATCACGGCCCAGTGGTAGTTTTTTGCGGGCCTGGTAGCAGTTGGCTACTGCCAGATCACGGGGCAAGAGCTGTGCTGCTGTGTTTCAGTGTTGTCCTGTAGAATGCACCCCTGCAGAAAAATGCCTCCCCTTGAATAGCTCCACTAGGATACTGACAGACAAGCGTCTAGCAACATTGTTGGATGCTCCGGTCTCAGCCTGGCAACCAACGTGAACTTTGAGTCTCGGGAGGAGGGGGCGGGGGAGACAACTCTCTCCAGTATTTTGAATTTGTACTGCAGCAACTATTTTAAACACTAGTCAGTATTACATATTGGACCTTTAAACTGGGCCTACAATAACGTGTAGGGCGGCCTAAAGCCTCTATACATACCTTTTTTGCATAGCATACTAAGCTATTACAGTAAAATAGCCTAATAATTGTTGCCATTATTTTATAAATCATGTTTTAATGTTAAACATACATGTGGTAGTAAATCCTTAAGATTAACTGTATCTGTGGATGGCTAACTCAGCGACTACCTTACCCATAGACCAGTAAGCAGTGGGGATTTGCATTTGCTAATAATATGTTGGATTCATGTTAAGATTTTTTAAATTTTAAAATAAAAATAAAAAAAATAACCAATTATTTGGAGGCCCCCCTGCATTGACTCTGAGGATCCCCTAGAGGTCCCGGACCCCTTGTTGAAGATCCCTGGCCTAGAGAAAGCATATATAACATGAATAGAATTGTGGAATGCCATGGCTAACTTTAGCGTGCCTGGAGGATTCATCGTTAACATTAACAAATTGAGATTGATCAGATAAATATATATATAAATAGATAAATTAGTGTGATTCCTTTAATGCCAACTAAGTGTTCCAGTCTCTGTAACAGGATGGTATGGTCAATAGTGTCAAAGGCAGCACTAAGATCTAGTAAGACCAGTATGGAGACAAGTCCTTTGTCTGAAGCAGTTAGAAGGTCGTTAGTAATTTTCACCAGTGCCGTCTCTGTGCTATGATGCTTTCTAAATCCTGACCAAATAAACTATTGCTATGTAGGAAATCACATAATTGATTAGCGACTACCTTCTCAAGGATTTTGGAGAGAAAGGGGAGATTAGATATAGGTCTATAGTTGGCTAAGACCTCAGGATCGACGGTGGGTTTTTTCAGGTGGGTTTTCACAGCTACTTTAAATGACTGCTGTACATAACCTGTTAATAAAGACATATTGATCATATCTAGTAATGGTCATAATCTTAAAGTAGCCTAGTTGGGATGGGTCTAAGAGACAGGTAGATGGCTTAGCTGAAGAGACCTTTAACATTAATTGTTGAAGGTTTATAGGGTAAAAGCAGTCTAAGTATATGTCAGGTCTTATCGTTCTTTCTAGCAGTCCTGCGTTTAAAGGTGAACCGTTAGAAGTTGAGGGCAAAAGGTGATTAATTTTAAAGAAACCTTGGGTTGTTTTTATTTTCTTCTATTAGTGATGACGACTGAAGAAGGAGTCTTTCCGGGATATGTTATCCCAGAGGACTTCGGAGGCAGTTGCAAGGTACCAAGGGGCCCGAAGGACTGCAGTCTCAGCCGTGAAAGAGGCAAAGCAGCGGGTGTGGGAGAAGTTCGGAGAAGACATGGAGAAGGACTTTCGGTCGGCACCAAGGCGCTTCTGGAAAACCGTTCGCCCCCTCAGGAGGGGGAAGCGGGGAACCATCCAAGCTGTGTACAGTAAGGATGGGGACGTTGTTGACCTCAACTGAGGAGGTAATAGGGCGGTGGAAGGAGCACTTTGAGGAACTCCTAAATCCAGCTGATGCGCCGTCTTTGTTAGAGGCAGAGCTGGAGGATGATGGGGGATTGTCGTCCATTTCCCTGGTGGAGGTCACTGAGGTAGTCAAACAACTCCACAGTGGCAAAGCCCCTGGGGATTGATGAGATCCGTCCGGAAATGCTGAAAGCTCTGGGTGTGGAGGGGCTGTCTTGGTTGACACGCCTACTCAACATTGTGTGGAATTCTGGGACAGTGCCAAAGGAGTGGCAGACCGGGGTGGTAGTTACCCTGTTCAAAAAGGGGGACCAGAGGGTGTGTACCAATTACAGGGGTATCACACTTCTCAGCCTCCCTGGTAAAGTCTACTCCAAGGTGCTGGAAAGGAGGGTTCGGCCGATAGTCGAACCTCGGGTTGAAGAGGAACAATGCGGATTCCATCCTGGTCATGGAACAAAGGATCAGATCATTACTCTCGCAAGGATCCTGGAGGGAGCCTGGGAGTATGCCCATCCGGTTTACATGTGTTTTGTGGATATGGAGAAGGCATATGACCGGGTCCCCCGGGAGATACTGTGGGAGGTGCTGCGGGAGTATGGGGTGAGGGGGTCCCTTCTCACGGCCATCCAATCTGTGTATGACCAAAGCGAGAGCTGTGTCCGTGTTCTCGGCAGTAAGTCGGACACGTTCCAGGTGAGGGTTGGCCGTCAGGGCTGTGCTTTATCACCAATCCTGTTCGTAGTATTTATGGACAGGATATCGAGGCGTAGTCGTGGTGGGGAGGGGTTGCAGTTCGGTGGGCTGGGGATCTCATCGCTGCTCTTTGCAGATGATGTGGTCCTGATGGCATCATCGGCCTGTGACCTTCAGCACTCACTGGATCGGTTTGCAGCCGAGTGTGAAGCGGCTGGGATGAGGATCAGCACCTCTAAATCTGAGGCCATGGTTCTCAGCAGGAAACCGATGGAGTGCCTTCTCCAGGTAGGGAATGAGTCCTTACCCCAAGTGAAGGAGTTTAAGTACCTTGGGGTCTTGTTCGCGAGTGAGGGGACAATGGAGCGGGAGATTGGTCGGAGAATCGGCGCAGCGTGGGCGGTATTACATTCAGTTTATCGCACCGTTGTGACGAAAAGAGAGCTGAGCCAGAAGGCAAAGCTCTCGATCTACCGGTCAGTTTTCGTTCCTACCCTCACCTATGGTCATGAAGGTTGGGTCATGACCGAAAGAACGAGATCCAGGGTACAAGCGGCCAAAATGGGTTTCCTCAGGAGGGTGGCTGGCGTCTCCCTTAGAGATAGGGTGAGAAGCTCAGTCATCCGTGAGGAGCTCGGAGTAGAGCCGCTGCTCCTTCACGTCGAAAGGAGCCAGTTGAGGTGGTTCGGGCATCTGGTAAGGATGCCCCCTGGGCGCCTCCCTAGGGAGGTGTTCCAGGCACGTCCAGCTGGGAGGAGGCCTCGGGGAAGACCCAGGACTAGGTGGAGGGATTACATCTCCAACCTGGCCTGGGAACGCCTCGGGATCCCCCAGTCAGAGCTGGTTAATGTGGCTCGGGAAAGGGAAGTTTGAGGTCCCCTGCTGGAGCTGCTCCCCCCGCGACCCGACCACGGATAAGCGGACGACGATGGATGGATGGATGGATGGATGGTTGTAGAAGATTAAGAACAAGGCTTTCAAACGAGTTATAATTTAGTTTAGGTTTAGGATTAACAGGCTTGAATCAAATATGGCTGCAACTCCCCCTCCTCGGCCTGAGCCTCGAGGAATTTGAGTATTAATATGACTGGGAGGAGTGGCTTCATTTAAACTAACATATTCTTCATTGCACAGCCAGGTTTCGGTAAGACAGAATAGATCAATTTGATTATCTGTTATCTGTCAAATCGTTTACTAGTACTGTTTTAGAAGACAGAGATCTAATATTTAATAGTCCACATCTAATTTTCCTATTCTGTTCTATCATTGCAGTGGTAGATTTAATTCCGATTAGGTTGTTAAGTATAGCTCCTCTTTTATTAATCTTTGATTTAACTGATCTGAGTCGGGGGACAGACACCGTGGTTATGGGACTATAAGTGGGTGACTGCTCCAACAGAAGCACTGCATCTGTCATTACTGATTTTAACCTTGGGTTGTCATGGTTTATGACCGATTATAGACTCGGTCAAATTTCTTGATATGAGAGCGGCTCCGTCCAAAGTGGGATGAATGCAGTCTCTCCTAATCAGACCAGGCCTTCCCCAGAACGTCCCCCCAGTTATCTATGTAGCCCACATCATTAGCTGGACACCACCCTGACAACCAGCGGTGGAAGGATGACATGCGGCTGAACATGTACATGTACATGTACGGCTGTACTTCAAACTGAAATTTGCTTCTTGCAGTGCCAATTCAAAAAAGTTCTGGGACACTGTAAAAATGATGGAGAACAAGAACACCTCCTCCCAGCTGCCCACGGCTCAGAAATTAGGTAATAATATCACCACCAACAAGTTTATGATAATAGAAAACCTCGGCCCCCCAGCTCTACAACACCGGCACCCCCCACCAAGCTTCTCCTTTACCCCTATCCTGACAGCTGACGTGTTGAGAGAGTTGCAAAATCTGGACCCATGCAAATCAAGACAACCTTGACCCTAATTTCCTAAAATTATCTGCAAAAATTATCTGCAAATATTATCGCTTCCCCCATTACCAACCAGTTCAACATGTCTCTTGCATCTTCATAGACCTATATCTATCCTACCCTGTCTTTCGAAAGTCCTCAAAAGCTTGGTCAATAAACAGATTACAAACCACCTCGAATCCCACCATATCCTTTCCGCCACACAAGCTGGCTTCCGTGCCAGTCATGGCTGTACCACAGCTACCCTCAAGGTCATAAACGACATAATTGCCGCCATTGACAAAAAGCATTACTGTGCAACCATCTACATTGATCTGTCCAAGGCCTTTGACTCTGTTAACCATTGTAATCTTATCAACAGACTTAACAACCTTGGGTTCTCTCATGACTGTCTCGCGTGGTTCAATAACTATTTTTCTAATAGGGCCCAGCGCATTAAATCTGAGGGCCTGTTGTCTGAACCTATGGATGACTCTTTTCTCCCTATACATCAACGATGTGGCTCTTGCTGCTGGGAATTCTCAAATCCACCTATACACAGACAACACAATCCTGTACACATCCTGCCCCTCTTTGGATACTTTACTTTCAAACCTCCAGGAGAGCTTCAACGCCATTCAGCACTTCTTCCGAAACTTCCAATTACTACTAAACTCTGGCAAAACCAAGTTCATGCTTTTCAATCGTTCGCTGCCCACCCCTGCCCACCTGATTAGCATTTCCACGCTCAATGGGTTGGAACTAGAAAACGTGGCGGTGTACAAATACTTAAGTGTCTGGTTAAACAGTTCCCTCTCCTTCCAGCAACACATAAACCACCTTCAATCTAAAGTTAAGTCTAGGATTGGTTTCCTATTCCGCAACAGGGCCTCTTTCACTCATGCTGCCAAACTCGCCTTGGTGAAAATGACAATTTTACCAATTCTCGATTTTAGTTATGTCAGTTACAGAACTGCCTCAAACTCTCTCCTGAAAAAAACTAGATGTTGTCTGTGTTGGGACCTGAGCCCCATATAACACCCACCACTGCAACCTCTATACATTAGTTGGCTGGCCACCATAGCTTTACCCACCCACAACCTGCGTTCTAGCATGTTACATCAGCCCACACCTCCTTTGGCCACCACTCCTTTCAGTTCTCAGCTGCAAATGATTGGAATGCACTTCAAAAAACCCTGAAACTCAAAATCCTTATCTCACTAACTGCCTTCAAAGTATATCTGTCTGAGCTCCTGTCCGATCACTGTACATGTTAACTGTTCTCCATCGTTCATGCTCTGTTCTCGCAACCCCCTATTGCATTACTGCAATCCATTACCTCTGTCACGCCCCATTTCATATTTGCACAAATGCACATCTTCAACTGCATTGCTATCACATTCTGCTTACATCCTTTTGCACTATTCATCATATAAGGTATGCTCAACTGTCATTCCTCCAACCTTTGATGTCACACAATGTTTTGTACACCACAATCTGCACTGTGTATTGACTCTTTACTACATCGCAGCATTTTTAATATTCTGTCTATTTATGTATACTGTGTTATTAATGATCTACATCATCATTTAGACCACACTTTGCACCTACTGTACATTGACTCTGTACTACATCTCAGCATTTATATAGACATAGCATACAATTTTGATTCCATGGTGCGGCGCTGTGCCTTAAACTCACTCAGCCTCGCCTCCAGAGCAGCGAATAAGCTACATTTATCACATGTATCTTTATCACTAAAGGAGGCAGAAGAATAGCAAAAAATTTGACACACCGAGCAAGAGAGAGCAGGAGAGGGAGAGGAATTAGCCATTACTAATGGCTAAGCTAAAGTAGCTAACAGTGTTTTAACAATTGTGAGATCAGCGAGGCAGTCGCTGTAAGAGAACTATAAGTGCTTGAGTATAACTAGTGTTGTTTAAATGCAATCCAGGCAATTAGTTGCTAAATTAAACAATTAAGCAGAGTTGAGTAAGTTTTTGCTGTAGCAGCAAACTTGCGTCCGTGACACGGGAGCACCGGAAGTGAGACAATACGTCAGAGAGGCGTGTTTCCCCGACTTTGTGCGCTCCTTTCTGTCGGACAGGAGGTCTGTGATCTCCTGCAGCAGAGCCGGGAGGGTGGCTTTGAAATGATACATTAGTGTTATTAGGATGATTCCTACTGACTTTGGTGATTCCTAACTTTTCATCTAGTGCCACCATCAAATTTTTCACTAGTCCAGTGAAAAATTTCAGCATATCCAAAATGGATTGGCATACGGTTTGATAATTCAATTCAATTCAATTTTATTTATAGTATCAAATCATAACAGGAGTTATCTCAAGACACTTTACAGAAAGAGTAGGTCTAGACCACACTCTATAATTTACAAAGACCCAAAAATTCCCGACATTCCAGGAATTCCCCCAAGAGCAAGCGTCAATGCAACAGTGGCAAGGAAAAACTCCCTTTTAGGGGCGGGTTAGGCGGACGCTGCAACTCCTCACACGTTTATTGCAGACTGATCTCATGAAGTGGCGTATGTATGACACACCAATTCATATGCCATTATTGGCGTGTTATCAAGACCCATACTCGCTTTTTAGCGTGTTTATCAACGGCATTTGGCCTCCATTGACTTACATTACCTTGCGATTGCATGTAAATTGACACCGTAGCGAGTAGTATGAAAGGGCAAAAATCTTCGCAGAGGTTGGTAAAACACAGGACTTTCACCCAGGAGAGTAGAGATTGTGTCCCGCGTGTGATGTTTCCTTTCCACGTTTGTTCTTTTCCTAAACCCAACCCACATATCACATTTCCTAAACCCAACCCCGTTCTTCTTTTCCTAATCCCAACCGGTTCTTCTTTTCCTAAACCCAACCCGCGTGTGATGTTTCCTAAACCCAACTGTAGCCTCGCGATAACACGTAGCCTCACAATAACACGCCACGTGGTTTTAGAAGGTGGCGTGTATGTTTACGCTGTGACGTTGCAGACTGCCGTCCGCTGTATACATAAAATGTGTACAGATAACACGCCACTTGGCTTTAGGAAAGTGGCATGTATCATGATGTCATGTTGTTTATTGGATGAATACTTCATAATCCCCTCAGGATGGATTGTAATAACTTTGGTGAACCCTTAACTTTACATATAGCACAATTGTCAGGACAAATATTATCTAATAAATTGGTTCATGACCAAATACCTGCAAAACTATTAAAATCTCAATTAGCCTCAGCTGTACTGTGTTTGGTACTACTTTGCACGTTAGCAAATGATAACATGCTAACATGCTTAACTTATACAATGACCATGGTAAAGATTACCTCCTAAACATTAGTAAGTAAGCATTGTCATCATGAATATGTTAGTATGCTGATGTTAGCATTTAGTACTTATTTATATGCCTAAGTACAGCTTAAGGAAAGTGTTTTGTCAGTTTTTTGATTGATTCATTGGTTGGGCGTCACACAGGGTCCATCAAAGGTCTTTTCATTCTGCAGGGTCTTGTCGACCTCAGTTAATACAGCCCTGGGTTTAGGTTGTTACATTTTAAAACGTAATTGCTATAAGTCTTGTTTCCATGGTGTGGAAAGACATGAAAAAGAACATCTTGGTTACATAACTGTTTCAGAGCTTAAAGAAATTTAAAGTAATTTTGATCAATTTACCAACAGGAAGAAAAAAAAAGTCAGCCTTTCAGTCAGTCCATTGCTATGGTGGTTGGTGCACACATTAATTATCACGATAGGGATCATTCTTATTGACTTTGGTGATCCCCTACATTTTCCTCTAGCACATAAGACATAAGAAGCTAATTGTCATTCCACTACTGTCTGACCGTATTACAATGAAATTGCATTGGTACTCCCTGAAAATTAAATTTACATATTAAAAACACAACAAACTAAAAAAGACTAAAAATTTAAGAAACTATTGAAATTAGAAAAAAGGCAAGAAGTGCTAGTGAAATTGCAACCTTATTGAACATATTTATATATGCAGCAATAGATAATAGAACATTACAGATTAGGTGATGGACATTCCCAATAGAATACAAGATAGCAGCCATTGATTTGATGAGTTGTGAGAAAAGTCTAGGAACCATAATACCACCATAACAGTTTCACTGCTCAGGGAAAGAAACTGTTTTTCAGTCTCGTAGTCTGGGCATGTATGGTCCTGAATCTCCTCCCAGATGGTAGAAGCCTCAAGAGGTGGGAAGCGGGGTGGTTTGGGTCACGGGTGATGTTAGTGGCCCTGCTTCAGCATCAGGCCTCAAAGGTGTTGCTGACTGCTTGTGCTTGAGTTTCGATGATTTTCTGGGCTGCCTTAATTACCCTCTGTTCTAGTTTGTTGCATCCGGCAGACCATTCTGTGATGCAATAAGTCAGTATGATTTCCACTGTGCATTGGGTAAAGTTAAAGAGGAGATTCTGAGGGAGCCTGGCCTTCCTCAGCTTCCTCAGGAAATGTAGCCGGTGTTGTGTCTTACGAATGACAGTTGAAGTGTGTGTGGCCCAGGAGAGGTCTTCTGTGATATAAACAGCAAGGAATTTGAAACTAGAGACCCTCTCCACAGCCTCGCTGTTGATGAAAACAGGGCCAGGGTCTATTCTCTTGGATCTCCTAAAATCCACTACAATCTCTTTGTTTTCGTTTTGCTGTTCAGAATGAGATTGTTAGTGCAACACCAGGCAGTCAGGAGTTGTACCTCATCTCTGTAAGCTCATCATTGAAAATCAGCCCCACAACCGTCTGTGAACTTAATGATGGAGTTTGTTGCATGGGCAGGCTGACAGAGACATGGTGAAGATGGACAGGAGAGGACTCAGCAAACATCTTTAGGGCCCACCGGTGTTTAGTAGTAGTGATGGTAGAGGATATGTGTTTTCCTAACCTGGAAGCTGGAAGGCGGTTGGTACCCAAATCGGTAAGAGTTCAGTTGCAGAAGGTCGAATTCAGGCAAAGGCTGTGCAATTTTGACGCCAATCGGCTTGGAATGACAGTATTAAAGGCCAATCTGGAATCCAGAAAGAGCATCCTGGCGTATGTATTTGGTTTTGCCAAATGCTCCAGGGCAGTCTGAAGAGCTATGCTGATGACGTCCTCTGTTCAACCTGTTTGCACGGTATGCAAACTGATGTTGGTCCAGAGTAGCAGGGATGGTGCATTTAATGTTGGCCAAAATTCAATTCAATTTCAATTCAATTTTATTTATAGTATCAAATCATAACAAGAGTTATCTCGAGACACTTTACAGATAGAGTAGGTCTAACCCACACTCTATAATTTAAAAAGACCCAACAATTCTAGTAATTCCCTCAAGAGCAAGCATTTAGTGCGACAGTGGCGAAGAAAAACTCCTTTTAGGAAGAAACCTCGGCAGACCCAGACTCTTGGTAGGCGGTGTCTGATGGAGCCGGTTGGGGGTGTTATGAACAGTGGCAATAACAGTCACAATAAACATAATGGATCAGTGACTAGAAAAAGTAGTTGTAGTAGTTCATGTCATATCAGGGCACTGCAGGTTACAGGACGTAGCATGGCACAGCAGAGCATAGCTGGATGTAGCAGGGTGCAGCAGGACACTGCAGGACACTGGACATGGACATTTTTCTCTGTTAACTTTATTTGGCGGTATTACATTCAATTTATTGCACCGTTGTGACGAAAAGAGAGCTGAGTCAGAAGGCAAAGCTCTCGATCTACTGGTCAGTTTTCGTTCCTACCGTCACCTATGGTCATGAAGGCTGGAGGTCATGACCGAAAGAACGAGATCCAGGGTACAAGTGGCCGAAATGGGTTTCCTCAGATAGGGTGAGAAGCTCAGTCATCCGTGAGGAGCTCGGAGTAGAGCCGCTGCTCCTTTGCAGGGAGGTGTTCCAGGCACGTCCAGCTGGGAGGAGGCCTCGGGGAAGACCCAGGACTAGATGGAGGGATTATATCTCCAACCTGGCCTGGGAACGCCTCGGGATCCCCCAGTCTCAGCTGGTTAATGTGGCTCGGGAAAATAGGCTATTGCTTTTTTAAATGGAGTCTGGTGGGTTTAGCCCTAGCGACAGAGCGGTTTCTGGTTAAACAGAAAGGTCTCAAAGAGGTTTTAAAGGTCTATCTCGGAAGGGATCTTTTCCACAATGTTGTCAGACACTATATAATAATAATCTAACCCTGTCAGTAGAAAAACGAGCACTTTTGTGAAGGTAAATACAAGCTGGACAATTTCCTTGGGTGCCCAGATAGCTCAGTTGGTAGAGCGGGCGCCCATATATTCAATTAAATTCAATTAAATTCAATTTTATTTATAGTATGAAATCATAACAAGAGTTATCTCGAGACACAACAGTGGCAATAACAGGCACTGTGAAGAGTAGCAGGGTGTAGCAGGTTGTGGCACGGTGTAGCAGGGCACGGACTTGGAGCAGGACCACGGCGACAGCTGCATCCATGATCTTGGTGCCACTCTAATCCAAGGAAACATGCTAGGCGAGAAAAACATAAGGACTCTGGGGAATAGACTAGTCCCCAGAGCTAGGTTAGTAACAAGCATTTCTGGGACATGGATGCACATAAATGGGAAGAGAGAGGAGAGAGAAGCTCAGTGTGTCAAAGGAAGTCCCCCAGCAGTCTAAAACTAAAACAGCATAACTAAGAGAGACAGGTTAAAGAGAGGTGCCTGGTCGGGTTAGAACTCTCCTCAACCGGATCGGGCTGTACTGGCCTGCCTCCCTCTACTTTGATTATATCATTGATTATATGGTAGATGAATCTGACGACTATGAAGAGAAGCAGAGAAAAGAAGAGGTGCCATGTTTGCAGCTATACACCCTCCCCCCGCTGGTCTAGGCAAACGCTGCAACTCCTCACTCCCTAACTATAAGCTTTATCGAAGAGGAGAGTTTTAAGTTTACTCTTAAATGTGGTGACAGTATCTGCCCCCCGGACCCAGACCGGGAGCTGGTTCCACAGGAGAGGAGCCTGATAGCTAAAGGCTCTGGCTCCCATTCTACTTTTAGAGATTCTAGGAACCATTCTGGGAGCGCAGTGCTCTAGTGGGACAGTAAGGTACTATGAGCTCTTGAAGATATGATGGCGCTTGACCGTTTAGAGCTTTGTAGGTCAGGAGGAGGATTTTAAATTCAATCCTGAATTTTACAGGAAGCCAATGCAGCTAGCTAATACAAGCTAATACAGGAGAAATATGATTTCTTTTCTTAGTTATTGTCAGAACACGCGCTGCAGCATTCTGGATCAGCTGGAGAGTCTTAAGGGTTTTATTTGAGCATCCTGATACTAAGGAATTACAATAGTCCAGCCTGGAAGTAACAAATGCATGGACTAGTTTTTCAGCATCGTTTTGAGATTGGATGTTCCTAATTTTGGCAATGTTACAAAGATGAAAAAAGGCTGTTCTTGAGGTTTGTTTTAAGTGGGTGTTAAAGGATATATCCTGAAATATAACTAGTGCTAGTGCTGTTAAAATTAACCTTTCCAATAATTTCATAATCCCTTGGGTGAATGCTGTCACCTGTTATTGTCCAATACTTTGGTTTATAACCAAATACCTGCTTTTCCAGCAGCCAGTTGCCTGTTGTGTTTATCAACGTTTCACCTGATTTACATCATGTTAGTATTGTCATTATGGGTACTACATTTTGACATACTATTTAGCTCAACGCATTATACTGTGCCTGACTTGCCTCACAGACCTGCTAGCATGGCTGTAGACTCTTAGTATTGCACAATCGATGAATAGACAACTTATGTCTGTCTAGACAGAACACTTTACAACACATTAATAGTGGCTACATCCAGAAACTGCTGTGACTCATACCCATTCTCTTCTTTGTGACTCTCATTTTAGATCTGTGAATCC
Organism: Gymnocephalus cernua; assembly: GCA_023631565.1. Taxonomy (NCBI): domain Eukaryota; kingdom Metazoa; phylum Chordata; class Actinopteri; order Perciformes; family Percidae; genus Gymnocephalus; species Gymnocephalus cernua. Next base: position 4,638,736 of record CM042442.1, on the reverse strand, counting down.
AGGCTCCAGCCCTATCCACGCAGGCATGGCTGCTGTGCCTGGGTCAGTCCCAGAAGATGACTCCACCTTACTGTTGTGTAAAACAGATGGCAGCTGTTTGACGCAATCACAAGCAGAAGTTGCATCAAGTGGTGGCATGCTTCAAATGTACCCAGAGCACGCAGTGCCAGGCAGCGACGCAGCTGAGCTTCCAGACTTCCAAGCCCAAAACCGACGTTTACTGCCCAACTTAAAGAATGCTCTGCATGTCATCGATGGGCCTGAGCAGCGCTACTTCATCGGCATCATTGACATTTTTACAGTTTACAGTTTTAAGAAGAGGCTGGAGCATTTGTGGAAGAGACTTAGACATCCAGGCCGATCCTTCTCTACTGTCAGTCCACAGACTTACTGCCTCAGGCTATGTCACTGGGTACAGGGCCATACTAAGTAGGCCCTGGATGAGTGGTGGAGACTTAACCACCAACTCTCAATGAGCATGTCTAAACAACTAAATGGTCAACCAAAGGATACACACATGCACACATATGAAACAAGTTTATCTACATTTGTTCCATGGTTCCAATTAGGGGTGGAACGGTACATGTATTGGTATTGAACCGAAACAGTACGGGCGTCTCGGTTCGGTACATGAATTTACGTGGAGAATACACGGTATAAAAATAAATAAAACTTGCGTGTAAATTAATTAATGTAATGCGGAACTACTGACACAGACACCTAATCTATAGCCCCCCTTAGCTCCTCCCGAGCTCCGCCTACATGTCGAGTCGGTCCAGTCAGAGCCGATAGTCTTTCTCTATCACTCTGGGTCCAGTGAGTCCACACGAAGCAAACTAGTCCCTTCCATATACAACCAAACACGGACGTAGCTGTATCCCTTCTTACCTTGACCACAAATGGCCTCCAGGCCCGTTTGCTTTGCTGTTAGCTCCGCCGTTAGCTAGTTGTTAGCTCTGCTGTTTGCTCCATTGTTAGCTGTTAGCTCCACCGTTAGCTGTTAGCTCCACTGTTAGCTGTAGCGTGTGAAGCTAACGCCAAAACTTGTCACCTGCTCTGTGTAACCGAAGCTGCTCTTTTAACATCCTGCTCTGTGCATTCACATATGAGAGCAGCGCTTGTCTCCCATAGTCACACTACTAGCTGATTGTCTTATTTTGTTTACAAGTTCCAGATGGAGTCTGGAGATGATGTGGGGTACTTACCGTTTACTGTTTACATCTTACTTTATACACTTCAGGCTGTTGCAGCTAGCTCAGGGGAGAGACTGTATGACACTAGGTGGAACAGCCTGAGACACGCATAATAAAAAAAATGTGCCTTTCCCTCCATTGTACTGAACCGAACCGTGATGTCTGAACCGAGGTATGAACCGAACCGTGACTTCTGTGTACCGTTCCACTCCTAGTTCCAATCCTTTTATTTTTCCACATGCTCAACATACATTATATTTGTGTCATGTAGACATTTTGAGCACAGAAAAATATTTTTAGAGAAATTAGGACACATAACATTGAGACTGGTAAAACATAAACTGAAGTTTCATTTGAACATACCAAAAATGATTTTCTACTTACTAAATGAATTGGTGTGTTATCTTTGCTGCAGCAGACATATAATAAATAGTTCATTTTGTAAAACAGCTAAATAAACAAGACAAATTGCACGTTTTACGTTTTAACTCACTATGTGTCCAACTTTAAGAATTTGGTTACCATTCTCCCAGTACTTACCCAGTGACCGATAATCCTACTTGTAATCAAATCTGACAAAAACATAAATTATGGACTCCAATTTTCCGTTTGGCTGAAATTATGAACGCGTATACTGTAGCAGGGATGTTGAGAGAGAAAGAAAGCCACTATTTGAGAGTGCATAGAGCAGGGAATTTAAACGAGGTGAAATTAATCAAACAAATTAATATTGTGAGTTTATGTGGATAACCGAAAACCTGCAATTATATTTATTGAGCACAGAATACATTTTTGTTTGCTCAAATTAAAGGATTAGTTGCATGATTGTAATTTCTCCACAATCTACAATTTTGCAAAAACGTTCCATTTTCGAAATGGTTCATTGTGCACTCATACATTTGAAACAAATGTAATTTCATAGGCGGCATATTTTTCTGTCAGAGCAGTTTTTTCCAAATACTGATCCAAAAGAAGATAGGAAGCTCCTTGCTTAAAAATGTGTGCGTGTGTGTGTGTGTATATATATATATATATATATATATATATATATATATATATATATATATATATATATATATATATATATATATATATATATTGCTCGTGATATGCCTTCATAAAGAAAATCTTAAAAAGAAAAACATCAACTAGGCTTCAGCTACATGCAGATGTCTGCCTTCATGTACTTTGGAACCTTATTTCATGGTCATTATAAGGTTTCACAAATATTGTAGCTTCTTTCTTTGCAAGCAAAGAGCGTTCTGAAGAAAAAGTATTGGCAGCACTGGATGCCTGAAGTTGTGACTGTTTAGGATGATACAAACGATGTAACCAATGTTCCAGATGTTCCAGCATCATGACAAAGTCTTGCAGTCTTTTTAATATATTTTCCAGGCGTGTGCAATGTAAATAATTACAATGCTGTCTGGTAACATGTGTTTTATTGCCCAGACATTTTCCGTTTAGCTTTATTTCTCTTAGTATTTCTTGATTTTAACCTTTTGTGTGTTTATTATACAGTTTTATTGGATACAACTGTAAAAACTTGTGCTTTTATCTTCAATTTTTATTATTTGTCATTTTGACATGGTCCAACATGGATTCTACTTTAGAATATGTTACTTGGTGAGAATTTACCTTTGGCCTAGAAATGCTATGACAAAGAAAACAACCTTAATTAAAACATTTTGTTTGCTTTACTGACCAGTAAAATTTGTATGTGCATGTATCAATGTCTGAATATAAAGAATGAAACTGTGATAATACTCTGAAGCTGCATATTAGTTTTGATGATGCCACCAACTTGCACTTGTCACTCAGCTTTACAGAACTCATTTCTTGCTATTTCACTTTTACACAATAGATCCTTCCCTATGGGAAAGGTATAGCTGTAACCTTTGCTTAATGGATAATGTTTGTTTGGTGTCCTTTCACTTTGGCGTTTCCTCCACTCACACTGACATCACATCCACGTCAACCTGGCAGAGAATGTTTAGTGTCAAGACTTTGTGGGGAATTCCTCAACAAGGGAGGTGTCTTCGGGGTTATCTCAAACAAGAATGATTAGTCTATGACTAAACATCACTTGGGAAATCTATTTATGTAAAACTACATGAGTTAAATAACTCCATCAATGGTGCAAGAAATCATTTTTTTTCAAAGATTACTTTTTGGCCATTTTAGGCCTTTATTGACAAGACAGCTGAAGAAATGAAAGGGGGGAGAGAGGGGGGGAATGACATGCAGCAAAGGGCCGCTGGTCGGAGTCAAACCCGGTCCTGCTGCATCGAGGAGTGAACCTCTATATATGGGCGTCTACTCTACCAACTGAGCTATCTGGGCGCCCATGAAATCATTTCTAAATAAAAAACTGCATTTTTCTCTGTTAACTTTATTTGGCGGTATTACATTCAGTTTATCGCACCGTTGTGACGAAAAGAGAGCTGAGTCAGAAGGCAAAGCTCTCGATCTACTGGTCAGTTTTCGTTCCTACCGTCACCTATGGTCATGAAGGCTGGAGGTCATGACCGAAAGAACGAGATCCAGGGTACAAGCGGCCGAAATGGGTTTCCTCAGGAGGGGGGCTGGCGTCTCCCTTAGAGATAGGGTGAGAAGCTCAGTCATCCGTGAGGAGCTCGGAGTAGAGCTGCTGCTCCTTCACGTCGAAAGGAGCCAGTTGAGGTGGTTCGGGCATCTGGTAAGGATGCCCCCTGGGCGCCTCCCTAGGGAGGTGTTCCAGGCACGTCCAGCTGGGAGGAGGCCTCGGGGAAGACCCAGGACTAGATGGAGGGATTATATCTCCAACCTGGCCTGGGAACGCCTCGGGATCCCCCAATCTCAGCTGGTTAATGTGGCTCGGGAAAATATAGCTTTTTTAAATGGAGTCTGGTGGGTTTAGCCCTAGCGACAGAGCGGTTTCTGGTTAAACAGAAAGGTCTCAAAGAGGTTTTAAAGGTATATCTCGGAAGGGATCTTTTCCACAATGTTGTCAGACACTATATAATAATAATCTAAGCCTGTCAGTGGAAAAACGAGCACTTTTGTGAAGGTAAATACAAGCTGGACAATTTCCTTGGGTGCCCAGATAGCTCAGTTGGTAGAGCGGGCGCCCATATATTCAATTAAATTCAATTTTATTTATAGTATGAAATCATAACAAGAGTTATCTCGAGACACAACAGTGGCAATAACAGTCACAAAAAAGATAATGGATCAGTGACTAGAAAAAGTAGTCGTAGTAGTTCATGTCATATCAGGGCACTGCAGGGCGTTACAGGATGTAGCGTGGCACAGCAGAGCATAGCTGGACGTAGCAGGGTGCAGCAGGACGCAGCAGGACACTGCAGGGCACCGTAAAGAGTAGCAGGGTGTAGCAGGTTCTGGCACGGTGTAGCACGGTGTAGCAGGGTGCAGCAGGACACTGCAGGGCACCGTGAAGAGTAGCAGGGTGTAGCAGGTTGTGGCACGGTGTAGCAGGGCACGGACTTGGAGCAGGACCACAGCGACAGCTGCATCCATGATCTTGGTGCCACTCTAATCCAAGGAAACATGCTAGGCGAGAAAAACATAAGGACTCTGGGGAATAGACTCCCCAGAGCTAGGTTAGTAACGAGCATTTCTGGGACATGGATGCACACAAATGGGAAGAGAAAGGAGAGAGAAGCTCAGTGTGTCAAAGGAAGTCCCCCAGCAGTCTAAAACTAAAACAGCATAACTAAGAGAGACAGGTTAGATTTTTAATTTGGTTAAGACGGCAGGCAAAATTATGGGAACACCTGCACCCCTTAACCCGCAGGAGCTTTTTAATCATGCAACAATCAGGCAGGCTAAGATCATCCTATCTGATAACTCCCATGTGTTGTTCTCGGAGTTTGAGCTATTGAACTCAGGAAAGAGGTACAGGGTTCCTCTCTGCAAATGTAATAGGTATAAGCACTCATTTGTTCCTCTCGCAGTCAAGCTCATAAATGAGCAGCGATGAACATATGACCATGAATTTTATTAATGTAAATCTGTGACTGTATGTATGTATGGATATGAATGCATTTTATACAATGGATTGCAAGGATATTTACATTTATAAATGTTATAAATGTAGCAGCCTTTAGAAAATGGTAATTTGTAATTTGCACAGCTATTTGGGTAGCCTACATGTTCAATGTACATTTGTTTTTCTAACTGTTTTTAACCCTGTGTTTGATGTGTGTCTCTGTTGTTACTCTTGCAGCAATTTCTCTCTGTCCAAAACGAATTTCTCCTTAGGGAGACTAATAAAGAGACTTAGACTTTGAGTTTAAAGAGAGGTGCCTGGTCGGGCTAGAACTCTCCCCAACCAGATCGGGCTGTACTGGCCTGCCTCCCTCTACTTTGATTATATCATTGATTATATGGTAGATGAATCTAACGACTATGAAGAGAAGCAGAGAAAAGAAGGGGTGCCATGTCTGCAGCTATACAACCTCCCCCGCCGGTCTAGGCAAACGCTGCAAGAACGCCCTCCAGTTATCTATGTAGCCCACACCATTAGCTGGGCACCACCCTGACAACCAGCGGTGGAAGGATGACATGCGGCTGTACATGTCATCGCTGATCAGGTTTGGCAGGGGTCCAGAGAAAACTACTGAGTCCGACATTGTCTTTGCATATGCACAAAGTGACTCAACATTAATTTTAGTGATCTCCGATTTGCGTAATCGGGTATCATTACCACCTACGTGGAGTATGATCTGACTGTATTTATGGTTATTTTAGCCAGCAGCTTTAGATAAGATTCTATATTGCTCTATATCGCTTTATATATATATATATATATATATATATATATATATATATATATATATATATATATATATATATAGAGAGAGAGGTTTACTCCTCAACGCAGCCCGGGTTCGAATCTGACCTGCGGCCCTTTGCTGCATGTCATTACCCCCTCTCTCTCCCCTTTCATTTCTTCAGCTGTCCTGTCAATAAAGGCCTAAAAATGCCCAAAAAAGAATCTTAAATTTTTTTTTTTAAAAGTAAAGCTTGTTTGCTCGCTTAATACTGGACCAATGTCAAAGATTCAATGTACAGTAGGTGCAAAGTGTGGTCTAGATGATGATGTAGATCAGTAACAACACAGTATACATGAATAGAAAGAGCATTAAAAAAAATGCTGAGATGTAGTAAAGAGTCAATATACAGTTAGTACAGATTGTGGTGTACAAAAAAATTGTGTGACATCAAAGGTTGGAGGAATGACAGTTGCATACCAGGGCGGATGAATAGTGCGAAAGGATGTAAGCAGAATGTGATAGCAATGCAGGTGAAGATGTGCATCTGTGCAAATATGCAATGGGGCGTGACAGAGGTAATGGATTGCAATAATGCAATAGGGGGGTGTGAGAACAGCATGAACGATGGGGAACAGTTAACATGTACAGTGATCGGACAGGAGCTCAGACAGATATACTTTGAAGGCAGTTAGTGAGATAAGGATTTTGAGTTTCAGGGTTTTTTGAAGTGCATTCCAATCATTTGCAGCTGAGAACTGGAAGGAGTGGTGGCCAAAGGAGGTGTGGGCTTTTAGAGTGACCAAGGAGATGTAACTGCTAGAACGTAGGTTGCGGGTGGGTAAAGTTATGGTGACCAGTGAGTGTAGGTACAGCGGGGCGTTGCCTAGCAAGGATTTGTAAATGAGTTGGTATCAGTGAGTTAAGCGATGAGTGTGTAACCAGGGCCAGCCAATTAATGCATAGAGGTTGCAATGGGGCTCTGGTCACAAAATGGCACGGTAGACAACATCTAATTTTTTCAAGAGAGAGTTTGAGGCAGTTCTGCAGTTCCCCCTATTTAATTTTAGTAAATTAAAATATGTTATTTTAATACATTGATTTGTTTGATATTGTAATTGTTTTTTATTGCTTCATGTTTTTTTTATTGTTTTATTTATTAGGGGTCCAAGCCCGAGTCTGGAAGAACCAGCGGTAGCAAAGCTACGCCGTGGGCTGTGGAACCCTATTGCTTTCCTAAGATTTCTTATTATTATTTTTCCGCCTATAAAACTGATGCTTCAACCTAAACCATACATGGTGGTGGGGGGTGTTGTTTTCAGGACTGGTCCAGATCACTGCAGGGACCTCGGACAAAAAGATTCTGCCACTTCCACCACTAGGTGGCGCTATAGCAGAAAAAAACGTGTTTGGCCTTAAAACTCCCAAACCGTACATCACACATTAAAAATACACATATCCACGCGTTCCCTGATTTTAGCTGAATCTCCTGATATAGGCCACGCCTGTGAAAAATCATGATTTATCGTAAACCTACTTTTTTAACTCCTCCTAGACCATGCGACCGATCTGCACGGAACTTGGTAAGTAGCATCTCCAGACTGACCTGACAAAAAATTATCAAAAGAATTTTTGTCGGATGAAAATTGCGTAAATTACACATTTTCGTAGCTAGCTACAAAGACACAAACTTTGCCATTATCTCGGCCCAAATAAATGGTATCATCGCGCAACTTTAGATTCTTGTTTGTCATGATCCTCTGAGGCTCCCCAACCAATTAAAAAAAATGGCTACTAGGGAGCGCTCCAACTTTAAAAAGTTTATATCTCATGAACGGCTCATTCGATTTTTCCGAAATTTTGAGTGTACCATCTAGGCCCACTCCTGACGCCACGCCTATAGTGGGATTCTGATTCGTCAAAGTAGGCGTGGCCTATGGGACCCAGGTTTGTATTCACCACTTACACTAATGTGAGCAACTTAAAATGTACAGTGTAGATGTATAATGGTGCATGGACCTTACATACCAAAAAGTACACACATGGACCACTAGATGGCGCTATAATGACGTAGACCATGTTTTTGCCTCAAATCGAGGACATGGAGGATATTAAAAACATGATGGACTCTTCAGAAGAGATAATTATCTTGTAATTTGTATGCAATAGAAATGTGGTTGGTCAGTTGGTCACTTTCTTTTTTGGATTTGAATCCTGCAGATCGGACACTTTTTGTTAAGAAAAGACTAAATGCTGCTGTTGTCCTTTCTCAGCAGTGACGTATAACGCATCACTCGAGTTGCTGCACGCAAATAAATGTTGCTGGACTACACTATTTTGTAAACATAGCCATACTGAGAAATGCAGAGAGAGTTTTGTGGAGCTGATAGGCTTAATTTGCTTTGTATTAACTCACTTGGCAATAGCTTGAATGTAACAGACGTTCATTAATATAAAATAGTCAAGCACTATAGCGCATAGTTTCTGTTTCCCCCATGAGGAATTCTAAATAATAAAAACAAACTGTCGGTGCATCCACATGATACTACCTATTAGCCTACTTAATGTGGACTACAAAATAGTTGCAAAAGTACTGGCCCGCAGGCTTGAACATGTTCTTCCTAAAATTATTAATCCTGATCAGGCAGAATTTGTGAAATCAAGATATGGCACAGACAATGTACGTTGAGCACTTAATATCATTCACTATCTTAATACCCATAAAAACCCAGCATTTAAAATTCCGTTGGATGCCGAAAAGGCATTCAACCGCGTAGAAGGGCTTTTTTTGTTCTCAGTCTTAGACAAATTTGATTTAGCTTTCAGTTTTATCAATGTTATTAAAAATCTTTACTTTGACCCAATAGCGAGTGTTAATAACGATAAGACCTGACATATACTGAGACTGCGTTTTATCCTGTAGACCTTCAACAATTAACGTTAAAGGTCCCATGGCATGAAAATTTCACTTTGAGGTTTTTTGACATTAATATGAGTTCCCCCAGCCTGCCTATGGTCCCCCAGTGGCTAGAAATGGTGATAGGTGTAAACTGAGCCCTGGGTATCCTGCTCTGCCTTTGAGAAAATGAAAGCTCAGATGGGCCAATCTGGAATCTTCACCTTATGACGTCATAAGGGGAAAGGTTACCTCCCCTTTCTCTGCTTTGCCCACCCAGAGAATTTGGCCCACCCATTAGAAAGAGAGAGACATCATGGCTTGCAAACAAGTGAAGCATGGCAGTTGGTCAAGGCCAAACCCCCACCCTCCACTTTACCCCTCTCTCCTCCTCAATAGCATTTAAAGCTACAGACACAGAAATGGCACATCCTGAGGAAAGCTCATTGTAGGACTGGCTCTAGTGGCTGGAATTCTGCACCAAGACTGAATTTTGGGAAAGAGACTTCAGATACAGTATTAGCGGACCACTAAGGCCTATATAAAAGCATCCAAAAAGCAGCATGTCATAGGACCTTTAAAGGTCTCTTCAGCTAAGCCATCTACCTGTCTCTTAGACCCCATCCCAACTATAATGCGTCTTTATTAACAGGTTATGTACCGCAGTTATTTAAAGTAGCTGTGATAAAACCTCTTCTGAAAAAAACACCCTCGATCCTGAGGTCTTAGCCAACTATAAACCTATATCTAATCTTCCCTTCCTCTCCAAAATCCTTGAGAAGGTAGTACTAATCAGTTATGTGACCTTCTACATAGCAATAGTTTATTTGAGGATTTCCTGTCAGTATTTAGAATGCATCACAGCACAGAGACGGCACTGGTGAAAAATTACTAACGACCTTCTAACTGCTTCAGACAAAGGACTTGTCTCTGTACTTGTCTTACTAGATCTTAGTGCTGCATTTGACACTATTGACTATACCATCCTGTTACAGAGACTGGAAAATTTAGTTGCCATTAAAGGAATCACATTAAGCTTGTTTAAGTCCTACTTATCTGATCGATCTCAATTTGTTAATGCCAATGATGAATCCTCCAGGCACGCTAAAGTTAACCATGGAGTTCCACAAGGCTTAGTGCTTGGACCAATTCTATTCACCTCATATATGCTTCCTCTAGGCAATATTATTAGGAAACACTCAATTAACTTTCACTGTTATGCGGATGACACCCAATTATACCTATCAATCAAGCCAGACGAAACCAGTCAGTTAAACTTCTAGCATGCAATAAATCCTGGATGACATACAATTTTCTGATGGTAAACTCAGACAAAACCGAGGTTATTGTGCTGGGCCCTAAACTATGGAGCTAAAAGAGTCTTAATAAAGATAAATGCACACACTACATTCACATATGCACACACAGGATTCAAACATGCACACACATGATTCATAAATACACACACAGGATACACAATGCGCACAAAATTCACAAAATTTAAACAGCACAGAAGATTCACAAATGCATACAAAATTCAGAAATGCACACACAATTCAGAAATGCAAACACAATTTACAAATGCACACAAGATTCAGAAATGCACAGGACAAGATTCAGAAATGTATTTCTGATGCACACGCAAATATATCTTGATTTACAAACTGCTTGCGGTCTGTGAACTTCACTGCATTTGTGTGTGAATTTTGAGACTCCCCTGACTTGCCTCGACTCACAAATGCCTTTTTATTTTTTAAACAGGGAATAATCTGCAACCAATCAGATATCTCCCTTGTTTAAGCCAATCACAAGAACGCACCCCACGTGGGGCATTGTTTACTTATAAGCCAATCACATGAACGTGTTCACACAGTGCTATAGAGAGCCGAAGTCCCACCCCTTCCGGTGGACCTCAGGGACCTTAACTCGGAAAAAAATATGAACGGTAGTGAACGGGAAAAAGCAAATTATTTTTTGATCCCGTTTGAATTGAGCCATGGATTACAAATATGATGTTCGTCAATTTAAAATGTAATTTTACAACCGAAGAAAGTCTCAGTTTATTGTTAAACTGTTGAAGTATAAGATTGTGAAAATACGTAATTACAAAGAATACACACTTCATGGATGACGTCTCGCTGAAGCTACGATGTCTCTGTAGGTGTCTCAAATCGCGCACTTCCCTTAGTGCACTCAGGGAAGTGCACTTCGTACTACGTACTTATGGTGCGTTCTTTTTGCCTTGGAAGTCGGAGGTCGCAACTGGGAATGACGTCACACACGAGTTGAATGCGTTCTTTTTGCATGTGGGATTTTCATTGTTTTCATTAGCTCTAGCCAGGTTAGCCATTGTTAGCAATGCCGGTTTAAACAACGTATACGCTGTTTTTTGTGCATACAAACCACGTGACAACACAGAACGCACCGGTGCGCAATGGTGCGTTCTTTTTGCCTCGCAACTCGTATTTTACGAGGTCAAAGCCGTAAACACGCCCCCTGACCTCGTATTTACGAGCTCGGAACTCGTACAACCACCAAGGTACCCGAGCTGAAAATCCAACATGGCTGCCCCCTGTATCGACAGTTGTGAAAGCTGTAGTAAAATAGTTATAAGCACTTTGTGTCACACTAAATCAGTCGTACACGCAGCGCTGTCTTCTATCTGTGTTGTCACACGGTTTGTATGCACAAAAAACAGCGTATACGTTGTTTAAACTGCTAACAATGGCTAACCTGGCTAGAGCTAATGAAAACAATGAAAATCCCACTTGCAAAAAGAACGCATTCAACTCGTGTGTGACGTCATTCCCAGTTGCGACTTCCGACTTCCGAGGCAAAAAGAATGCACCATTACTTGCATAGTGCATAACATTTGACGGGGGAGTGTTGTCTCAAATCGCGCACTGCCTTATGTACTTACCAGAAGTGATGATCACAACATCTCAGTCCTCCTCTTCTGTGAAATTGTGAATTGTACCCAGCGCAGAGCACAGCACAGAGACAAGCAAGATGGCGCCTTTGTTTGGCATGGCCGCTGCTGTGTCACATTTGTGTCGTTTTTATTTGTTTTTATATGTCTCTTTTATGGTCACATTAACCTTGCCTTTAAACTATTGTGTCACCGCTGTTCAGACATACGATCGTGTCACTCTGATAAACATTGGAGTGTATATGGAAGGACTCTGTAACAGCTGGGAGAGTTACAGTCAAACTTTTCCACCCCCGTTGGTGTGTGTACCCACCCTATTTGATTACCGATTTGTGCTTCGGGGTCGTGGAAATCCCAAGAAGAGACGAAGGAGAAGGGGTTGCAGAGCTGGCGTTCGAGTCGGGATGAGGCTATCTTTGTGGATGGGGGTGCCCAAGCTTCTTTGCGGGCAGCGGCCGCGGTGGCTGCTGCCGGTTTTTCCCTGGGATGTATGCGCTGGGGGCGCTGTGTCGCAGGGTCGCCTTCAGCCCGTCCTGCCCATTGGAGGAGATCCCCTGTGGTCATCGTGGTGCGGTGGTGGAGACGCAGTTAGGAAACTGCAGTTTGTGGCCGACCTGCCTGACCAGCGATTGGCCGCACGGCACCGCTGGAAATCACGTGACTGTGCCAGGTGTCTGCGGCCACTACGACCTGCCATTAAGGAGACCGGTCTGCCATCATCGCTCCGTTTAGCGCTGCTCAATGCTCGTTCCATCACTAATAAGGCATGCCATCAACGATCTTTTCACCAAGGAAAAGATGGATTTTATGTTCCTTACAGAAACATGGCAAAAGGATAAGGAAGCTGTTCATTTAAACGAGCTGTGCTCTGCAGACTGCTCTGTGATTGGGACACCTCGAACGGCTCGTCGAGGCGGCGGCCTTGCTGTTGTGTATCGTGACAGATTTTTATGCAGAGAAATTCACTCCGAAACCTTCTCCTCGTTTGAGTCACAGATGATTAAGGTCGGTTCTGTTAACATTTTTTACTGTGTGTTAATTTACCGCCCTCCTGGTCCTGCAGGTATCTTCCTTACTGACTTTACTGATTTTTTAACCTCTATGATCAAGCTGGAGAAAGTTTTAATTATTGGAGATTTTAATCTTCATATTGATGATATGTCATGTATTGCAGCTACAGATCTCCTATCCATTACTGACTCTTTTAATTTTACGCAACATGTCTCAGAACCTACACACTTAAAGGGACACACCCTGGACCTTGTTTTTACATTAGGTCTTGAGATAGTAAATGTGTGTGTGGAGGATGTACATGTGAGTGATCATAGTTGTGTTTTCTTTAACCTGAACTTACCTCTGGACCCTTCGCCTCTGAGAATTAAGACTCAAAGGAGAGTTCTTAACCAGGATGTTGCTGAGAAGTTTTCTATTTTGTTTGATCCATGCCAGCTAAGGGGTTGTAGTGATGTAAATTTGTGTATGCTGAGTCTTTTAACAGACAATGTTTAGCAATTTTAGATGTAGTGGCTCCTATGAAATCAAACATTGTCTCTCTTAAAAAGCCCTGCCCGTGGATAAATACATCTATTCAGAGCTGTAGAAGTAAACGTCGGAAAATAGAGCGCTTATGGAAAACAACTAAACTTGAAGTTCACAGACTTTATCTTAGGGAATTAACTGCTTCTCTAAATGATCTTCTGAAAAGTGCTAGAACTAAATACTTCTCTCAGCTAATATCCTCTAATAAGAAAAACCCCAAATTCTTGTTTGACACCATTAATTCTATGGTTTCGCCTTCTGTGTCTCCAACTGCGGTGCTCTCTCTGTCAAACAGTAATGTTTTCCTTAATTTCTTTGTAGAGAAAATTCAGAATATCAGAGCTAGCATTTTACCACCTCCTGCATATATCAAGGCTTGAACTTTGGCTCTTTTCCATCCGTGTTTCTCTTTCAAACTAGTGTCATTAGATGATGTTACCACTCTCCTAGACAAGTTGAAGCCCTCTAATGGCCACAGTGATGTTCTCCCGACTATACTGTTTAAGCAGGTTTTTGATAGTATTGGCCCCTGTGTTGTAGAAATGATCAATACTTCTCTTCTAACTGGTGTGGTTCCTGACTTCTTTAAACATGCTATTGTTGAACCTGTTCTTAAAAAGCCCAGTTTAGACCCATTGCAACCTATTAATTATAGGCCTATATCTAAACTCCCTTTCATGGCTAAGATTTTAGAGAAAGTGGTAGCAGAGCAGCTTACTACTTTCTTAGAGATAAATGATATTTTTGACAAATATCAGTCAGGTTTTCGTAAAAAACATTCTACGGAAACTGCACTAGTTAAAGTTTCAAGCGATATTTTGATGTCAGCAGATTCTGGGAAGCATACAGTGTTAGTTTTATTGGACCTTACATCTGCCTTTGACACTATTGACCACAATATCCTGATTGATAAACTTCAGGATCTATTAGGGATATCTGGATCAGCTTTAAAATGGTTTACATCTTACCTTACCGGTAGAAGTTTTAGTGTTTTTATAAATCAGATCATGTCAGATACTGCAGGCTTATCGAGTGGTGTTCCTCAGGGTTCTGTCCTGGGACCGATTCTGTTCCTTCTGTATATACTCCCTCTAGGACAGATAATCAGCCAGTTTAAAGATGTCTCTTATCACTTGTATGCAGATGACATTCAGTTATACTGTTCTTTTAAGCCTACTGAGTTATTTAAACTGTCATCTTTAATCAACTGTCTGAGTGGGATCAAGCAGTGGCTAAATGATAACTTTTTAATGTTGAACTCGGCTAAAACTGAAACTTTAATCATTGCCCCTGAGCGGAGCATCCCTCTGATAAAACAACATCTCGGTGACCTAGGCTCGTCTGTTCAGCCGAGTCTCAGGAGCTTAGGTGTTGTTTTTGATGCGGCCATGTCTTTGGAGAAACACTCGAAGCAACTCATTAAAAACTGTTTCTTTCAATTAAGAAACATTTCTAAGATAAGACCTTCAGTGTCAAAGGCAGAACAGGAGATGATAATTCATGCTTTTATTTCGTCTCGATTAGACTATTGTAATAGTCTTTTTATTTGCCTTAATAAGAAGGATCTTGGCCGTCTCCAAACTGTACAGAACTCCGCCGCTAGGCTTTTAACCCACACAAGTAAAAGGGCACATATCACTCCTGTCTTGGCTTCACTCCATTGGCTACCAGTGAAATTTAGAATACATTTTAAAATATTGGTTCTAACTTTTAGAGCCCTGCAAGGACAGGCGCCCGCATACATCTCTGACCTGATACAGTTGCATACATCCTCGCGTAGTTTGAGATCAACAGGTCAGAGATTTTTAGTTGCCCCCCGTACTCATTTTAAAACAAGAGGGGGCCGTTCGTTTCAAGCTGTGGCACCCAGGTTGTGGAACGCCTTGCCTCCTTCCACACGCTGTTTGGACTGTGTGGAAAATTTTAAAACCCAGTTAAAAACCCTTCTTTTTAAAGAGGCTTTTAACTAGACTGTAGGGTGGCTAGGCCAGTCTAATGTGTACTTCTGTCCTTTTGATTAGGCACTGTAATGTTTTTCATAAATGTTGTGTATTCTTCCTTTTGTTGTGAAGCACTTTGTGATTTTTATCTGTGAAATGTGATATAGAAATAAATTTTACTTACTTACTTACTTACTCGTGAAAAATACATTTCTGCTTTGTTCATCAAAATTAATGTGATTGTTTTTATTGTTGCTTGTATTGGCCCTCTGTTTTATGCAACCGTAAACGTTGTATGATGATAGTCATACTTTTGCTATTAATTCATTGTAAAAAAATAACCAAGAAATGTCCATTTTGAGTTATTTTAGCAAAATTGGAAGAATTAAAATGGTGTCCAACTGACATATAACGTTAACATAGAAAATAGTCATATTATATGAGAAAAAGAGAGTTCTCTGCGCTTCTGTAATCCACAACAATCCGGTGCAACCAGGGCAGGATTAAACAGTGCAGACAAAAAGAATCGCTGGTGGAGCACAGTCAAGGACTCTGATGAAGATGTAACTTTACACCGAAACGTTAGTCATTGTTATGCACCTTAAAAAAAAAATAAAACTATGAAATAAGTGCTGCACCAGCGATTCTTTTTCTTTTTCTCTAGTCATATTATATGTTTATATAAGGGTCTTTATTGCAATAGCTATTAATTACAGTGACAATACAAGAGTGAAAGCAGAGGCAACCCAATAGACATTTAAATAGATCATATTGTTCTATTAATTTTTCATTTCATGTATGCTTGCTACAGTCATGCAACACTAAAGATAACACATACCATTAAATACATTCAATAACATTTTATTTTAAAAGACGGTGCCATTGCTGGGCCTGTACTTTGATGGGTAAAGTGATATGAGGGTGGACTTCAGACTCTCCAGGGGATCCTGTAACTGTACATCCTCGGCATGGCTGGGGACCCGTCATCGAGGCCCTTGTCTTTCTCTTTTGGCTAGCCAGCGGTACCTCTTATTTTGGTTTAGCCAGAGCCTTTGCTATGCCCCGGGCCACTGTGCACCGTGCTGTCCACAAGACCAGCAGGGAAATCCTCTCTCTCCTCCCCCAGGCCGTTCGCCTTCCAGCAGAGGAGGACTTCCCTCAAGTTGGCAGCATTGACGGCTGCCACATCCGTGTCTCTAACAATTATATAAGTCAGATCAGGACAGAAACAGCACTGTTAATACGTTATAACATAGCATACATTAACATACTGTAACATTACTGCTAACGCTCGCAGCTTAGCTAATGTATATTTACAAGATCACACATCTAACGCTAAAATCGTCTACAGTGAGGACGATAGTTTAACACAATAAACAACAGTATACCACAACACATGTAATGTTAGCTAGGTTATCACTTATTGCCAGTGGTTAAACCAAAGAGTACCGGTAACTTCTATACTCTTTGGTTAAACTGTGCCGCTGTTAGCTAGCTAAGGTTAGCTAAAGCTAGCTTGATAACATGTCAAATTACGATACAAATAAACGTTATAAATAGCAGTACAAAAATCATCACCAAATGCAAAATTAACCAAATATACATAAACAGGTGGCTTATATGTTATAAAAGTATATCAAAAAATCTTATATTCAACTTACATTTGTAATACTCCGTGGATTCCGCTGTAGTGTATACATTATCAAAAGTTTTTCACTTTGTTAGCTCCGCGCCTTCTGCTACGCTGAACGTGTTCATGTGATTGGCTTATAAGTAAACAATTCCCCACGTGGGGTGCATTCTTGTGATTGGCTAAAACAAGGGAGATATCTGATTGGTTGCAGATCATTCCGTTTACAAAATGGCATTTGTGAGTCGAGGCAAGTCAGGGGAGTCTCAAAATTCACACACAAATGCAGTGAAGTTCACAGACCGCAAGCAGTTTGTAAATAAAGATATATTTGTCTGTGTATCAGAAATACATTTTTCATTTTCTTGTCCTGTGCATTTCTGAATCTTGTGTGCATTTGTAAATTTTGTTTGCATTTCTGAATTGTGTGTGCATTTCTGAATTTTGTGTGCATTTCTGAATCTTCTGTGCTTTTTAAATTTTGTGTGTGTATTTGTGAATTTTGTGCGCATTTGTGTATCCTGTGTGTGTATTTATGAATCATGTGTGTGCATGTATGAATCCTGTGTGTGCATTTCAATCAGGAGAGACTTTGTTTGCAGATATGCAAAACAACAATATTTATTATACAACTGCATGACAAAAATGTATGAGTCCTTTGGAGATTAGACTCCATCAAATTAATATTTTTTAAAGGGGTAGAGAATAGGAAACATATCCCCCGATGGAGTCCCTCCACTGGTGGCGGCGGAGAAGAGACCGGGGACCAGACCGACGAGGCAACGGAATGGCCATCCGGGAGAATCATGAAGACTGGAGGCGGCAGGGGAGGTGGAGGGTTGAGCTTTCCTGAAACGAAAAAGTGACACCAAAAGAAACCCATTTAAGCAGAGCTGTAGTGCTGCGATTGGTCCTTGAATTCCGTGGTCATGACTGATTGGTTTAAGTGAAAGTATAGCTTCTAAACAGCTGATTTGATTTACGGAGAAAGAGTACTGATTGGGTTAACGACGTCTTCCTGAAAGAATTTGCGCTGAGCTTCATTTCAATCAGGAGAGACTTTGTTTGCAGATATGCAAAACAACAATATACAACTGCATGACAAAAATGTATGAGTCTTTTGGAGATTAGACTCCATCAAATTAATAATTTTTAAAGGGGTAGAGAATAGGAAACATATCCCCCAAAACAAGACGGGAATTATAAATTAGAAGATATGATTTGTGTACGCTAATCTCATGCGTTCGTAAAAGCCTACTAGCATATATACCTTAATACTTACCTCCTGCGGCAACAGATCGGAAACTAGAGCTATCGGTGAATTGATACAACCCCCAAAACTGAAGTAAATAATTCCCGCAATTTGGTCAGGCGGACACATCCGCAGAACGGAAAGAATGATGTATCTCACTGAAGTGTCAATTCAGGTCGGCGAAACACTGAACACCTGTGTATCTGAAAATAGATGGAACAAATGCAATTCTTCTTCTTCCTTTTTTCGACCCGAAACATGCGGCCGCTTGGCAATTCGGGCTGGGAAAAGCAATTTAAGCCAGCAAGCCAACAAAATAAAAGCAAATAAATTAGACCAAGTAAACTCCGACCACACGGCCGGCAACGGCCACTCGGCATCGCCCGATACCGGAAGAACCAAACCATGGCGACGCAATTCATGCTGGCAACGACCACTCGGTCGGCATCGACCGCTTGGCTGGCATCGACCACTCGGCCGGCATCGACCACACGGCCGGCATCGACCACACGCCCGCTTCGGCAATTCAGGCCGGGAAAAAGATGGCAATTCAGGCCAGCTACCACACAAACAAAAGAAAATAAATCAGACTAACTAAACTCCGACCACACGGCCGCTTCGGCGATCAGCCGGGAAAAAACAACTTTTTTTTTTTTTGTGTATATTTGTCTTTGCATACAATTATATATTATACAATTGTTATTTGTATACAATTTATATATTGTATATTTATTTTAAATTACTTACCTTACTTAAACTTACTTTAACTTATACTTACTTTACCTTACTTAAACTAACCTAACTTACCTTTACCTAACTTACTTAATCCAACTTAACTTACTTACCTTAACATACTTTTACTTACACTTACTTAACGATGGCCGGAATGTCAATACTGGGCATACGTCACCACATACGGAGAATGTGCGACATGAGCAGCACACACTACCACCACCACCAGTTATATGCATGCTTACCGGAATAAGCTTCGAGATCTGGTAAAGTTTATTTATTAACTTGTTGCTTGCCATTATACAATTCTAGCCTTAACTTACTTAACCTTAAACTTACAACTTCTTACTTAACTTACTTTTACTTACTTTAACTTCTTACTTTTACTTCCTTAACCTAAACTTCCTTAACCTAAACTTACCCTTAACTTTACTACCTTACAACTTACTTTACCTTAACTTACAACAACTTACTTAACTTAAAAATACTTACCTTAACTTACTAACCATACAAAGAATGTGCGACATGAGCGGCACACACTACCACCACCACCAGTTATATGCATGCTTACCGGAATAAGCTTATACAATTCTGACCTCCGCACAGGGTCCGGTTTACAGCCTTAACATAACACGGCACAGCGTACAGGTAGCTGACCTACCCCTCACACACGTATGGTTTTGGACTGCAAAACATGGTACATACGAGATGCCAACATGTAATTGTGCAAGTATCAACTTATTGAATGTGAGAATTCATCAGATTATGATAAAACACCACCACCGGTATATGCTTGATTACAATGGTTACTGAGGTGAAATTGCTTTGATGAGACAAGCTTAATGATGGTTATACCACATTAAACATTAAATTGCCAGATAAGACCGTGCAAGGGAGCTAGTAAGAACATTATCAATGACATAGTCCATCATAGAAATAAAGCAGGAGAATGCGACTGCTTGGCTACAAAACGGCACCTCTGCGTTAAGCATGTTAGCATATAAGCAGTATGATATAAATGTAGCCAGAAGGCTGAGAAAGGCCACGTTCCACGTCAGCGCTAATCTCGCGTATTTACGCTGTGATAAGATAATGCTCTACGTTGAGCATGGTCCAATAAAGTCAGTTTGACCGTCCTGCAATGGACAGTTTAAACATGCCGTAGAGAAATCAGATTAAATGTGCGGAATGATGAGGTCAAGTCTGGACCACACTGCGATGACGTCATGTAAAACATGCTCAAGATGAGACATCGAACATGATAAGATCCTGTAGAAGTGCGGCAAAGAAGGGTCCTTGCTGCAAGATAAAATACTGTTAAACGTAATACAGAGATGAGAACCTGGTCAACTTGCTGCAAAGATGAGTTTGCGTTACATGCTTGATAGAATGATGAATAACCACCTCTTTGCCAGGTAAGATGGAACTACCGCTAGCAGGCGAATCCCCCCAAGCTAATGAAGCATGAGTAAAAGCTAGTGCATGCATCAGTTATTTCAATTTAGCGTCTTGTAGTGCTCAGATACGAAGCCAATGCTAGCGCAATTTAAGATGGAAAGTTTAATAAACAGAGTAGTGATGAACCGACCTACCACCGGTTCCATGCATCACTTACCAGAGAGTAGCCAGGCAACGAGTCCTACAACCGATGATTGAAACTCTACAATCCTGTAGTGATAGACCACTACTTACAATCAATATAATTTATATAAGTTATTACTAAAAAGTATTTAACAATGTCTAGTCAGTTAATTATTTATATCTCTATGTTCACACAATTAGTTAAATGTTTACAGTTTTTTTTTTTTTTTTTTTTTTTATAAAAACACAGTCAGGATATTCTGTTAAACTGCCACTTCTCAGAGTCACTCACATTTACCTTGGTCTAAATTCTCGCTTCTGATTGGATAATTCAGTCACGTGGAAATCCGAACAAGGAAGTGAGTGGTGTTCAATCAAGGGGCCAGGCTTCTCTCCTCAGAGTGAAGCCTCCTATGGCGCCATTTTGATGCTAATAAGCTATCACCCCCCGTTAGCATCCCATTGACTGCCATTCATTTTGGCGTCACTTTGACAGCCAATAACTGTACATCTGAAGCGTTTAAAGACTTCATTTGTCCATTGTTTATTTCTAAAGAACACGACAATGTATGAAAGGCTCCATTACCTTGTACCTCACGTTATGGCTCCGTAGCAGACGTTTTTATAAAAATAGGCTAACGATTGTGTCATAACCACGCGACTTACTGTCATAGTACAGAAGTTACCGTATAGTACAGGAGAAGCTCGCAGGCAGTTTCGACGTACGTTAGCTGTTTAGTTTAATTACTAATGTTAACTAGCATTTAAGTTAGTAAATAATTAGCCTGTGCCTATGTTATCTCCTTACATATACCTACGCTCTCCGTCTCTGCAAGATTCGGAATGATTGAGATTTCTCTTGGCACAGCTACCAGAAGACTTACAACGTTCAGACACGTTGCTCACGTCACATCTACGGTGGGAAGCTCAGTTTGCAGCTGCGCAGTAACACTCGGCTATCACCGGAAAAGTGCTGGTAAGAGGCTTCACTTGTCTCCGTCAAAAACAGCGGGATCGCTGTGTCCATTTTATATACCGTCTATGTGTTCAGTAAAGTACCGCTTGAGAAAGTTAACATCCTGCTGTTTAATATATGTATATATAGGGAGTAATCCACCACATACCGAACCCTCACGTTACGATGAGGAAAGAGCTGCTTCCAACGACATGAACAGTAAACACATATAGGAGCTTAGCAATAAGAAGCAGAGTGTATACCGCCGTAAATGCGCACGTAATTAGAAACGTGAACGTAAGAACGAAATGTTTGAACACTCTATAAGCAAACCCAGAAGATGGAAGCTACTCGCCCATTATGCTCCCAATAGAAGGTCAAGCCTGATGCATTAATCAGAAGATATAGAATACGGTAGGAACCCCCGATATGCGGAGTAAGCCACGGGCGAAACCACGGATTTAGACGGCGCCCGGGAACTCAGCCAAGCGACCGTGAAGGCGGAAACATGAATGAACAAAACGCAACCCTAAAAAGACAACTCAACTTCAGAGGGTTTGGGAGCTCCAGCTGGGTTGAAACACACTGATCCCTCTGCCATGATAGAACCGGATGAAGTCTTGGTCAGCGCCACCGGAGTTGGCGGCGGGAACCAGCTGAGCAGGTCAGGTCAGAGCAGGGCCGGGCGGCGATTAGTTGCTGACATCGAGGCAACGTCCTCAGGAACATGCAGACGTGAGTAGATAACTTGCTGGATGAAATAGAGCTGCCAGGTGCTACAGTGCTATCCGCGTGTGTCCATCATAGACAGTTAGAGTTTTCCACCGTTGAGCGAAAAGCTGCTTGAACAGGAAACCGTGCAAGAGAGAAAATTCCTCTAAGATAGGCATCAGCTGTTGAGCGGTTTCCTGAAACGAAAAACTGACACCAAAAGAAACCCATTTAAGCAGAGCTGTAGTGCTGTGATTGGTCCTTGAATTCCGTGGTTATGACTGATTGGTTTAAGTGAAAGTATAGCTTCTAAACAGCTGATTTGATTTACGGAGAAAGAGTACTGATTGGGTTAACGACGTCTTCCTGAAAGAATTTGCGCTGAGCTTCATATGTGAATGTAGTGTGTGCTAGTGATGGCGAACTGAAGCTTTCTGAACCAGTGAAGCTTTCAATCCAATTGTATCGAAAAAAGGTTCAGTACTCGAAGCTTCAGAACTCTATGAGGACATCTGGTGGTGAAAGTTAAGATAGCATTGTGTCACAAACTGTTTCACAGATATTAGCCATGAATGTCTTCGAGTCGAAGATGAATACATTTTGAGTATAAATTCATGGATAAATAAATAATGACATAAATAACTAAGCCTATTTTGGACCTTGCATGAATAGAAATGTAATTGCCTTTTCCACAGGGTTCCTCGATTTCAAAATTCCATACCACAACCCAGACGTGTTCATTCAAACAGCAATGAACCATTAGGGGTTGAAATTAGTGACATAACATAAAACAGTTCACTATGAACCCTATTCAAGAAACTAAAAATGAAGTAAAATAATTACATACGTATATTAAAATAATGCATTTTTAAACTTAACACAGAACTTATATTAACATGAAAGTATTTAATCACAAATGCACACAGTTAGGCTTTTGGTTGTAAACGTGTCATGTGTTTGTAAACAAATACATTAATTTGGGAGGGAAATGAATAAAGAACACATTGCTCACACATTTCTGTGATATTGAGTACGTAGCCTAGAGCAACATTGTCTCAGCCTAATAGGTGAGATAGGCAGCGCAGAAGTAGAGGTGCAGCGGTACCTACTTCTATACACTCTCTACTTGCTATACACTTTCTATGAACTCTCTACTCGTTATAATAATCGCTATAATAACCTCTATTCACTAACTCTCCTGACTCTGTTGACTGCAACAACCCACAAAGGAACGCCCCGTGTCGCGCAGCTTTAAATTTAACTTCGAAGCAGTCACGTGGGTGTGTCTGAAACGAAGCTTCGGACGTCACTGGTCACGTGATTATCCCAAAACGAATCAAGCTCCGATACAAAGCTTCATTCCGAACTGGTTCATGTTTTCGATACATGCCTCGAAGCAGGGGGTTCACGGGTAACATCACTAGTGTGTGCATTTATCTTAATTGAGACTCTTTTAGCTCCATACTAAACACCTCCGAACCTCATTATCTAAAGATATAGTAACTCTGGATGGCATTGCCCTGGCCTCCAGCACTACTGTCAGAAATCTAGGAGGTATTTTTGATCAGGATATATCCTTTAACGCCCACTTAAAACAAACCACAAGAACAACCTTTTTTCACGTGCGCAACATTGCCAAAATTAGGAACATCCTGTCTCAGAACGATGCTGAAAAACTAGTCCATGCATTTGTTACTTCCAGGCTGGACTATTGTAATTCCTTACTATCAGGTTGCTCAAATCATAAGTCCATTATGACTCTTGTTGAAGATTCTGACGTGTTCAGAATCTCTGAAGGAGAGGCTTTGGATGCCACAGTCACGGTGCATCCCCTCCCTATCTCTGCTTCTCTGCAGCTCTTAGCCATGCTGTTATAGCTTTAGACTTCCGGGGGACTTACTTTGACACACTGAGCTCCTCTCTCCTCTCTCTTTTCATTTATGGGCAAATGCTTGTCACTAACCTAGCTCTGGGGAGCTTGTTCCCCGGAGCCCTTATGTTTTCTCACCACACAGTTTTCCCTGGAATAGGGAGGCACCTAAATCATGGTTGCAGCTGTCGCTGTGGTCCTGCTAGGCGCCCTGCTATGCCCTGCTACATCCAGCTACGCCCTGCTACATCCAGCTACGCCCTGCAGTGCCCTGCAGTACCCTGCTATGTCATGCTATGCCCTGTTACACCGTGCTATGCCCTGCTACATCCAGCTACGCCCTGCAGTGCCCTGCAGTACCCTGCTATGTCATGCTATGCCCTGTTACACCCTAATAGTGTTCATTTTGTCACCTATTTTTAATTTAGTGTTAGTGCCAAATGTCCTTGTTAGTTTGTTAGTTTAGTCTTTTTTATTATAAAGAGGAGGGATTCTTTATGGATTAGTCTTGAGTCTCTGGCATGTCATCCTAGAAGGCTTGAATCCCTCCCCTTTATCAATGATATGGACCAGGTGAACTCTCTCAACACTAGGCTCGTTCAAGATGATGATTTTTATTGATTTTGAATTGATTTAAAGACTTATTCTGTACAAACCACATGTTGTGTGGCTGATAGTTATGTTTGAAAGTCAGAGAGACTAAATCTGTTCAGATTACGGATCATCTAGTGTGTTAAAATCAGCAACAGATCGCATGTAGAGCATTTTGACAGCTACTCTGTCACGATAAAAACAACTGGAGACCGTGTACAAGCTGATATATGGGTCTGATAACATTTTAATAAATCGGAATCGGACCACAGTGTTTCTGTCACTTCCTGTTCAGCCTGCAGGCTTTATTAACATTATTATTTACAACACATTACAGGTCTGGAGGGATGTAAAAAAAATAAATCTAAATATTCCCTCTGCTATCTCTGCTTGGTCCCCCCTGACAGTGCAGATCAGGAGTATTGGCAACAGTAACTCTGTAAAGCCGTTTGAGCAAATTAGAAAGGATTTTGTCATTCCTCGTAAGGACTTTGTCAAATATCTCCACATTCGCCACTTTGTGGAATTTCTTGTTAGGAAGAACAGGATACGCTTAGAGCTATCAGATTTGGAAATATGGTCTCAGCCAAATCTCTTAAGGTGCTGATTTCAAAGATTCATTCTTTACTGCTGTACTCTGACTCTTCAGCCTATGACTCACTGAAGCCGCTGTGGGAACATGATCTGGAGGTCACAAAAAGGGTCTGCAGATTGGACCAGGATTTGCAATGGAATCTTCTCAAAATGTGCTTTGATTTCTATACATGAACAGAATTTTAAGTTTTTCCATAGGACTTATTTTACACATGTACGCCTCCAGGAAATGTTTCCCCACAGTTCAAATCTTTGTTATAAATGTAAAACACACAAGGGTTCATTTATTCATCTGTTCTGGGCATGTGATTGCATCCAGACATTTTGGAAAGAGGTGTAATGGCAAAAATACTTTTAAAGCACATTCTTTTATTAGGATTAATCTGTTTACTGTATGTGTTAACATAAGAAAATGGTTTCTAACAGATGAACAGCTAAAACTATAAGCTTTTATTAACTGAAGACTGAAGTGTCTTTTTCGCAAGGTCTTTACTGACGTGTGTTTAGAACAAGTTTAGATTAGGCACCGTAAACAATATCCTACAGTGTCTCTAAAACAGTTTTGTTTTTCCCCGGCAGCTGATACAAGGAAAGGTGTTATGACTTGGGTTTTAACTTGGCCAAAAGGCATGACATGACTCTTTGCTTTTTGTTTGTGTAACTGGGTCTTTGTAAGATCCATGAGGGGGGGGGGAGGAAAGCCGTCACCATTTGTTTTGATTCTCTATATGTTGGTTTTCTGTGAGTTAAAGACTCAGAGCGCTCTTGCATAGCCATCGAGGTGGCTGTGTTACAGCGTTTCTCCATTTGCAAATGAGAATAAACACTCAATAACCAGACTTTGGTTTCTGCTCGATGGTCTTCATTTGTTTCACTACAAGCTTTAAACCTTTTATTTACTTACACTGTGTTAATAGGAATTATTTCCATGACAGAGGTTCATTCTGTGGTCCAGGAGGTTATCAGGAAATAGTTTATTTCATCATTATCCTCATCATTTTATCTCTTAAACCATACTTCGGAAAATCTTTTTGACACGGACACCATAAATAAAAAATATTTTACTGAGGTGGTGTGCCCTGCAAGTCCCAACGGTTGGTATGTGTTGTCACAGATATCGTCTCTTCTCCCTTTAGAGAAACTGACTTATGACCTCAATCATAATTCTGACAGATTCTGGAGACTTTGGAGACCACTGCATTCCTTCCTGCAGAGACTCTGACTTCACTGTGTTTGGTTTAATCTGTATGTACTTAGCTATTTTTTTCTTGTAGAGTAATAGTTAGTTTGTTTAATTTTATATATACTATATATACACTATATATATATATATATATATATATATATATATATATATATTATACATGAACTTGAATTAGTTTGAAGTTTGTATGTTTTTGTGTATATATACAGAATGTATATAATACTGTGTAGGAGAATATTAATGCAATTTATCAGACATTTACACTCCCACCAAATCCTAGTACAATGAATGAACAAATACACAAAGAGTAAATGAATTGTACTGGATTTCTTGACTCTAGGAAATGCAGGAAGCTAAGCTATCAGAGGTGTAACTACTGTATATAGCATCATGCATAATAAAGAGGTGTGTGCAGTGTTGTCAATTGCTTTCTTCTAATTAGTTCTCAAGAAGGAGCACCAATTTTTTGATTGGTCTCTCAATAACTGAGGGCTTGGAGGGAGGATCTTGTTTTTTTATGAAGTTTTCTCTCCCCAACTTGCACTTTAACTCGACGAACTAGGCCATCACT
The DNA here is from genome assembly GCA_023631565.1 of Gymnocephalus cernua. Taxonomy (NCBI): domain Eukaryota; kingdom Metazoa; phylum Chordata; class Actinopteri; order Perciformes; family Percidae; genus Gymnocephalus; species Gymnocephalus cernua. The sequence continues at coordinate 4,611,773 of CM042442.1, read as the reverse complement.
ACTTTGAACAGTCTCAATCACTCGTCCAAGTTGCCAATGATTTCTTGGGAGGATGTCGTCTTTAATAATGACAATATCATTCACGTTGAGGTTGCGCTGAGGTGAGTGCCATTTCTGTCTCGTGGATATGTTCAGCAGATACTCCTTTTTCCAGCGGCTCCAAAACTGTTCGATAAGATACTGAACTCTTCTCCACCTCTTTGTCGCATACAGGTCCTCCTTGACAAATACTCCAGGGGGAGGAAGAGCAACTTTAGATTTCATCATAATGAGGTGATTCGGTGTTATAGGTTCAAGTGCCTGTGGATCATTGATTCCATCCACTGTTAACGGGCAGCTGTTAACAATAGCCATGGCCTCGTATAGCAGTGTTCTGAGGGAGGCGTCATCAAGTCGACCTGGGCACTGTGGAAAGGTGGCATTCAGCACATTTCTAACAGTTCTGATCTGGCGTTCCCAAACACCGCCTGCGTGACTGTCAGAGGGAGCATTGAAGACAAATTCACACTGCTTCTCCGTCAGGAAGATTTCTAGTAGCTTGGTGTCACACTGTTTAAGCGCTTCCTTGAGCTTGTTTCTGGCGCCAACAAAATTAGAGCCTTGGTCACAGTGTAGTTGTTGAACAGCTCCTCTCAGGCTGATGAAGCATCTCAATGAGTTGATGAATGAGTCTGTTGACAAATCTTCGAGCATTTCAATATGAACAGCTCTAGAGTACAGACATGTGAAAATCAAGCCGTATCTTTTGTATTCTTTGCGGGCTTTCTTTACAATGAAAGGGCCGAAACAGTCCATGCTGCTGTATGTAAAAAGGTGCTGAGGCTTCAACGCGTTCTTTCGGTCGGCTGTCTCTCGGTCGGCCGTCGCAGTTTCCTGCAAAACACACAAGTGTGTATCAGCTTAGCAACCAACTTGCTCCCGCCAATTGCCCAGAATCCATTGGCCCGAAGCTCCATTAAAGTCTGGCTTCGACCCTGATGGCATGTCTTAGCGTGGAAATGGGACACAATCAGCTTGGTGATGTGGCTGTTATTTGGTAAGATGACTGGGTGCTTGACTTTGTGACAGAGCGATGACTGTTTCAATCTCCCACCAACACGGAAGAGTCCTTCAGACCAGATGGGATCAAGACGGAAAAGAGAGCTTGATTTTGGAAGGTCCTTTTTGCCCTGAAGCATCTTTATCTCCTGGGGGAAGGCTTGCTGCTGTACGATCTTAATCACTTCCTCTGCAGCCTTCTCACGCTCCTTAACAGTCACATACTCACGGTGTTGTTTCGGTTTAGACCCCAGCCTCTTGATTCTTGAAACCACTTTAAGAATTGTTGTCCAGGAGGAAAACTGACTCAGACGCCTGAGGATGTCATTGTAGTTTTTGACTTCTGTTGCAAGCACCTGGATTGTCTTGACTTCAGGATCACCAACGAGTAATTCTGATGGAGCGCTGGGTGCTAGAAGTAATTCACGCTCCCAGAGAAACTTCTGTCCTCGCAGCCAGTTCGATGAATGAATGTCTGAAGCACGAAGGCCCCGGGAAGCATGATCGGCCGGGTTTTCTGCAGTGTCCACATAGTGCCACTGACTGGGATCACTGTTATCCCTTATCAGCTGAACACGGTTCGCAACAAATATGTGGAACCTACAGGCATCATTGTTAATGTACCCAAGCACGACTTGTGAATCTGTCCAGAAAACCTCTTCATCAATCTTTATGTCAAGTTCACCTTTTAACATGACACTGCCTTTTGTAGAAACCACAGCTGCTGCGAGTTCTAGTCTCGGGATACTTGTGACCTTTGAGGGTGCAACCCTTGCTTTCGCCAACACGAGACTGCAATGGACTTCATCCTTGTCATTTATGTACCTGAGGTAAGAACATGCACCATATCCTACGCAGCTGGCATCCGAAAAATGGTGCAACTCTACTCTGACAATGTTATGGAAGTCATATGGGTGGTAACATCTCGGGATTGAAACCTCTTTCAACTTGTGAAGACCATTTATCCACTCCTCCCACCGTGGCTTCATATCTTCTGGGAGGGGATCATCCCATCCGATGCCTCTGTGACACAGCTCTTGAAGTATACGCTTTCCAGTTAGGCTGAATGGAGTGATGAATCCAAGTGGGTCATAAAGAGAGGCAATGACAGAAAGGCAACCACGCCGGGTTGAAGGCTGATCTTTCAAGCTGCTGTTAAAGCTGAAAGTGTCAGTTTTAATCGAACCATTGAATGCCGAGTGTCTCGATAAAAGAAACCTTCTACAGCTTTCCGCGCCTCTCCAGTAAGATACTTTTTGAGATAAAACATCTTCTCACTTGGTGGGAGGGGTTTTCTGTCAATATGAACTATGAATGACATCTTCCAATCTGTAAACTGTAAAGGGTCACCACTGAACGTGGTTGGTTCAGGGATCGGCAAGCGGTTCATGCTTAATGAGCTGGCGATTGCTTGGGCTAGACTGACAGACTCATGGGTCATTGTCACTTCAGGAGCAACTTGGTGAGGTTGGAATGATATCGCATCAGGATTTAATCGAGGTTTGGTTTCCATTCTGTAGCAAGCAGAGTTCGTTTTGTCATTAATCTCCTCATCATGGTTCTCAAAACCTTCAAAATCGTCATATGCTCTCACACGAGCTGCTGCTATGGCAACGTCTTTTTCTGCTTGTAACTGCTGCAATTTTGCTCTCTCTTGTTCCAACTGTTGTTGCATTTCCACCTCCTTTTGTTTCATTTCTGACATCATTTTTGCCTCTTTAATTTTCCATTCACCCTCTAACTTGTGAAGATGTGCTTGCTGTGCTTGGATTTCTTTCATGTTTTGATTGTTCCAGCTTAGCCGCAAGTTCTGCTTGTGCATCTACTCTACTTCTGTGGGTACTGGCTGAGCTGGAGTGGTTGCTCAAGCTCTCCAGTGACTCTGCTGAGCTTACCGTTTCAGTTTTGGTGTGGCCAAAGACAGACCCATATTCATTTCTCTTACCCTTTCCTTCTCAAGTTGGTCATTATAATCTTGATTAATAGTCTAGTCTCTAGACGGTTACTTATGAGGACACAAATGTCTTTTGTTAGCGTAACACAGGCATCCATTTTCTTTACAATCTCTGGTGTGGTGTTACTGTTACGTAAGATAGGTTCATACTGCTGGCCTACATCATCATGCTTTGCTTGAATGTCTTGCTGTAATTCATCAAGGTCTTCTGATGAACAGAGGGTTTTTAATTTTGTCCTAGTCTCCCTTGCTACCAGCTTCCAAGAGTCATAGGTCTTGTTAAATGCTTTCTCACGTTTTCTGGTGTCTTGGTCATGCATTTCTTGGCCTTTCTCTGTTCGCTTTCTTTCACGTGAGCTGGACCTGCATGGTGTGTCTTTACCTGACATCTTGTTTGTTTGTGCTGCTGCTTTAAGTCAAATGTAGCCTTTGATTGTCCTATGCCTGAATTTACACTTGTAAGCTGTAGTTATCTTTTACCACAGAGTAATATTTATGTCAAGCATTAACAGATTATGGACATCCGAAAGGATTTTTAGCATACAACAGTAACAACAAAATTCACACTTCAAATCTTTTTGTAAATGGACATGACACAAGCACATGGGCCAGTTTCGTTGAATAGTCATAATTTTTTAGAAGTGTTAGGGACTGAGAATTAGCTCGCAAGTTATTTTGGCCTTATAATAACATGTTATTATTTACTTAGTCACTTCAGTTATGCTGTAAGCTTGCGTGTGTAGAAATTGTCCCTTTTCAGCCTTTTGTTACTTGGCGTCCAGTGTCTCTTATTGCATCTCTAGTTGTACCTTAAGCAAGCTGTCCATTTTACGTATTGCCTGGGTGCAGGAGTTGGATGCAAGCGAAGTAAACTGGCTGGTATCAGGTTGTTAGTTGGACCTCGGATGTGACTTCTCACCAAGGATGGCAGGGCTGGTGCAGCGTTGAGTTTTCACTGTAGCGGCCCCTTGGATTTATTGATCAAGACGCAGAGAGTTTCAAACGGGTGTCGATTTATTTCTTCCTCTCAACGAGCACCATAAGCACCATGAACACCGTGAAAACTACAGAATAAAAAAAAATACAAAATGCTTCTATGTAGTTTCACAAATAATTCGCTCATAAATCATGTTCACATATTAATCATGTTTACACCAAATATGAATCATTTTAACATATAACCAATATGAAATGAACAATGCTTTTAAGCTATTATGACAATTAAAATATCACATGCTTCTTCTAAATTAAATATATCACAATTGTTCACAGAAAGAATATATTGCTTCTATCTTGATGACATGTGCAATTAACCCATAAACAAACGAAGTTCATGACATTATCTTTTCCCTGAACAAAATCTCTTCTGATAATAATGCACCCTCCACATTTTTGAGTTTCATACCTCATTCTGCTCTCAAAGGGGGCTAATCAAAGAGTTTCCGCCATCAGCTAGCATGCTCTCTAGCTCAACAGACCCTCACAGTTCGGAGCTCTTAGAAATAACAGGTACAAACAATACGAACATAATAAAGTAAATCACAATGTAAACTCTTTCCTTACAGGATTCAAATGGATGAAAACGATAAATAACTAATGTGTTTACAAGTTTTACCGTTCTTCCGACAATGCGTGAGCACCCCATTGTGAAGAGAGAGTAGGAGGAAGTTTTTGCACCACAAAAACATCAGAAGAAGAAAAACGGCGCTTTTCAAAATAAAAAGCAGAACAGACCACAAGGTGGCACTGTAGAACTGCAATGTCTTGTTAACACATATCTATAATACTGTGTAGGAGAATATTAATGCAATTTATCAGCCATTTACACCCAGCACACGTTTTTTTTTTACTACAGAAATGGATTCCTTTTAATTCATTTCAATATTATTGATTGTAATAGTCCATATTTCATTTCAATTTCGCAATACAAAGAAATAAACAATTTTCACAATGAAATAAAACGTAAATCATTTGAACCAGGCCACCGTCTCAGATATCCTCAGTGTCAAACACAATAATGCATGTAGTCTTTAACTTATACACAGGGAAAATGCACTAACTGGCAGAAATTAGGCTGATGTCCGGTGTCCACTCTTAATCCATGACTGGACAAACGGCACATGGTTAAATTTCTCAATATGAGGTCCATTCAATTTTATTTATAGTATCAAATCATAACAGGAGTTCTCTCAAGACACTTCACAGAGTAGGTCTCAACCACACTCTGTCATTTACAAAAAAAAATCAACAAATCCTCCAAGAGCAAGCATTCAGTGCAACAGTGGCGAGGAAAAACTCCCTTTTAGGAACAAACCTCGGACAGACCCAGGCTCTTGGTAGGTGGTGTCTGACATGCCGTTGGGGTGCATCACAGAATAGTTAATAAACAGTGGCTAGAAATAGTGGTTGTAGTAGCACAGGGAGCAGCACGGCATAGCAGGGTATTTCAGCAAGCTCCCCAGAGCTAGGTTAGTAACAAACATTTCTGGGACAGAGAAGCAGGTGGGCCGGGCTAGCCAGATGCTGCAACTCCTCACTCCCTAACTATAAGCTTTATCAAAGAGGAGAGTCTTAAGTTTACTCTTAAATGTGGTGACAGTATCTATAACGGAGGCAGGAAAACAGGAGAATGTCCAACAAAAGGTTTATTAACAAAAAAGGCAAAGTACAAACCAAAACTCAAGGAATCCAAAATGAGCAACAGAAAATCCAAGAAAATCCAAAGAAACGGGGAATCAAAAATGGGAGCATGGACAGAGCACAAGTACAAAAGCAGGAGCACAAGCAGAAACTCCACAAACGCAAAAACAGTATAATGATCTGACACAGGACAAGGGGAACACACAGACTAAATACAGGAGGTAACGAGCAAACAAGGGACAGGTGATACAACAGGTGAGACACATCAGGGTGGGGCAGAACAATCAGACAGGCGGGAAAACACAAGACAGGAAGTAAAACTAGACAAGACCATGAAGGAAACAGAATTCAAAATAAAACAGGAAACAGAACTAAATACAAAACAGACTACCAAAATAAGACAAAAACGTGAACTGGACACGGGGGGCAGGAATCGGTCACTGGGACATAGGGAACAGAGGGCCCTGGGGCACAGGGAACAGAGGGAACAGAGGGCCCAGGGGCACAGGGAACGAAGAGCGCTGGGGCACAGGGAACAGAGAGCCGGAGAGACCCAGGGGAAACCAGAGGGCCACTAGGGACTAGGGAGGGAGGCCTCGGCAAGAGGGGAACTCCCAGGCAGCTGGCGGCAAAGATGGAGCCCCTCAGGCGGCAGAGCAAGACGTTGAGGGCTCCGAGGCGGCCTGCAGCGACGGCGAAACCCCTCAGGTGGCCGAACTGGACAGCGAAGGTGGAGCCCCTCAGGCGGCCGAGCCGGACGTCGAGGGCTCCGAGGCGGCCTGCAGCGAAGGCGATATCCCTCTTGGGGCTGGCGGCGAAGGCGATATCCCTCTGGCGGCCGGCGGCAAAGGCGATATCCCTCTGGCGGCCGGCGGCAAAGGCGATATCCCTCTGGCGGCCGGCGGCAAAGGCGATATCCCTCTGGCGGCCGGCGGCGAAGGCGATGTCTCACTCGAGGCCGGGGGAGAAGGCGACATCCCCTCCGAGGCCAGGCAGGCGAAGGGCCAGCTGGGGAGCCAGACAAGTCAGTCGGACTGGAGACAGGCGACGAGTCAGTCGGACTGGAGACAGGCGACGAGTCAGCCGGACTGGAGACAGGCGATGAGTCAGCCGGACTGGAGACAGGCGACGAGTCAGCCGGACTGGAGACAGGCGAAGGGACTGCTGGGCCGATGCCCAGTGCAGAAGTCGACCGGACCGCCGACTGGACACGGGACTCTAGGAACTCTGGGGGACTGCTACACGGCCGGGACTCTAGGAACTCTGGGGGGCCGCTACACGGCCGGGACTCTAGGAACTCTGGGGGGCCGCTACACGGCCGGGACTCTAGGAACTCTGGGGGGCCGCTACACAGCCGGGACTCTAGGGGGCCGCTACACGGCCGGGACTCTAGGGGGCCGCTACACGGCCGGGACTCTAGGAACTCTGGGGGGCCGCTACACGGCCGGGACTCTAGGAACTCTGGGGGGCCGCTACACGGCCGGGACTCTAGGGGGCCGCTACACGGCCGGGACTCTGGGGACCCGGAGGCCGGCAAAGTCTCCAGGGCAGTCTCTGGGGCGTTGACCAACGGCAAAGTCTCAGAAGATCTGACCAACGGCAAAGTCTCTGTGGCAGTTTCAGAAGCGCTGACCAACAGCAAAGTCTCTGGAAAGCTGCAATCCAGCAAGGCCACTGGGGTGCCGGAGGTCGGTAAAGTCTCAGGGGCGCTGGAGACCAGCAAAGTCTCTGGGGTGTGGAAACCCCACAATGTCACTGGGTCACCAGAGGCCAACAAATTCTCTGGGGCGCTGACCAAGGGCAAAGTCTCTGAGGCACTGGAGACCAGCGTCGACTCTGGGAGAAGCGCTGGAGACCGGCGTCGACTCTGGGAGAAGCGCTGGAGACCGGCGTCGACTCTGGGAGAAGCGCTGGAGACCGGCGTCGACTCTGGGAGAAGCGCTGGAGACCGGCGTCGACTCTGGGAGAAGCGCTGGAGACCGGCGTCGACTCTGGGAGAAGCGTCGGCGTCGACTCTGGGAGAAGCGTCGGCGTCGACTCTGGGAGAAGCGTCGGCGGAGGCTCTGGACGTCAGCGGAGACTATGGACGGCTGGACGTCAGCGGAGACTATGGACGTCAGCGGAGACTATGGACGTCAGCGGAGACTATGGACGTCAGCGGACGGAGACTATGGACGTCAGCGGAGACTATGGACGTCAGCGGAGGCTCTGGACGGCAGCAGAGGATCTGGACGGCTGGACGTCAGCAGAGGCTCTGGACGGCTGGATGTCAGCGGAGGCTCTGGACGTCAGCGAAGGCTCTGGACGGCAGCGGAGGCTCTGGACGGCAGCGGAGGCTCTGGACGGCAGCGGAGGCTCTGGACGGCAGCGGAGGCTCTGGACGGCTGGACGTCAGCGGAGGCTCTGGACGGCTGGACGGCAGCGGAGGCTCTGGACGGCTGGACGGCAGCGGAGGCTCTGGACGGCTGGACGGCAGCGGAGGCTCTGGACGGCTGGACGTCAGCGGAGGCTCTGGACGGCTGGACGTCAGCGGAGGCTCTGGACGGCTGGACGTCAGCGGAGGCTCTGGACGTCAGCGGAGGCTCTGGACGGCAGCGGAGGCTCTGGACGGCAGCGGAGGCTCTGGACGGCTGGACGTCAGCGGAGGCTCTGGACGGCTGGACGTCAGCTCAGGAACAGAAAGACTGCACGTCAGCTCAGGAACAGAAAGACTGCACGTCAGCTCAGGAACCAAAGGACTGCACGTCAGCACAGGAATTGAAGGGCGGCACGTCTGCACAGGAACAGAAGGGCGGCACGTCTGCACAGGAACAGAAGGGCGGCACGTCTGCACAGGAACAGAAGGGCGGCACGTCTGCACAGGAACAGAAGGGCGGCACGTCAGCTCAGGCACAGGTTCACAGGACAACAAGGGCTCAGGTCCGCTGGACAGCTCGGGCTCAGGTCCGCTGGACAGCTCGGGCTCTGGTCTGCTGGACAGCTCGGGCTCTGGTCTGCTGGACAGCTCGGGCTCGGGACCGCTGGACAGAGGTTGAAGCGGGGAATGGCGTCGGGAGCCATGTTGACCCCTCCGTCTACGGCCTCCACGAGTCCCAGGAAAAATGGCCAGACGGGTACCCTCATAGGACTGCTGGTGGTCGAGGACGTACACTGAGCAGGGAGCATCGGAGGAGCTGCTAGTTGAAGTACTGGCCCTTTGGCTTGTAGCTTGGAGGTTGGCTTTTTCGGCTACCTCAGTCCGTCCAGCACACTTAGCCATATATTGAAAAATAGTCAAAAAAGTCTCTGGCTCTCCTCCAGGTGGAGTTACATCAGGTCTGGGAAAAGCAGGCAAAGCCCTTTGTCTATTGCCCAGCTCTGGGCAGGCTGGGCAATAGACATAATTCCAGTAGTCAAAATCCCTGCAGACTGAGCAACAGGCAGGCTGGTGGAAACTAGTTGACACTGAGGTAGGCCGGGAGTTTGAAGAGGAGCGTTGATGGAGCTAACAGATTTGGAAAGACACAAATCCTTAGCAGATGAATGAGCTGGAGAGGAAATGAAGTGTTTAGCCCAGTCAGGAATAGAGTCAGTAAGCCAGGGCTTTTTTGAGACCAAAATCACGAGCAAAGGACAGAATAGCCTCCTTCTGGCTAATTCCATCAGTCTCCTTCCAAATGACCTTGAGCTCGATTAAATCACAAATTAGGTCACAAAGTTCCTCTGACATAGTCTGTGCAGACTCCATAGTCCAGGTAGCTTGGAGGAGTTAACCAAAGAAAAAAAACAAAAAAGAAAAAAACTGGGAACCCACCGGAAAATGAAGCCTCTCTGCTAGGTCAGATCATTCTGTTGGTTTGAAGGAAATAGTGGACCCAAATGCAGAGATAACGGAGGCAGGAAAACAGGAGAATGTCCAACAAAAGGTTTATTAACAAAAAAAGGCAAAGTACAAACCAAAACTCAAGGAATCCAAAATGAGCAACAGAAAATCCAAAGGAATCCAAAATGAAGAAAATCCAAAGAAACAGGGAATCAAAAATGGGAGCACGGACAGAGCACAAGTACAAAAGCAGGAGCACAAGCAGAAACTCAGGAACACAAACGTAAAAACAGTATAATGATCTGACACAGGACAAGGGGAACACACAGACTAAATACAGGAGGTAACGAGCAAACAAGGGACAGGTGATACAACAGGTGAGACACATCAGGGTGGGGCAGAACAATCAGACAGGCGGGAAAACACAAGACAGGAAGTAAAACTAGACAAGACCATGAAGGAAACAGAATTCAAAATAAAACAGGAAACAGAACTAAATACAAAACAGACTACCAAAATAAGACAAAAACCCCAAAACCATAACAGAGCCTTGTGGAACGCCATGGTTAACTTTAGCGTACTTGGAGGATTTGTCATTAACATTAACAAATTGAGATCGATCAGAGAAATAGGACTTAAACCAGCTCAGTGCGATTCCTTTAATACCAACTAAGTGTTCCAGTCTCTGTAATAGGATGGTATGGTCAATAGTGTCAAAGGCAGCACTAAGATCTAGTAAGACCAGTATGGAGACAAGTCCTTTGTCTGAAGCAGTTAGAAGGTTGTTAGTAATTTTCACCAGTGCCGTCTCTGTGCTATGATGCTTTCTAAATCCTGACTGAAAGTCCTCAAATAAACTATTGCTATGTAGGAAATCACATAACTGATTAGCAACTACCTTCTCAAGGATTTTGGAGAGGAAGGGAAGATTAGATATAGGTCTATAGTTGTCTAAGACCTCAGGATCGAGGGTGGGTTTTTTCAGAATAGGTTTAATCACAGCTACTTTAAATGACTGCGGTACATAACCTGTTAATAAGGACATATTAATCATATCTAATAATGAAATGTTAACCAGTGGTAGCGCTTCTTTAAGTAACCTCGTTGGGATGGGGTCTAAGAGACAGGTAGATGGCTTAGCTGAAGAGACCTTTAACATTAATTGTTGAAGGTTTATAGGGTAAAAGCAGTCTAAGTATATGTCAGGTCTTGTCGTTCCTTCTAGCAGTCTTGCGTTTGAAGGTGAACTGTTAGAAGTTGAGGGCAAGAGGTGATTAATTTTATCTCTAATTGTTATAATTTTATCATTAATGAAGCTCATGAAGTCGTCACTATACTCAGAGCTATAGGAATAGATGGCTCAGTAGAGCTGTGACTGTGTGTCAGCCTGGCTACAGTGCTGAAAAGAAACCTTGGGTTGTTCTTATTTTCTTCTATTATTGATGAGTAATAGTCTGATCTGGCATTTCTGAGGGCCTTCCTATAGGTTTTCAGACTGTCTTGCCAATCCAAACGAGATTCTTCCAGTTTGGTGGAACGCCATTTACTTTCAAGTTTTCGCGAGATTTGTTTTAGTTTGCGAGTTTGGGAGTTATACCAAGGTGCTAGTTTCCTTTGCTTCCTCGTCTTCTTTTTGAGGGGAGCAACAGAGGCTAAAGGCCGTAGTGCCGTAGCACTGTCTACAAAATTATCAATTTGGGAGGGACTAAAGTTAACAAAAAGGTCCTCTGTTATATTAAAGCACAACATTGAGTTAAATGCTGTTGGAATATCTTCCTTAAATTTAGCTATAGCACTGTCAGATAGGCATCTAGTGTAGAAGCTTTTATCTGATTTCATGTAGTCGGGTAGTAAGAATTCGAAAGTTATTAAAAAATGGTCTGATAATAAACGATTCTGCGGAAATACTATTAAATCTTCAATTTCGATGCAGTATGCCAGCACAAGGTCGAGGGTGTGGTTAAAACAGTGAGTGGCCTTATGTACACTCTGACTGAAACCAATTGAATAATAGTGAGTTGAAAGCAATACTAAGGCTATTGCTGTCAATGCCCATGTGAATATTAAAGTCACCTACAATAAGTACTTTGTCTGATTTTAGGACTAAACATGATAAAAACTCTGAGAATTCAGATAAAAATTCTGAATACGGACCTGGAGCTCGGTAAACAACAGAAGACAAAGTTCTAATATTTAATAGTCCACATCTGATTTTCCTATTCTGTTCCATCATTGCAGATGTTTTAATTCCAATTAGGTTGTTAAGTATAGCTCCTCTTTTTTTAATGTTTGATTTAACCGATCTAAGTCGGGGGACAGACACCGTGGTTATTAGACTATGAGAGGGCGGCTGCTCTAACGGAGGCACAGAGGAACGCATTGCACTGCATTTCTGATTACTGATATCTACCTTGGGTTGTCATGGTTTATGGCCGATAATAAACTTGGTCAGACTTTTAGATATGAGAGCGGCTCCGTCCCAAGTGGGATGAATGCCGTCCCTCTTAATCAGACTAGGCTTTCCCCAGAACGTCTTCCAGTTATCTATGTAGCCCACATCATTAGCTGGGCACCATTCCTTCAACCAGCGGTTGAAGGATGACATGCGGCTGTATTTTTCATCGCTGATCAGGTTTGGCAAGGGTCCAGAGAAAACTACTGAGTCCGTCGTTTGCATATGCACAAAGTGACTCAACATGAATTTTAGTGATCTCCGATTTACATAATCGGGTATCATTGCCACCTATGTGGAGTATGATCTTACTGTATTTACTGTTATTTTTATTTTTAGCCAGCAGCTTTAGATTAGATTCTATATTGCCCGCTCTGGCCCCAGGGACGCACACGACCGCGGCCTCTGGAGCCGACATCCTAACGTTTCTCAGTATAGAGCTCCCAATAACCAGAATTGGCTTCTCAGCGGTTGTATCAATGAGTGGGGAGAACCTGTTAGAAAGTTGAGGATGCCCCGATTTAGAGTGACCACCGCTATGTGCACCCCCCGGATTACAGTTACTGCTATGCTTCCTTCGGACAGTCACCCACCCGCCCGACTGCTTGGGGTCTGCCGGGGGACTGCTAGCAGAAGCTACATGTTGGCCCGCCCCAGCTACGCTAAACTGGCTAGCTACGGAAGCATACGACTTTGATTCCATAGTATGGAGCCGTGCTTCAAACTCACTAAGCCTCGCCTCCAGAACAGCGAATAAACTACATTTATTACAAGTGTCATTATCACTAAAGGAGGCAGATGAATAGCTGAACATTTGACACACAGAGCAAGAGAGAGCAGGAGATGGAGAGGAATTGGCCATTGCTAATGGCTGAGCTAAAGTAGCTAACAGCGTTTTAATAATCGTGAGATCAGCGAGGCAGTCGTTGTAAGGGAAGATAGCTACAGCTACGTGCTTGAGTGTAACTGGTGTAGTTTAAATGCAATTTGAGGCAAATAGCCGCTAAATTAAACAGATGCTATGCTTATGCCCTATTATCGCGGCCGAAAAAACTTATCGAGCTAATTTTTTTTAATTGTGCGATTAATTGATTTATTGACTATCGCGAGAGGCCTAGTCCTGAGTAGCAAACTAATATCCGACCAGGTATTTGAGTCTGACATACAGGAACCCACATGTAATTATTGCCCTTTACTTTCATACTGACTGAAAACACGGAGATAAGCATCACACACCAATCTGAGTAGTTTCGCACTGCCAGACCTACTTTCAGAGGAAGAGTTGAGGAAGTACAGATTCAAGAATTGGTAAAGGCCATCTATAGACAGATGCGTGAGAGTTGGGAACCAGTTAGTGTCGCTCTCTCTCTATGACAGTTTTGTAGTACTCAAGTCTGACCTTTGGCCTGATTTGATGACTAACCTAAATGTGTTTGTTTTTTGGTATTACCATTACCATCTGGTTTAGAGTTTCCCCTGTGGAGTGGCTGTCGTCAGCAACTCCAAAGAATTACAGAAACCCCATTGTCTTTATTATTTCAACATTAGACCAACCCTTCACAAATATGAGGTGAGCACATAGGTCCATCTTAAAGTGCCCATATTATGAAAAAATCACTTTTTCTGGGATTTGGGGTGTTATTGTATGTCTCTGGTGCTTCCACACGCATACAAACTTGGAAAAAAATCTACCCATGCTGTTTTAAGTGAGATACGGTTTCTGAATGTGTCCTGCCTTCAGTCTCTGGGTGAGCTGTTCAAAATCTGCAGGGCTTGTTACGTAAGTAGCCGAAACGACGGGCTAAACACAACCGTTAGCATGCTAGCACTAGCGTTAGCATGCTAGCTCGTTCTCAATGGCAAAGCACTGCTACAACACACACAAGTTCACCATAATCTACAAAAGAAGAACTTATATGTGCGCCCTCGTTTAGAAGAAGTCTCCCAGCTAATCCTGCCTTGTAACTGACCAAAGTTGGAGAAACAACCTTTCTTTTACTGTCTATGGAGCTAACTGACATGATCTACGATCTGAGCTACTGAGCATGTGCAGTGGAATCAAAGAGTACAGAAGGAAAGATGATTCACTCTGTAGCTAAAACAGAGACCTGAACACAAGGTGAAAAGAGGAGCTGCAGCAGTGAGAGACAGATGTGCAGTACAACAAAAATATGGTGTTTTTTGAAAATTAAACCATGTAAACCTATTCTGGTACAACCTTAAAATACAATTATGAACCTGGAAATGAGCATAATATGGCATCTTTAAAGGGCTACAACAACTATCTTAAAAAATTAATTGACGAGGTTGAACCATAGAGGGTCAAACTGGGAAATACTGTCTGAAATATAATAATGTATTGAGCATGCATGAATGTAAACAGGAACATGATGGTGAAAGGATGTTTTGAATCATGAAGAGAAATGCGTAGTGGGCATTTATCCCAATCACATGCTCATGAATCCGGAGCCAGACATGCAGTCACAGGAAGACATAATACAACTGAAGAGGGAAGATTGTTCCAATGTTCAATAATGACTGGTGTGTTGTCTCAAACCTCATTTTGACATTTGTCTGTTGGGTTTCTACTGTTTGAGACAATGATATGATGGCCTACATAATGAGGAACTTTTACAAAAAATGTTGCAGGAGTTTTAGGCTACTTGTAATACACTTACTACTTGCTACTAGTTTACACTGTGGTATATGCACTTTTATTTTCTAAATACTTCTTTCACCACTACCTTGTCATAGCACAAGCTGGTTTTGTCTTTTTTGTCTTAATGATCATCCTGTGGATCACGTGCATCTCCTTTGTGTTTAGCACATCCTTTATGTTTTGAATCATGTGGTATTGTTGTAATTCTTACTTACCTGTAGTAAGCAACTACTTACTTGTAGTTTCTTTCTTGAAACAGTATTAGCTAACAGACATAGGTCTGACCTTTTCACAGGCATGTGTTTACATTTATCTAATCTCTTTTTCAAACCAAACAAAGATTGTAGCCGGAAGATGCCTCCTTGCTTGACTCACACATCAACAAAATCAAAGTTTTAAGTTGCTTGAGTCATACATCAACAAAATTAAAGTTTTATTATTTATTATTTTAGAGCTTCAAAGATGAATCGATTAACCAGTCCCTCCAGAAAAACGCGATTATGCAATCGCAGAATTCAATGCATAATCAGCCAAAGTCCGCATATTAATGCGGAGGCCGCATTTTTTCAAATACGCCGCACTTTCGCCGCATAAATTGCCGATTTCCGCGCAAAATATGCGGGGCTTGCATGATTTCATAATCCCCGCATTTTCGTTGCAAAAAAGTCACATATATCTCAGCAGAAAGTTGAAAAATGTTGCGTTTACTTCACACAAGAGCAGCCATTTTCCTCTGTTGCCATGGGAATCGTTATGTCGTTATGAAGTGACGTAATTTCACCTACTGAGAACACTGTGTTGGGGGAATCACTTCTTTTCTCTTTTTCATCAAACCGCAGTTTTTGCAAGTTCCCGCAAGTTCCCGCAATTTTTGCAAGTTCCCGCATTTTCATTGCATAAAATGGCATAAATATCCCGCATATTCCATCGCATTTTTTAAGAAAATGTGCCGCATAATCAAGGATTTTTGCCCGCAACAATCACAAAAAAACTCCGCGTTTTTCTGGAGGGACTGATTAACCAATCCTTTTTGAGTTTCTTAATTGGCATCTTCTTGTTGAGCATCAGCATCCTGTAAATGACTTTTACAGTTTTGGCTGGTGTGTCCCTCATGCCTGAATGCTGAGAGACATAGAAGTTTTGTATATATATTTTTCTATTTGTCCTGATAAATGTTGGGATAGGCAGCTCTGCCTAGAAGAGGTTTAAATGTTTGGTATGCATTTTTTGCTCTTTTGTCTTTCCTTGTTTATTGCTTTTTTTGTCTTTGTTAGGCTTGTCCGAGATGAGCTGCGCCTCGCCTGTAAAGTAGAATTTTTAATTAATTAATTTAATAAAATGTTATCAGACCCATATATCAGCTTGTACACAGTCTCCAGTGTACTGACTGTAGATGATCCGTAATCTTAACGGATTTTGTCTTTGTTTTTTAAACTTAACTATCAGCCACACAACATGCGTTCTGTACAGAATAAGCCTTTAAATCAGACAAATAGCTATTAAAATCCATCCAATTTAAAAACTATAAAAAAGTTTATAGTCATCATGTTGAGTTGATTCTGAACCAATCAGCTGTTCGATCAGCTGAGACCCAGGCATTTCCCAGCATGCCCTGGGTCTTGCAGTCAGGGAAAAGCAACTGCGCTGCCTGCATCTCAAACCTGCAGCTGGCTTGAGCTCGTGACGTTACCGTTGCCCACATGTGCATGACGTCAGAGCAAGAGTCAAGTCGGACACAAATCTAACCGGCATGCATTGGGCGGCGATCGCCACTGATTGATTCTGCGCAGGCCTGGCTCATCTCAAACGAGCCTATTGTTTAACTATTGCTGATTGATTTACTGCTGAATATGGTCTGTCATGTGACTACCTGTCCACAACAATCATGTGACTCTTCGCCTACTGACCATGTGACTACTGACCAATAGGCTATAAGATACAGTTCAGATGCAAACATTTTATACTTGCCTTGATGAAGGCCTCACAGCCTTGCCGAAACGCATTGCATTGTTTTAATG
This sequence comes from Gymnocephalus cernua, assembly GCA_023631565.1. NCBI lineage: Eukaryota > Metazoa > Chordata > Actinopteri > Perciformes > Percidae > Gymnocephalus > Gymnocephalus cernua. The sequence continues at coordinate 4,595,210 of CM042442.1, read as the reverse complement.
ATTTAGTGTCCTTGAACCCGATTAATCAATTTGTTGTCAACTACTAAATTAACCGCCAACTATTTTGATAATTGTTTAATCGGTTTGAGTTATTTTTTTAAAGTGACTGTATGTAACTTTTAAATGTTTCTGAAACTGTGTACTTTTTCATCTCATGATCATAAATGACCTGTAACAGCAAACGAGACTAACAGTGAAAAGAATGCTATTTTCATATAGTTTTTTTTATTAACGGAGAATATTGTTAAATGATGTTAAATTTTTCTTCTTTTTTTTTTTGGAGATCCCCAGGGATGATCTTTGAAAAAAGGGATGCATGGTTCTATAACTGGAATGTAATGATAATACATGAGAGTAAAGCCTATGTACATGTTTTGGACACTTACATTAGGACTCTGGTATGTGCTCCTCTCTCTCTTCTCCCATCTGTATGAATGAACAGATGAGGTCATTCCAGACTGAGGATTTCAGTGTAGGCGGTTGGGTACGGCCCCACTTTTCAACTGCTAATAAAAGACTGCATGTATCACTGGTAAACAGAGGACCAGCCAGTCTACAGATACTTTGCAGATACCAGGCTTGCCGACATGGGAGAGAAACTGTTTGGGCAGACTCTGCCAACTGAAGCTGCCTGTGGGGATGAAATTATAGATATGAGCACAGACAAGTCTGTGATCATCCTCATCAAACACTGCCAGGACATGAAGCAACAGGAAACGCGTCTCAGACTCATCACTCTGCTCTTGCTGCTCAGTTGTACGGCACTGTTCATTTTTACCATCTGTGCTGATTTATGGCAACGTGGAAACTCTGGATCCAGTGGACAAGAGGTAAGTTCCAAAACTTTTTCTTTATGGTTATGGGCAGTGGTGGAATGTAAGTAGTAAGTAAGTACTTAAAGGGATACTTCACCGATTAGCATTAAGCTTTGTATCAGTAGAAACCCGGTAGTATCTTCGAATGGCCGTGCTTCCCTCCCTCATGTCCCCCTGATACGAGAGATAGCTGTATTGTGTCTGGAAAAAAAACTCTGATGATGCAAAAATCGTCATTTTTGCATCAGACAGATCTATCTATCAGGGGGACATGAGGTCCGGGTTTCTACTGATACAAAGCTTAATGCTAATTGGTGAAGTATCCCTTTAAGTACTGTACTTAAGTACAAATTTGAGGTACTTGTACTTTACTTGAGTCTTTTCTTTGCATACCACTTTCTATTTCTACTCCACTAATCTGACAGCTTTAGTTAATAGTTACTTTACAAATTAAAATTTGTACACACATCACACATGTAGTTTATAAAATACAATGTTTTATTTTAAGTTATACTACCCAAAAATGTAATGGCCAACAAGTCCAGCTGTAATGATTGGGCGATTAAAAACTTAGTTGATTGATATCTCCTTTGGATCGTTCCCAGTTTCTAAAATGTGAGGATTTTTATGCATTTAGGACTTTTACTTTTATTACGTCAAGTGCATTTTCCTGATGATACTTACATACTTTGTATACAATGCAGGACTTTTACTTGTAAATGAGTATTTTGACAGTGTGGTATTAGTACTTTGACTTAAGTAAAGGATCTGAATACTTCCATCACTGGTTATGGGCTAAGGTTTCTTTGTCAATCAATCAAATCAATCAAAATGTATTTATATAGCACTTTAGAGCAACCAGCAGGTATCCAAAGTGCTTAACATCAGAAACCACAAATAAAACAACATCCATCCATCGTCGTCCGCTTATCCGGTGTCGGGTCGCGGGGGGAGCAACTCCAGCAGGGGACCCCAAACTTCCCTTTCCCGAGCCACATTAACCAGCTCTGACTGGGGGATCCCGAGGCGTTCCCAGGCCAGGTTGGAGATGTAATCCATCCACCTAGTCCTGGGTCTTCCCCGAGGTCTCCTCCCAGCTGCACGTGCCTGGAACACCTCCCTAGGGAGGCGCCCAGGGGGCATCCTTACCAGATGCCCGAACCACCTCAACTGGCTCCTTTCGACGTGAAGGAGCAGCGGCTCTACTCCGAGCTCCTCACGGATGACTGAGCTTCTCACCCTATCTCTAAGGGAGACGCCAGCCACCCTCTTGAGGAAACCCATTCCGGACCACCGAACTGCAACCCCTCCCCACCACGACTACGTATATCCTGTCCATAAATACTACGAACAGGATTGGTGATAAAGCACAGCCCTGACGGCCAACCCTCACCTGGAACGTGTCCGACTTACTGCCGAGAACACGGACACAGCTCTCGCTTTGGTCATACACAGATTGGATGGCCCTGAGAAGGGACCCCCTCACCCCATACTCCCGCAGCACCTCCCACAATATCTCCCGGGGGACCCGGTCATATGCCTTCTCCAGATCCACAAAACACATGTAGACCGGATGGGCATACTCCCAGGCTCCCTCCAGGATCCTTGCGAGAGTAATGATCTGATCCATTGTTCCATGACCAGGATGGAATCCGCATTGTTCCTCTTCAACCCGAGGTTTGACTATCGGCCGAACCCTCCTTTCCAGCACCTTGGAGTAGACTTTGCCAGGGAGGCTGAGCAGTGTGATACCCCTGTAATTGGTACACACCCTCTGGTCCCCCTTTTTGAACAGGGGAACCACCACCCCGGTCTGCCACTCCTTTGGCACTGTCCCAGACTTCCACGCAATGTTGAGTAGGCGTGTCAACCAAGACAGCCCCTCCACACCCAGAGCTTTCAGCATTTCTGGACGGATCTCATCAATCCCTGGGGCTTTGCCACTGTGGAGTTGTTTGACTACCTCAGTGACCTCCACCAGGGAAATCATCCTCCAGCTCTGCCTCTAACAAAGAGGGCGCATCAGCTGAATTTAGGAGTTCCTCAAAGTGCTCCTTCCACCGCCCTATTACCTCCTCAGTTGAGGTCAACTACGTCCCATCCTTACTGACAGCTTGGATGGTTCCCCGCTTCCCCCTTCTGAGGTGGCGGACGGTTTTCCAGAAGCGCCTTGGTGCCGACCGAAAGTCCTTCTCCATGTCTTCTCCCACACCCGCTGCTTTGCCTCTAATACGGCAGAGGCTGCAGTCAACATATCATACAATAACAAAAATTAACATAGAAAACAGTAAAATCAGAAAAGGTTACAAAGAAACAGAAGAAAGAAATTGTCACACCACTGCTACATATTGAAAGCCAATCTAAACAGATGAATTTTGAGTTTGGACCTAAAAAGAGCTACATCTATTATAGTGCGAATATCACGGGGTAACTTGTTCCAGAGTCTCGGAGCAGCAACCGCAAATGCCTGATCACCCCACCGTTTATACCGTGACCTTGGCACTTCTAAAACCCGCTGATTTGAAGACAGCGATGACCGGTTGTGCTCCCGCAAAGTTAAAATTTCAGACAAATACTCAGGTGCCAGGCCATTTAAGGCCTTGAAAACAAACAATAAAATCTGAGAGTGAGATGGATGTCTGAATTAGACCAACATAAAGAGCATTACAGTAATCCAACCTTGAACTAATAAAAGCATGCCTGTTAAGGAAGGGCTTAACTTTAGCCAGGAGACGAAGCTGGAAAAAGCTCATTCTAACGACATTACTGATCTGCTCGTCAAATTTCATGCTGCAATCAAAAGTAACCCCCAAATTTTTGACAGCTGACCTAGTGTAAGACGCCAGAGCTCCCAGACTCACAGCTGGACCATTTTGCGTGCCTGAAGTACTGATAATAATACACTCTGTTTTATGTTTTATCTTCATTCAAATTAAGAACATTTTCTGAAAGCCACAATTTAATATCGGTGATACAACTGAGCAGGGAGTTTAGTGCAACACTGTCATTTGCTTTCATAGGCAAATCATCTGCGTAACAATGAAATGGCAGGTTGTGCTTTCCTAAAATAGCCCATAAAGGCAGCATATACAAAGAAAACAGAATGGGGCCAAGAATTGAACCCTGGGGTACCCCACAAGAGAGAGGAGCAGCTGATGTAACAGCTGTTATATATTTTAATGGTTCTTTTCAGGTTTTATTTTGAGGGTCTTTTAAAGTTATTACATGCTGTCTAAGCTAGCGGTTAGCCGAATTACCTGTTAGCTAAACTAACGCTAGCTTCCTTTATTCAGTGGTGCGCGGTGGTTTGTGGGGACTGTCAGTACACGATCCGTTCCGCCTGCACGATCCGTTCTTCGCATGCGCAGAATTGCGTAGCAGAAAACCTGTGCGATTTGTACCTCGCATGCGTTAAAAAACACTTGACGGCAACTGGCAGCATATTTTTCTTGACGTCATTGTTGTGTTGTTTATGTTGATAGTTTTACTGGTAATACTTCGTCTTGACCATAGACCATTAATTCATTATTAATATACCTGTCTATGGTCTTGACTAATAACGCAACGAAGTGTGAACGTACAAAAGTGTCCTTTCAAAGACGGATGACAGCTCTTCCAGCCACCACTGCTGTATACCACTATAGTAGCTACATGCTAACGGCAGTAAACATGTCATCTTGGCGGCCATTGTTGTTAAATTCTCCCCAATTCTGGGTCTCATTCCTGCTGAAACATGTCCGATTGGGTAGTGTTTGGTTCAGAAGCCTTTATCTGAGATTTCTCACTTTAGAAAGTGCTGCTTCGTTCCACTATCTAACGTTAGCATACTCCTAGCGGCTAACGGCTACGTAGCATGCTAACGCGACATAGCTGTAATCTTGGCCAATGCTGGTAATTTCTCCCAAAATTCCGGTCACTTTAGTGCTGGACCATGTCCGGTTGTGTAGTGTTTGGTTTAGAAGTCTTTATTGGTGATTGTTCGCGGTAGCAGCGGAGTATATAGCAGGACTTTACCGTGAAAAATCACCACCGTTGGCCAAGATAACAGATATGTTGCGTTAGCATGCAGCTACATAATAGTTATGTATGCACATGCGCAGAACGGACCGGTAATCGTGCAAGCGTAGAACTGATCAGCTGGGGTCGTAAAAGCATGAGCCTCTGCGCATGCGCGGAGTTATGCGCATGCGAAGAACGGATCGTGCAGATGGAACGGATCGTGTACTGACAGGGACCTTTGACTTTTTGGGGATTTTCTGTTCGTTTTTTCAATCGAAATGACACGTTGTATGCTTATGAGCCACGTCGTAGCTGGTTAGCCTAAGGCATGGTCTAAAACTCTAAAAATAGTTTTTACCTATTTTTTGGGGCCCCTGTTGCTGACAGACAGAGAGGAAAGACAAAGGAAAGGCTGTCAAACTGTAACCAAGTTTTTCACCAAGAAAGGTGGGTAGCCTGTAGTCTGTGAGTGGTATTAACCTGTTGCCTTAATGTCCATAGTGAAATAAGATAGCTAGCTACAGACTAGTGTTAGCCTACATTTAATCACCATTTAATCAGTGCAGGGAAACGTTTAGCAAGATATTCATATTAAATCATTGTCCCTGCCCCTTTTAGCAGACTTAACAACAGATGAGTCAGCAGCACCCCAGTCTCCCCCTAACTGTGCCCCTCCCTGTCCCAGTAAAGGTGAGCAACATTGGGTTCAGTGACATGCCAGTTAGCATCATTGCAGGGAGTCTGTGGGTCTCTTGCTCTTTTTACCATTACAAAAAAGAAAAATTAAATATGTATTAATGACAGAAATTCAAACACATTAATAACAATTATTTTCTTACATAATGATCATTATGAAATTAAATTTAAAAAAAACAACCTACTGTCTGTACTGATGCTGGACAGTTGCAAACAGTGAGTAGCTTACCTGAGCCTGCATGTAAGATACAGACAATATTAAAATAATCCAGTTTGATACGTTCATTTAGATTGAATTATGGAATGACATCTATAGATACAGACTTTATTATTCCCATCATGAAGGGCAGTTAATATATATTTATATATTTAAGTTTGTTTTTCATTTTTTAATCTTTCATTAATAATAATAATTTTGTTAAGAGAATTTTCCATTTTGTCAAATTTTACAATAAAAATACAATGAGAATGTAAAAGATGATGTGGTGACACAGAGATGTGGTGACAACAGTTGCACAGAGGGGGCCCAATTAGATTTTTTGTCATGGGGCCCAAAATTCCTGGCGGCGCCCCTGGCTGGGACAGAACCTAAACTAAGACAAGAATTAAAAAAAGTAAGAAGACTCAACCCAATGAGGCTATTAAAAACCTCCTTCACCTTTCTGGGGAGAACAATGTCTAGGGAACACTTGGTGGGTTTCATGTGTTGTGCAACCTCACTAAGTAACGTCAGAGAAACTGGCTTAAATTCCTCAAACACATCTGAGTGCACAGGAGAATCGGGTACAAACACATTAAAATTAGCACTGGCGTTTTTCCTGACAGATGCTACTTTATCGATAAAATAACAGAGAAATTTCTCACATGTACTGATTGAAACATCTGTCGGAGCAGAGGAGCAGGGATTTACGACAGAGTTTATAGCGTTAAATAAAACTCTAGGTTCATGGCAACTGCTAGCTATGACCGAAGAGAGATGTTGCATCTTCGCCACCTTCACAGCCTTCTGGTATGTGGCTAGACTGTCCCTTAATGCACCCAGTGATACATGTAAGTTGTCCTTCTTCCATCGTCGTTCAACTTGTCTGCAGTGTTGCTTAAGGGACCTTGTGGTGTCATTTAGCCAGGGGTCCACCTTAGGTTTAGTAGTTTTAATCCGATGAGGGGCAATAGAGTCTAGGATTTCAGTGCATGTGGAATGGAACACAGAGAGAATGTCATCTGGGGAAGAGGGAGCTACCAGACCATTCTTTACATAAAACTAACATAAAATTTATTTAGTCAGAATGCAAGATGTGTGCTTTATTTATCTTCACTTTTGTACTTCTTTTATCTTCTTTTATGTTGATTTATTACAACTTTTGTTGAGAAAGGAGACCAATGTATGTGCATTTTGGACTGTGTCATGTTTATGATTATACTTTTTTACATATATGGTTACCCTCAATACTGAGTGAAAAATGAAAAACCAAACTTGGTCACAAAAAAGGATGACAATTTTTCTAATACAATATATCAGATTTACATTTAAATAGGAGGTTGTGTCCACATTTTTATTAATACTACCTTAATTCACTGCATATCCCAATAGCATCATTATAAACAACAAACCCTCCAGTCCAAATATATTTACTCAATGATAGTGAAGCAACAAATTTATCCCACACAACCTGTTGCGTCCACATTTCAGCCCCTTTTGCTTGCCCTTTGCCACTGGTATCACTGTAAAGACAAGAGCCATTGGGACTCAGTTTGTGTTTCCAACAAGCTGTCATATAATCCATATAATGGCCACAATTTCAGGTATCCGAGTAAAGTGCTACAAGTCATGATGAAACTGAAAATGTGTTCTTCCCTATTCCTAGAGCGCAGTAGAGCCAAGTCCAGCCTATTCTAAGCAAGAGAGAGTTTGCCCTACAGGTATGCTGTGTCATTACCTTCATGTTTAACCCTTGTGTTGTCTTCCTATCAGTCATGAACTTGTTGTCCTTTTGTCACTTATTTCAACACTTTTTTTTAATTCATGGTCAATAAACTTCATTTATATGATATTATAACTATTGTTTGACTTTAAACAAAGCAGAAATTATGAATTATTTTGACCAATAGTTAAGCTCAGAGGATGCTGAGTGGATCACAGACTGGTTTATGTCAAAGTTTAGTCAGGATACTGTTTTGCATCCATGTTATTTTTGGGCAATTTGTTTAAAATAAACCCATATTTCTGATATAAAAAACATTGAAAACAGGTCAAATTTGACCTGAGGACAACACAAGGGTTAATGAAATATCTATGGAGTTGGGAGGATTTCAATGTACAAGTGAAAGTTTACAAGTTTAAAGTGCCCATATTATGCTCATTTTCAGGTTCATAATTGTATTTTGATGCCAGAAAGAGTTTACATTAGGGCTGGAACGTAGTCCTGGGCGGTATACCGGTTCATACCGAAAACCGGTGTATATTTTCGTCACGATGTTCATTTTTAATATACCGCCATACCGGTGTGTTTAATAACACAACGTCCGGAACGAACATTACGCTGCGCCGCGCGACACTGTTTTAGACGGACCCTTTAAAATGCTGCACTTCTAAGCAGCGACGGTAAACAGCAGTGCACCAGAGGGATGTCACACGGAAGATGAATGCTGCAGAAGTAATGACACAGACGAACTTGTGCCAAAAAAAGGAGCCGCCGGGTCTGTTGTTTGGAGGTTTTTTGGTTTCCAAAAATCCGACGTTGACCAAACAACCGTTTTATGCAAGTGCTGTCGGGCTAAAATAGTTGCGAAAGGCGGCAACACAAGCAATTTGCTCCACCACCTCAGCTGCAAACACATCTTGGAATATCAAGAATGTATGAAATTAAAGTCAGCAGGCTCAGCGCCCTCCACATCAGCAGGTAACACGGGGAAAGCAAAAGAAAAGTCGAGCCAAATGTCACTTAAAGACGCGTTTGCTAGAGGGACTTGCTATGACAGAAAAAGCAAACGGTGGATCGAGATTACAAACTCCATCACCAACCACCTAGCTAATACAGTGGTGAGTAATAAGTCAATTAAGTCAATTTACTGCAGTAATTCCTCTCTCAACGAGTAGAAAATGCATTGAACATCTGAATATGCATGAAAAAAAACCCGTCAAAAACCGAAAAACCGGCATAATTTTGAAAAAAAACGTGATGTGAATTTTTGGTCATACCACCCAGCACTAGTGGAACGGTACACAGAAGTCACGGTTTGGTTCATACCTCGGTTCAGACATCACGGTTCGGTTTTTTATTGTGCATGTCTCAGGCTCTACCACCTAGTGTCATACAGTCTCTCCCCTGAGCTAGCTGCAACAGCCTGAAGTGTATAAAGTAAGATGTAAACAGTAAACGATAAGTACCCCACATCATCTCCAGACTCCATCTGGAACTTGTAAACAAAATAAGACATCAGGTAGTAGTGTGATTATGGGAGACAAGTGCTGCTCTCATATGTGAATGCACAGAGCAGGATGTTAAAAGAGCAGCTTCGGTTACACAGAGTAGGTGACAAGTTTTGGCGTTAGCTTCACACGCTACAGCTAACAGCGGAGCTAACGGCGGAGCTAACGGTGGAGCTAACGGCGGAGCTAACAGCAGAGCTAACAGCTAGTTTGCTTCGTGTGGACTCACTGGACCCAGAGTGATAGAGAAAGACTAGCTATGGCTCTGACTGGACCAACTTGACATGTAGGCGGAGCTCGGGAGCTTCAGAGCTAAGGGGGGCTACAGATTAGGTGTCTGTGTCCCTAAAGAAACGTGTATCTAACAGTAGTTCCGCTTTACATTAATTAATTTGCACGCAAGTTAAATTTATTTTTATACCGTGTATTCTCCACGTAAATTCATGTTTCGGTTCAATACAAATACCTGTACCGTTCCACCTCTAGTTTACATGGTTTAATTTTCAAAAAACACTATATTTTTGTTGTACTGCACATTGCTGCAGCTCCTCTTTTCACCCTCTTTTCCGCTTGTGCTCTCTGTTTTAGCAACAGAGTGAGACATCATACTTCTTTACCATCTATGTAGTGAGTCGCACATGCTCAGTAGCTAGGCAAAATCACAACAGATGGCTGTTTGTTTCTCTAACTTCAGTCAGTTACAAGGCAGGATTAGCAGGGAGACTTCTTCTAAACAAGGGCGCACTTCCAACTTTGCGTGGAATACCTGCAGACGAGGGACATGTAAGTAGGTCTTTTGTAGATTAGGGTGAACTAGTGTGTGTTGTAGCAGTGCTTTGCCATTGAGAATGAGCTAGCATGCTACGGTTAGCCCGTCTGGCTAGTGACGTAAAAAGCCGTGCAGATTTTGAGCAGCTCACCCGGAGACTGAAAGCAGGACACATTCAGAAACCGTATCTCACTCAAAACAACATGGTGTTTTTTTTTCAAGTTTGTATGCATGTGGAAGCACCAGAGACACAAAATAACAACCCAAATCCCAGAAAAAGTGTTTTTTTTCATAATATTGGCACTTTAAGTACTATTCTTTACTGCTCTCCACTCCCAAAGCTCCATATACAGTATGTAATTGTGTGTCCTACAGTAGTTCACAACTCAGGCAGCTTTCTCAGTCTTCCAGATCAGGGTTTTCCCTGAAATATTATTAGCAATGTTTTAAACATCTCTCTCCTCTCTTTCTCAATCCACAGCTAATCCTCAAACAAACATCCAAAGACTGCACATTCATCTCAGTAAGTGTTTTTCTTGAGTTTTCACTACTCTTCACTAGTCAACTTCACACTTTTCCCCAAATCTTTTTATTGAGGTTTTTGCAGACAAAGCAAAGCCAGTACATCAAATGCAAGACATGACAAGGTATAAAAAAGAAGAAGCAAGTAAATAAAATTAAATGCCTGGTCAGGTACGGTAAAACAGCTTGGTGGGTAGATTTTGAGTTGGAGGTAGTCTCGCATTGCCAGACCTTCCTCCACAGCGCTGCGGAGGAGGGTCTGGCTAGTCCACACAGCATTCCAGGATGGGAAAGAAACATGCACTGGTTTATTTGCATGTTTTTAAACTAATCCCAATTGTCATCGACAGCAAAATAGCCTCGGGAAGGAACTTGTTTTGGTGGAATATGTGTACCTTCAAAGGTTGTTTTAGTCGTGCAACAGAAAACTCAGATTGGACAGATAGTCTAGCTAGCTGTCTGGATTTACCCTGCAGAGATCTGAGGAGCAGGTAACCAGAGTCCTCACAAATCCACCGGAGTTTGTAGTTCCAACACAAAGAAAGCGTAAGCGTAAAAGGATGAGAAAGAACTGAAATGGTCAATTTCCGATACATGTGATGTGTGGAAACTGCTTGTGAAAAATGCCTTCTTTTTTAAAAAACTCTAAACGAGATGGCTACTGCGTAGGTTTCATTTAACTGTCAGGGATGCAGGATGGGGTGAAAAGACTCCATCCTGTTATAGGTCATTAAGTGTGATAAGACAGTTGTTTGACAAACTACGGAAGGCGGGCTCCAAGCAGGACAATGAGAATAAGTGATTATTTAAAATCGGCATGTGTATCAAAGCTCTGTGTAGACCATGCTGTTTCCTGAATACGAGCCAAATCTTGGCAGTACTATTTTGTTGTTTGAAATGTCATAGGCCACAATGGGAAGCTTAGAGCACAGTGTAAAGGAAACAATGAAGGACATTACCTCGGTATGAACCCAGGGTGGGCCAGATTTAAAGTTTTACGCAGCTTATTAATGTAACAGGCCCAAAAGTACTAGCGGAGATCTGTTGCTTTGATTGGGAGTTGTGTGTTTCAACAATGCCCCTCTTACATTTCAAACTTTTAAAAGATGTGACTTTTAAAAAGCTATTTAAACATAGTGAGAATTGTAAAATTTAAGATGAGACTAAATAGAATTTATTTGTCTCAAGGAGCACTGTACCGTGTACGACACACTTGGTTGCTGTGGCGTCGCTGTTACCTCCACTCATGAACTTCTTTATAACTTTAAAGCATTAAATCTTCAAAATATATGGTCATGCGACACAACACTTGAAAGATTAGCCTCTCAAGATTCAATTAAGCACACACACAAAGCATACGATGATTTATAGCAGTTATACAACTGTAATCAAGTTAAAGAAAATAAAGAAATTCAGAATTAGACTGCGCAGCTGGTGTCTGTGCATTCATACCTTTTTCATTGTCCCTTTATCCACAGAGGTGATATAATCCCAAAAACTTTGTTTTCATAAATCCACAAGAGTCCAAGGAAGTGGAATATCCAATCCGTTTAATCCAAAACGAGCTGTTCGCCTCAAGTAAAGAAGTTTACGAGCCCTGAGTTACAAAAAAAGTGATATATGCGATTCCACTTCTGGTCTCTTCAAACCATGGATGTATTAAGAGAACTGGATACAGTGTTCGGCGGGAAGCCCCGTACGTTCCAATGAGAGTGCTTGTCACTGCACGATCTGAGTCTCAACACGATCTGAGTCGCGTCGAGTTGCGCATGCTCAGATTTAAACAATTTACGGCATAACGACAATAACGGAAGATGGGAACAGCAATAATAGAAGATATAGAAGGTGGAAATCATTTCAAAAACGTTTTAGTTATCAAATGCTATCTATGATTGTTTGATTGCTAACGTTAGCTCATAACACCATTCAAGTAACAGCCGTTGTTGTGTTTGATTGCCAACTTGTAGCCAACAGTGAACCAACTTGGTCATGTAGCTCCATTTTCACTGACATTTTTATTTTGTATTAACTGACGTGAGGGATCATGCCGTGAACATGTGATGCGTTACGCTAAATAATACATTACTGCAATTTCCATCTTCCATATCTTCTATTATTGCTGTTCCCATCTTCCATTATTGTCGTTATGCCGTAAATTGTTTAAATCTGAGCATGCGCATCTCGACGCGACTCAGATCGTGTTGAGACTCAGATCGTGCAGTGACAGTGCTCAAAAGCGCATTAAGACAACATGGAGCTCGGATTTTCCGCATTCTTGGCCCATGACGTCATGATGTACACACGCACTAGCAACAATTTGTTTGTGTTGTCTTAGCAACCGGTAACAACATGCTCGTTCATGAGCGTGTCTCTTACAAGTGGCGAACTCACGAACTCGCCGTTTTTATTGTCTAAAACATTCACTGACGTTAAACATTGTGTTTTCGTTGTTCCCGATCGTTTACATGCTTAGCTAAATAAACGATGGATGTATTTAGCTAGACAACCAAGAAGATTTAATAATTACGTCGTGCTACTAGCTAGCTAGCTAGCTACTAACTAGCGCTAGCAGTTAGCCTGCAGTTTACTGAACAAAGCTCATCCATGGCTTCATCCTTCATCCACGTTACAAGCTTTACAGCATACAGCCCTCGGGTGTATCATAAGAGAGAACCAAGGCAATGTAATCATATGTCTGTAGTAACGTTGTGTAGGCATATAGCTAGCTAGCACCCCTGATGTTAGCAACTAGCTAGCTAGCCGATAGCCCCACCAGTTTGGGAAACGCTAATGACGTTACATCCACGTAACAGGCTTTACAGCACACACACATCCCTCGGATGCATCATAACTTCATAAAATAATACCATGGACGTATTAACATAACAAATGGTGAATTACAACCATCAGCTAGCGCTATTATTTATTACAGCTCGCTACGTGACCTCGGGAGAACAGTCATGTGAGCGGGCGGGCGCAGTCCCGCGGGTCTGCTCTCGTCCATTATGCGCGTTCATCATTTCTAATTTAATAATTCTGTATTCACTACTAGTGAATGTTAAAAATGTTAAAACATGACATTTTAAACAAGGAACCTTTAAGTGTTCAGACTGGTAAGTTTATATACCCTGAAACAAATTATTCGCTGAAATATAAACGTTTCTTTCGCCATGTAAAGTCTATGTGAAAAGTCTTTCTGGGCCATGGAGTGCAGTACCACCCCTATCCGCTAAGCCCATGGTGGCATATAGACGTGCGCTCCTCCTGGGGGCTTGCTTCAAACGCGTCTCTCTTCTCACTCGAGACGTCTAACAGCTAATGAGTGCATCCATGTTATTCTCTGACGCCTTAAGGCCGTTATATACTAGACGCAGGGCGCGTGGCCATGTAATCGTGAAATCAAAATGACGTAATTTCCGGCCGGCGCGCCCGATTTTCAGCACAGGGTGCGCACCCATAGACAGTATATAAAATGGACACAGCGATCCCGCTGTTTTCGACAAAGACAAGTGAAGCCTCTTACCAGCACTTTTCCGGTGATGGGAAAGGGTTACTGAGCGTTACTGCGCAGCTGCAAACTGAGCTTCCCGCCCTAGATGTGACGTGACCAACGTCTCTGAACGTTGTAAGCCTTCTGGTAGCTGCGCAAAAGAAATCTCAATCATTCCCAATCTATCAGAGACGGAGAGCGTAGGTATATGTAAGGAGATAACATAGGCACAGGCTAATTATTGCTAACTAAAATGCTAGTTAACATTAGTAATTAAACTAAACAGCTAATGTACGTCGAAACTGCCTGCGAGCTTCTCCTGTACTATACGGTAATTCCTCTACAATGCGACAGTAAGTCGCATGGTTATGACCCAACCGTTAGCCTATTTTTATAAAAACGTCTGCTACGGAGCCATAACGTGAGGTACAAGGTAATGGAGCCTTTTATACATTGTCGTGTTTCTTTAGAAATAAACGACGGACAAATCAAGTCTTTAAACGCTTCAGATGTAAAGTTATTGGCTGTCAAAGTGACGCCAAAATGAATTGCAGTCAATGGGATGCTAACGGGGGTGATGGGAAAGGGCTAGCAAAATGGCGCCATCGCGGCTTCGCTCTGAGGAGAGAAGCCTGGCCCCTTGGTATAAATACTCACGGCAATCCCATGACGTCACATTTGGATGCGCCACGCACCCATAGACAGTATATAAAATGGACACAGCGATCCCGCTGTTTTCGACGGAGACAAGTGAAGCCTCTTACCAGCACTTTTCCGGTGATGGGAAAGGGTTACTGAGCGTTACTGCGCAGCTGCAAACTGAGCTTCCCGCCCTAGATGTGACGTGACCAACGTCTCTGAACGTTGTAAGCCTTCTGGTAGCTGCGCAAAAGAAATCTCAATCATTCCCAATCTATCAGAGACGGAGAGCGCAGGTATATGTAAGGAGATAACATAGGCACAGGCTAATTATTGATAACTAAAATGCTAGTTAACATTAGTAATTAAACTAAACAGCTAATGTACGTCGAAACTGCCTGCGAGCTTCTCCTGTACTGTACGGTAATTCCTGTACTATGCGACAGTAAGTTGCGTGGTGAGGACACAATCATTAGCCTATTTTTACAAAAACGTCTGCTACGGAGCCATAACGTGAGGTACAAGGTAATGTAGCCTTGTGTACATTGTCGTGTTTCTTAAGAAATAAACAACGGACAAATCAAGTCTTTAAACGCTTCAGATGTAAAGTTATTGGCTGTCAAAGTGACGCCAAAATGAATGGCAGTCAATGGGATGCTAACGGGGGGTGATACCTTATTAGCATCAAAATGGCGCCATAGGAGGCTTCACTCTGCGGAGAGAAACTTGCCCCCTTGGTCCGAACGAGTGCGGTGCGGAAAAAATCGTGTCCGTTGGTCATCCGGATGCGTTTAAAAAATTGAAGTCTTGCGACAAGCAACGGACAGTTCCTATCTGACAATTTGAGTGGAAGTTAGCGTTGCTATGGTAATGATAAACAAATCTGAATTCTTAACTTTTAATAAAATAAATAATGAGTTCATAACGATATGTTGTTGTTTTATTTTCATGATTTCCTAGCTAACGTTATTAGGGCAGTTAATACAATTGCTCACGTTAGCTAATCGACGCTACGTAGCTAGCTAGTTGCGTTAGCTAACATCAGCTAGCTGCCATTTTTTTCTACTCCCGATTTCTACTATTCCGAGCTTTGGTTGTAGTACGACGTCTCCTGGGGGCATATTGCGTATTACGGAGCTGATTTTACGTGCCAATGTGAAGGCGGCGTAAAGCCAAATCACGGCTCTGAAGTCAATTGGGGTCACGAGGGTTCTATCGACATTTGCTTCAGCCAGTTAAAATTTCATGGTATGAAACCACCCTAACCTTGTAGCCAATAAGGAGACGATTCGATAGACATATTGGAACACATTGAAATGTTAACCCTGTGATGGCTGGCTCTGTGTTTCAGCACAAACAGTGACTGTTATAATGCAAAGTACTCCCTGACCAATTTATAATGACTTATTTCTATATATGTATGTATATAGTTATTTCAAGTATGTGTGTGATTGATGTGGGTGTGTTTTTGTATTTGAGAAGTTTTGTATTTTGCACTTTTTTGGCTTTTTGCTTTGCACTTTTCAAGAATTCTTTTTTGTTGAGTCTTTTGGCTTCTGGATTTTTTCTGTAGTAAGCTGAGACATGTGGCTAATGTCCTGGATTGTCTGTCACCTGTCAGATGTGTTCACAGCAGTGCATTTTTAATCATTTTACAGATGTATGACTTGGACGGAAATAAAAAACCTCCATTCTAGCCTCTGTAGCTCTGTGTCAGTAAGGCCTAGAATCACCCTGACACTTGTAACAAAAACTTGAGTGTTTCCTTTCCAATGATGTAACACCCCAGAGTATCAAAGTATATTGGAGCTGTACCGCTTTTAATTTGGGTATGCCGTTTAAACCAAAAAGCATAGAATTTCAACAATTTTTTAAGAGGTTTTTAAATAAAACATGTGACTTACTGTACATCTCTCTTCCTACAGCGTCTCCATCTGCAGCCAACAAGACTGATGGACTATACATGAAATGGCATGTCAAGTTGGGTGACCAATACAACGAAGAGAAAAGTGCCATTGTGATTCCTGAGAAAGGTTTCTATTTTGTCTATGTGAGCATTGTATTAAGCTGCAATGAGGGAGAATTCAAAAGGTTCTACTTAGAGCTGCACATCTGGAGTGAACGTTACCCCTTGACTAGACCCGAGATGAAGGCCTGGGATGGATGCTCTTCAGAAGGGGAAAAGAGTGTGTTTGTGGGGCAGCTTTTTGAGTTGTCTAAAGGAGATCATTTGAGCATGTGGATCGGAGCGGGCTACGAACTGATCTCCAAATCATCATTTGGTGCTTATCTCGCATAGAGAATATGCCTCTTTGGTGTATGGGTCCAGTGTACAATTTTGGGTTATTTATCGTCACTCATTTCTATACTTTGTCACAGCACTTCCGGTTCAGACTTAAAGGGAATCTATTATGCTAACTTTTAGATTCATACTTGTACTTTTTGTTTAAAAAACACTCATACTGCCCAAGACTGCTGCACCTTGGAGTGTCAGTCTTTTTAAGCCCCCCTTCTGAAAAACCCAGTCCGCTCCGATTGGTCAGCAGTTCTGGGTCTTCCACATCTATGCTCTCCTCATCTGTGTCTGGTCCATCAATGCTGCCAAGGAAACGTCTGACTACTTTTACTTGCACATAATATTGCAGTTTATTCCGAAAAAGACAATATTTTCTGACTAAGCTGTTTACATGGCTAATGATATTCCCGTTGTAGCCTTTCAAAATACTTGTTGGAACGTGTGAACACAGCCGGGGCGCCATATAGGGGGGAAAAGTTAGGACAATTCCAAGGGCCCATGACTGACGGGCCCCAAAAAATAGGTAAAAACTAATATAAAATTATTAAACCATCATCATTCAATATATATATTTCAAATATAATAATAAAATGAATGATCTTCTTTGTTTTTGGCAGTAAATGTTTAATATCCCCATTGACCAAAAAGTAAACGCCAAAATGCAACGTGCATCCATATTGACCGACCACCCCCCTGTATCTGCATGAAATGGTTTGCCTTAGCGCACTCAGTGACATGTTTAGTTGCAGTCAGTAGATGCGCCAGAACTACAGTGACCACAATGTTACCAAGTAACGTTAAATCAAAATCTGGTTTTCAAAAAAAGAGAGAGGAAAGACAAAGGAAAGGGTGTCAAACTGTAACACAGTTTTTCACCAAGAAAAGTGGGTAGCCTGTTGTGGAAATTATTCTTAATAGCACGGGGTAAGTAAATAGAAGGTTATAGTGAAACAAATGAAGACTATTGAGCAGAAACCAAAGTCTGGTTGTTGAGTATTTATTCTCATTTGCAAATGGAGAAACGCTGTAAAACATGCAACTCAGTACAGTGCAAGAGCGCTCTGAGTTACAGCACACAGAAAAAGCATCATATAGGACGAAACAAATGGTCATTCTTGCCTACCCCCCTTCATGCATCTTGCAAAGACCCAGTTACACAAACACATTGGAAAGGTCAGGCATAACACCTTTTCTCATTCAGCTGCTGGGAAAGTTAAAACTGTGTCTAGAGAGTCTGTTTATGGCGCCCCTGACCCCTTATCAAAGGTTGTTTGGATAAACAGACGTCAGGGGAGACCACGGGAAAGGACTCTGAGTTCTTTCTCTTCAAAGTTTACGGCTTCAGCTGTCCCATCTGTGAAAATCCTTTTCTAAGTTAACACATACACTAAACAGATTAACCTAATAAAAGAATGTACGTTATTTGCCATCATAAGCCTATAGTCTGTGAGTAGTATTAACCTGTTGCCTTAATGTCCATAGTGAAATAAGCTAGCTAGCTACAGACTAGTGTTAGCCTACATTTAATCACCATTTAATCAGTGCAGGGAAACGTTTAGCAAGATATTCATATTAAATCATTGTCCCTGACAGACTTAACAACAGATGAGTCAGCAGCACCCCAGTCTCCCCCTAACTGGGCCCCTCCCTGTCCCAGTGAAGAAGGAGAGCAACATTGGGTTCAGTGACATGCCAGTTAGCATCATTGCAGGGAGTCTGTGGGTCTCTTGCTCTTTTTACCATTACAAAAAAGAAAATGAAATATTTATTAATGACAGAAATTCAAACACATTAATAACAATTATTTTCTCACATAATGATCATTATGAAATAAAAAAATAAAAAACAACCTACTGTCTGTACTGACGCTGGACAGTTGCAAACAGTGAGTATCTTACCTGAGCCTGCATGTAAGATACAGACAATATTAAAATAATCCAGTTTGATACGTTCATTTAGATTGAATTATGGAATGACATCTATAGATACAGACTTTATTATTCCCATCATGAATGGCAGTTAATATATATTTATATATTTAAGTTTGTTCGCTTTTCTTTTTTAAAATCTTTCATTAATAATTATAATAATACTTAAGAATAATAACAATTTTGTTAAGAGAACTTTCCATTTTGTCAAATTTTACAATAAAAATACATTGAGACTGTAAAAGATGGCCTTCAGCACATTTTTTATGGTTGCTTTTAATCTTGCATCAAATAGTGAACTGCATACTAGACTTGCATGCATGTACAAATCACCAGCAGTAAATATTGTGCTAGTACTAGTAATGAACTACAAGAAGCCAGACAGTTGCAAGCCTTTAATTAGAGTTATGTAAAGCTTTTGATGGGACAGTTAGGTCCTAGAGATGTGGTGACAACAGCTGCACAGAGGGGGCCCAATTTGATTTTTTGTCACGGGGCCCAAAATTCCTGGCGGTGCCCCTGAACACAGCCTCCCCCTCTTTCATTCCTTCAAACAGCTTCTTGAAAAGGTTGGCATAGCGATGTTTGTGCATATCCGAAAACATGTTGATATCCAAGTCTTTGATACTGTTTAAAATTAGTTAGTGTTTCTCCTTCTTATCGGGTCTGCAGCCTTGCAAACTGTTGGCTGGTTGGCTTGTTTACAGCAACCATAGCAACGCACAGAGCTGACCGTAAGCCGAAAACTGCATTAAAACTGGTAAAAAAACTATTTGAGACGCATATTCCAAATGCGCTGTATACATGTCCAAAGAATGCCTCTAAAACACGAATAATACCGGAATGTTCCACATCTTAATCGGAAAATGTTATATTCGGAAAAAGGCCTTATTTGGAATATCAAACCGGAATATGCTGTTAACATGGCCTGTATCAGCCCTTTATAACAGCTGCGGAACGAAGGTGCTAGGAAGGCGGCTGCCGCTTTTAAAAAAGCAAAATGACAGAGAAAATAAAAACAGACATAACATCCTTTTTCAGTACACCAAAATGCCAAGTAAGTACAATACATCCTCATATCAAGACAATTTAGTAACATCTTTATAAGAATGGGTGCTTATGGAAATACTAACGTCACTATGTCACAGGCAAAGGAGACAGAAAGAACTGAGGAACAGGGAGGCCAGGGACAGTCAGGTGTAGAGTCTCAGGTAAGTGTGAGGAACAGGGAGGCCAGAGACAGTCAGGTGTAGAGTCTCAGGTAAGTGTGAGGAACAGGGAGACCAGAGACAGTCAGGTGTAGAGTCTCAGGTAAGTGTGAGGAACAGGGAGGCCAGAGACAGTCATGTGTAGAGTCTCAGGTAAGTGTGAGGAACAGGGAGGCCAGAGACAGTCATGTGTAGAGTCTCAGGTAAGTGTGAGGAACAGGGAGGCCAGAGACAGTCAGGTGTAGAGTCTCAGGTAAGTGTGAGGAACTTAGTTCATATTTTTGGAGGTGTGTGGCTGTCAGGGTGAGCAGATGAGCTTTACAAGTGGCTCACTAATTTACATTATGATCAGCTAATTTAACTAATTTAGCTAATTTAATTTATTTCTTTTAGACAAAATAAGTCATTATGCTTTAAGGTATTTTTGTGGCTTGATTGTAAACAACTTAAAAATAAATAAATGGTTTTAAAGAAGAATATTTTGGTCAATTTAGTCAGCTTTTTCATTGAATCGAGAAATACTGAAAAGAAGGATAATGTTTCCATTCTACACTAATACTAGTATTAAGGCTTTCCTCTGTGTACACATATCCTCTACAAGTATAATTGTGGCTGTATTATTTGTGTCCCCTTCAAAAATTGCTCTTCAGAAATGTTATGTTTATTGCCCCCCCCCCCCCAACTGTTAGATGAGATTTACGCCCATGTGACCATATAAAGAAAAACAGCACGAGTTGACAAGCTTGAGCTGTACTGTAGAAAAAGCTGTTGGAAGTGAAGTGTTCAGAACACTCTGGAATCTGATGTTTTTGCTCACAAGGTTTACTTTAACTTAACATTTACCTCATTATTTGAAACATTGCTCACGTTCAATATGACCATCCGACATTGTAACATGAAAATAAGAAAAAACGCATAATAGTTGCCCTTTTAAAGTAACTGAGTATTCAGGTTTGAAACAGTGTATACAGATGGGTGACCAATTACAGGGAGTGTCTTGGTAAATAAGATGATGTTCCACAATGCTGTCCTCCAGAACAGCTTTAATGATCCCTGATATGAATTAGATTCTGCTTGAGGGAAGAACACCATTTTGAAAATGGTGGTCTTTTCAAAATCTTCCATGGGAGCGAGATCTGGAGACTGAAGATTGCATATCATTTACATCAGTTTCATCAGCATGAGTATGAGCATGAACATCTCCATTCATTCATCCAGGTTTTTTACTTTAATTTGTCACTGGTCTGAATATATAAAGTATGTTTTCATAAGTGATATGATAGTGTAATATATTTACTGTAATAAATAAAATACATCATCAGATATTAAGGAAAGATCCTAAGTTGAAATACTATCTTTTCTGACAATGCTAATGCCAGTATTTTCTCCTTTTGAAATTTCCGTTCCGTGATGTAATGTGTGTTTGTGTTTTTGTCTGTGTGTTGTTATCAACTGCCCAGTTTGACAGCCAGATATACTTATATATATTGTAGATATACTAAAACTTAAACCAAGCGCGCTACAGCTGTAACGTTAGTACAGCCATGAAAGCAGCAAACAAACGAACAGGATCAACGGAGATAAATTCTTCCCGACATTTAAAAAAAAAGGCATGTTTCTAACAGTTGCTTCACCAGAGACGTAACAAACCCTGGGTAAATACTGGAGATGTATTTGAAAGATGGAGACAGCTTAAAGCCCAAAAGGACTCCGAGTTGGCTAATTTCCTCCTGAACAGATAAGCATTTGCTTCAGGCTAATTTATCACAGCTATAGGGACGGGCATTTTATGTCATTTTAACATTTGTGTACTCACATTGAATTATATAGCTAGAGTACCCGAGTTGGTTACTTGCAAAATCAAGTTGAGACTCAGCCAGTTTAGTGATCCCAACTGGTCCTGGCTAATGCCGCCATGCTAACCCTGCTAACTGCTAAGGAGGAGCAGGCAAGCGGGCCACGGCTGTTTACAACGTGTAGCCTGTTCAGTGACCATAGCCGACAACGGTGAGTTATTTTAAGCCAAGAGAGGGGGTTGTAAATCTGGAAGAGAGGGCCGTGAGTTTCCAGTGTGTTTAGCGATTGTTGCCGTAATTCTAAGCCAATAAAGTGTGTTCAGTCGGTTGGAGAGGATGGCAAGGTAGTGTTATTTTTTAGCGGTTCCTACTGTTATTCTAAGCCGAGGAAGTGTGTCTGTCCTTCGAGTGGAAAGGACGGTGAGGTTGTTGTGTTTTTAATGGTTCCTACTGTAATTCTAAGCCGAAAAAGTGTGTCTGTCAGTTGGGTACAGAGCTCCGCGTGAGCACGGGCTTCTATGACTGTCAATAGAGTGAGTATCTAACGTTAGCTAATCCGCTGTGCTGTGAAGTATGTCTGGCTATGTGAGACAAGCAGCTTGTTGTAGATGCTGCGGTGTCAGCCTGGCAGAAGCTCGCTCTTGCCGTTTGCGGTTTTGCGGGTACGGTAAACGTTTCTATGGTAACACCAAGTTGGACCAATCAGAGATATTGCTGTTACACTTAGGATTGTGGGTACTGTAGTTTTTCTCCATAAGATCGCAGATAAAACATGTTTTTCTTAAAGGTCCCATGGCATGAAAACTTCACTTCATGAGTTTTTTTTAACATTAATATGAGTTCCCCAGCCTGCCTATGGTCCCCCAGTGGCTAGAAATGGTGATAGGTGTAAAACGAGCCCTGGGTATCCTGCTCTGCCTTTGAGAAAATGTAAGCTTAGATGGGCCGATCGGGAATCTTGCTCCTTATAAGGTAGGGCTGGGCGTATCGATCTAAATATCGATAGTATTGATACCAAGATGAGTATTGGTATCGGATCGATACTGTCGTGATGAGATCGATACTTTTGTTGCAGTTTCTCTCCGAGTTCATGCGAGCACAGCGTTTCTCCAAGTCTGTGTGCAGTGTGCAAACAGCGCACCTCTCTCTCTCTCTCTCTCTCTCTCTCTCTCTCTCTCTCTCTCTCTCTCTCTCTCTCTCCCCCCCCCCCCCCCCCCCCCTCCCTGCTCTGCCAGAGGCAGAGAGCGGAGAGTCAGAACAGTGAAAGAAGCCCCTGATGATGGCGGAAAGAAAGAGAAACGCTGTGTGGAGTTTATTCACTCCAGCTGATACGGACACTGCCACATGTGATGTGTACAAAAAAGTAATTCGCCACTGTGGTAACACCACCAATTTGCATAAACACATTAAAGCAGTTCACCCGAGAGAGAACACCTGAGAGAAGGAGGGGGGAGAACCCCAAACCACCCCCCCAATACAGAGAGAGAGGTCTCTGGCAGAGGCATTTCAGCCAAGAAATCAGGAGTGTCCAGGTAATCTCCAGCATTACCCAATGTTGTTCACAGTGATCAGAGAGGCAATGTTAGCAGACTGATAGAACTACTGTCATAAATTCAGCCAGTTGAAAAAAATCTTAATTGTTTTACTGGCACTCAAAAATACACACTTATATAAAGATATAAGTAAAAAGTATCGGTATCGGCGATATCGGCGAGACTTCAGATACAGTATTAGGGGACCACTAAGGTCTATATAAAAGAGACTTCAGATACAGTATTAGGGGACCACTAAGGTCTATATAAAAGAGACTTCAGATACAGTATTAGGGGACCACTAAGGTCTATATAAAAGAGACTTCAGATACAGTATTAGGGGACCACTAAGGTCTATATAAAAGAGACTTCAGATACAGTATTAGGGGACAACTAAGGTCTATATAAAAGAGACTTCAGATACAGTATTAGGGGACCACTAAGGTCTATATAAAAGAGACTTCAGATACAGTGTTAGGGGACCACTAAGGTCTATATAAAAGAGACTTCAGATACAGTATTAGGGGACCACTAAGGTCTATATAAAAGAGACTTCAGATACAGTATTAGGGGACCACTAAGGTCTATATAAAAGAGACTTCAGATACAGTATTAGGGGACCACTAAGGTCTATATAAAAGAGACTTCAGATACAGTATTAGGGGACCACTAAGGTCTATATAAAAGAGACTTCAGATACAGTATTAGGGGACCACTAAGGTCTATATAAAAGAGACTTCAGATACAGTATTAGGGGACCACTAAGGTCTATATAAAAGAGACTTCAGATACAGTATTAGGGGACCACTAAGGTCTATATAAAAGAGACTTCAGATACAGTATTAGGGGACCACTAAGGTCTATATAAAAGAGACTTCAGATACAGTATTAGGGGACCACTAAGGTCTATATAAAAGCATCCAAAGAGCACCATGTCATGGGACCTTTAAAACAAGGTTGATTTCATACAGACTTCTACAGAAGCAGAAACTTCCATTTTACGTAGCTCGTGGTCAGTCTACCTCGGATGGTTTACATCATGGCTTATGATCTAAATTTTAGGATTTTTACTTCCGGAACCAAACTGTTGAGCTCTACACAACACACAATGTACAGGGGCATTGCCTCAGGAAAGACATACTGTTGACATATTCACATGTTATTTCTCAGTACAAAGAACAAATTCCATTCACCCCTATTATAATCTTATTCTAAGATTTCTAAATTTAACAGCATAGTGTTAGCTTAAAGTTAGCTTTGATAGTGGTAGTGACTATGAATGAAGCAACTACCACTGCTGTTTACAGTAGTTTTTAGGAACCTGGCGTTAACTGCTCATTCATCAAATCTTTACTCCAGCTTAACATGTATAAATTAGAGACAGTACATTTTCAGCATTAATTCAAAACCACGTGCAAAAACATGCTAACATTATAGGGGGGCTTCAGCCAGCAATCCATTCAAATTAAAGTTAGTCAACAAAAAAATGTCAACAGTGTAAGGAAACTGTTTTATTTGCATTGTATTACATTGTAAAGGTATTTTGTATTTTTCCTATTCCACTTTCTCTGTCCTTACAATAAGTATCAGAGTAAGATCAGAATTCAAACTAAAATTCTAGTCATAGTTCTATTATCTTTACTGTGACTGTTATTGCCACTGTTCATCACACCCGACCGGCTCCGTCGGACACCGCCTACCAAGAGCCTGGGTCTGTCCCAGGTTTCTCCCTAAAAGGGAGTTTTCCTCACCACTCGAGATTTCTTCCTAAAAGGGACTTTTTCCTCACCACTGTCACACTGAATGCTTGCTCTTGGGGGAATTACTGGAATTGTTGGGTCTTTGTAAATTATAGAGTGTGGTCTAGACCTACTCTATCTGTAAAGTGTCTTGAGATAACTCTTGTTATGATTTGATACTGTAAATAAAATTGAATTGAATCAAATAATACCACAATAAATAGGCTACAAACCCATGTTGTGTGAGGTCCAAGCTCTTTCTGAGGTTTCTTCTATTTTTTTATTGACTTGACTCAAGCATCCACATTTTTCATCATCCTGTGTGTCCACAGTCAACAATGGGATATCCACATGTATCCAGATCACGGACTGAATCAGAATCAGAAAGTACTTTTTTCAACACATACAAGGAATTTGTTTTGTTGTTGTTGGTGCACATCACACATTCTCTACATGGAATATTAAACAATATAAGTTAGGTATAAACAACATAAGCATATGTACACAGTAAGACATAAAATATAAAAATAAGGATAGAAATAAAAAGAGCATTACAGCAGAGAGAGTACAGTGGCATGAAGAGCCAGTGGTGGAGTGTGGAGAGAGTCAGGGTGGGTTCCGGGCCTTGTTAATAAAGATAGTGGCGGATGGGAAAAAACTGCTCATGTGGTTTTGGTCCTCATGGACCTCAGCCTCCTGCCAGAGGGGAGTGACTCAAAGAGTTTGTGGCCGGGGTGGGAGTGATCGGCCACAATTTTTCCAGCACGCTTCAGAGTCTTGGTGGCGTATAGGTCCTGGAGTGGCAGCAGATTGCAGCCAATCACCTTCTCTGCTGATCGAATGACACGCTGCAGTCTGCCAGCAGCGTACCAGATGGTGATGGAGGATGTGAGGATGGACTCAATGATGGATGTTGTCACTGCGCGATCTGAGTCTCAACGCGATCTGAGTCGCGTCGAGTTGCGCATGCTCAGATTTAAACAATTTACTGCATAACGACAATAACGGAAGATGGGAACAGCAATAATCGAAGATATAGAAGGTGGAAATCATTTCAAAAACGTTTTAGTTATCAAATGCTATCTATGATTGTCTGATTGCTAATGTTAGCTCATAACACCATTCCAGTAACAGCCGTTGTTGTGTCTGATTGCTAACTTGTAGCCAGCAGTGAACAAACTTGGTCATGTAGCTCCATTTTCACTTATTTTTTTTTATTTTTTATTAACTGACGTGAGGGATCATGCCGTGAACATGTGATGCTTTACGCTAAATAATACATTACTGCCATTTCCATCTTCCATATCTCCGATTATTGCTGTTCCCATCTTCCGTTATTGTCGTTATGCCGTAAATTGTTTAAATCTGAGCATGCGCAACTCGACGCGACTCAGATCGCGTTGAGACTCAGATCGCGCAGTGACAGATGTGTAGAAGTACACCATCATTGTCTTTGGCAGGTTGAATTTCTTCAGCTGCCGCAGGAAGTACATCCTCTGTTGTGCTTTCTTGACGAAGGAGCTGATGTTGAGCTCCCACTTGAGATCCTGGGAGATGATAGTTCCCAGGAAGCGGAAAGACTCCACAGTGTCAATTGTGGAGCCACAGAGGGTGATGGGGGCAGGTGAGGCTGAGTTCTTCCTGAAGTCCACAACCATCTCCACTGTCTTTAGAGCATTGAGGTCTAGATTGTTTTGCTTGCACCAGGTCACCAGGTGGTGGGAGCTATTGCTTTTATAAAACGGTCATCAAGTATGGCAATATGGAAGTTATAGTCCAATTTGACTAGATTTTTTAATAACCCAAGATCTCCTAAATCTCCTAAAACTGTACTCCCTGAGTGATTGAAGGTCACAGGCATTCAATGTTGGTTTTCGGCCTTGCCGCTTACGTGCAGATATTTCTCCAGATTCTCTGGATTTTTTTATATTATGGACTGTAGATGATGAAATCCCTAAATTCTTTGCAATTGTACTTTGAGAAACTCAGTTGTTCACATAGTGGTGAACCTCACCCCATCCTTGCTTGTGAAGGACTGAGCCTTTTGGGGATGCTCCTTTTATACCTAATCATGACACTCACCTGTTTCCAATTAACCTGTTCATCTGTGGAATGTTCCAAACAGGTGTTTTTTGAGCATTTCTCAACTTCTTTTGTTGCCCATGTACCAGCTTTTTTGGAACGTGTTGCAGGCATAAAATTCTAAATGAGTAACTATTTCCAAAAAAACAATAAGTTTATCAGAGCATTAAATATACCGTATTTTCCGGACTATAAGTGAATTTTTTTCATAGTTTGGCTGGTCCTGCGACTTATAGTCAGGTGCGACTTATTTATCAAAATTAATTTGACATGAACCATGAGAAATTAACCAAGAGAAAACATTACCGTCTACATTATTATTAAACAACTGAAAAACTGTTAACTGAAATATTAACTTAAAGACAACTGAGAAAGACTGAATGCAAACAAAATGCCCCCAAAAAGAAAATTCTATTCTGCAGATTACAAACTGCAGGTAGTAAAACATGCAGCCGAAAACGGTAATCGAGCACCAGAAAGAAAGTTTGGATTGAGTGAGAAACTTGTGAGGGACTGGTGTAAAGCAGAGGTTACTCTAACTCTAATGAAGAAAACAAAAAAAGCTAATCACAGGCTGAAAGCAAGATGGCCAGAGCTGGAGGAACGAGTCCACAGATGGGTGCTTGAACAACGTGCTGCCGGGAGAGGCTTGTCAACGGTGCAGTTACGTCTCCACGCCCTGGTAGTTGCCAAGGAGATGAATATAAATGATTTTGCTGGCGGCCCTTCTTGGTGTTACCGCTTCATGCAACACAACCACTGTAGACGGTAACGTTTTCTCTTGGTTCTAAACAAATGCGACGAATACTCAGGAGCGACTTTTAGTCCGAAAAATACGGTATTGTCTTTGTAGTGTATTCAACTGAATATAGGTTGAAAAGGATTTGCAAATCATTGCATTCTGTTTTTATTTACGTTTTACACAATGTCCCAACTTCATTGGAATTGGGTTGTATAACCTTAGTCTATATCCACAACGTTCCACTTCCGGGATTGCTCCGTTGCCCCCCGGAAATTGCAACAGATTTCACTATTTTTGGCCGGATATCCGGTAACTATTGCTTTCTTTGTTGTTGTGTTGGAATTTTTTTGGGAATTGCGGTTTGTACAAGCGTTATTATAAACTACAATTACGGTCTTGCCAGTTTACATCCATGTCTGTACAGACTCAGATAATATATGAAGACTTTGATGCAAAAGATATTGAGTGTATTTGTTGGCAAAACATGGATGCTTCACACATTTTCAACTTGGCAGCATAGAAGATCCATACAATCACCACAGTTTCAAGGTGGGCACCCAAGATTAGTGTCACCACTTCAGTATACGACCACATGTCTCCTCATCTGTTCCTGAGTTATGAAGTTGAATAATTGAGAAAAAAAGGTGTGTTTGCAGGATATTATGATGCCAAAGTGAAATTGAGCTTTGACCTTTTGGATATAAAAAGTCCTCACTTTCATCATTTTATTCTATTATACATTGGTGTGAAATATTGTAATAATTAGAGTAGGAATTCTTTTAAGTTATGGCCAAAAACGTGTTTTGTAAGGTCACAGAAACCTTGACCTCCAAAATCTAAGTGAATGTTTGTGCTAAATGTGAAGAGATTCCCTCAAGGCGTTGATATCACGAGAATGGGACGTACGGACGGACGCCCCTGGCCACGGTTGTTGCCAGTGCAAAGCATAAAAAGGAAAACCTTTGTGAAATACTCATCTGTGCTGTGTTTGTGGATGTTCAAGAACCAGACAATCATATTACTGTAACACACATGCATGTTTATTGCACATAAAACCAGTGGCCATAAGTTGGAGAATGACAAGAACGGGTTGACGTCTGGACATTCTATAGTCCCTCCCCCAGGCATGTAACAACACGCTAAATTAAAAACAGGAAAGCAACAGCAAACACAGCCCATTAAAAACAACAACACACACACACACACACACACACATACACATACACACACACACACACACACACACACACACACACACACACACACACACACACACACACACACACACACACACACACACACACACAATTTGCATGCTATGTGGTGTGCTTCGGTCCTTGTTTATACAAGAAAAATAAAAAATCTTAACTCTTAACTCCAATGACAAGCTTTTTCTGGAGCTTTCAACTGCCTACATAAGTGGATGGAGTCTGCTCACTTGTCATCCATGTTTGGAATCTCCATTGGCTGATAAGAACTGTAAAATTAAATGAAAAGCTCTGGAAAGAGAATGAATTTGGGCCATGAGGTAAGATTAATAACTACTATGACCAAGGTCAAGAAAGACGTTACCGCTTAAACATCCAATTAGTTCTAAACTAGACCAAATCTAAAGCATTGCCGCAATGTTCACTACGCTCACAAAAACAAGTAGAGCAACCAACATATGACGACTTTGCTGTTGTAAAAAGTATAAATTTAGCCCCGAGGGTGGTGGTAGAGGAAAGTAGAATGTTGCAAATATATTGCCATTCTGACAGTTTGATTTAAAACTATAGGAGAATATTGTTGGCCTGATGGTGGCTCTAGACAAATTGTCAGGGGGGTCACAAAAACATCCAGCATCATCCTCTGGGAACCAATGATATCCATGTCAGTTGTGATCTTAGTTTCACTGAACTACTCTATAGTTATCTACTCTATTATTAGCATGTTGTGATGTGAAATCACAATTGGGATTCCCTTTGAAAGCATTGCAACATTACACACAGCTGTGACTCACACTTATTGCACTGCCACTGGTGAGGTAAACCATCCAAATGAAGACTTTACGTCATCAATTGTTGGTTACGCATAATTATTAGTCATACAAGACTCCACTTTCTGACAAGTTCCTGACTAATTTCTTTGACTTTTATGAATGTGACCTGTTTCCCAGAACATCAGCAGCTCTGTTAGCAATATCACAGCAAACTGTATCACTTTATTTTGAACTCTCTGCTGTCACACTTATTAGGACATTACACAAATTCAAAATATGTCAACAGTGTTGGGCAAGTTACTCAGAACTGTAATATGTTACTCTTTACTAATTACTCCTTAAAAAAAGTTAAAAGTTAAAAAATATGAATTTATCAAAAGTAATTAGTTACGTTACTTGTTTTATTACTATATTACACCCCCTCAAAAAACACAAAACAAACGCACAACCTGCCAGCTACTTTAGAACTCAGTCTACTTTATTGCAACAATAATTAACCTTACAGGAGGAGTCAACAACCAGCCAAACTGCATAACTGCCAACATTCAAACATGTCAAACCATATCCTATTCTGCAATATCCGTGACCTGCCCTGGCCCTGATCTGCTGCGCGCTAAATTACGACAAGCATACACGCCACGTTATCATATAAGAAAGCCTACCTGGGACAAAGAACAAATCACATTGGGGTAACGCAGCATTACTTGGATTAGTAACTGTAATATAATTACCGTTTTGGAAATTGTAATCCCTTTCAATACTCGGTACTGTGGAGAGTAATAATATTACAGTAATATGTTACTGAGTATTGTGTTGCTGGCCAACATTGCATGTCAAGTGTGGAGACAGTTTGAAATTCTTTTCAGCAGCTGGTGGTGGCTCAAACTTTACCTTGCCCTTTTGGCCTCATAACCTAGTTAGCCTGACTTCACCCTACATGGTTTTTGAGTTGAGTAGTTAAAACTTAGCCCATTACATAGTCACAGAGATTATTCAAATAGGCAGACAGGACACATCTGGAGAACTTCCACACAGTAATAATGTCACGTAGCTGTTGGGTGCTAAGAATAAGTGATTCCCACATGTCAGTTACAACACACTGCTACTTTGTACTATAATCCTTTGTTCTATAACTCTTTTACCACATTTATTGTCACATTTATTGCAAGGAAGTTACACAAAATGTCATATGGCAAGGCTTAAGGCCTCCGTCTGCACTGCATACTTTGAAAATAAAGGGGAAGTCCGTTCATTTTTTTAGCCTCTGTGATCTACTTTTAGCATTGTTGCAACTGTTCTTTGGGTTGACGTCACTTTGTAATCATCTTATAAACCAGTTTGCGGTTCGACTTGATGATTAATGGAGATGTACTGTATTGTAACTACTCATACAGGAAGTACATTTCTATTATGTTCCTCCACAAACATTTTAGAAATTCAGATTTAACTATGAACCAACCAGCTATAGCACCATACTAAGTTGTGTCAAGTTGTTCTTGATGATGATGAAGCATGATCACTGTACACCAGTGTTTCTCAACGGGGGCGTTCAGAAGATGATGGGGGGCGCTGGAAGCAATATTTTGGAAAGGGGGGCGTTGAGGTGCCTTTGGGGGGCGTTTGTTTGAAAGCTAGTTTAAAGCAAAGATTCATAATAACAATACATGTTTACACTTTAAACTACTAAAAAACACTAGTGGTCTGCAACATTAAAACCTGCCAGTTTACAGCACTGCAGCTGGACGAGACGGGGGATTATTACTCTTCTGGGCTTCTGTCAGCTTTGTCTGGCGCAGCTCCGTGCTGCCTTCATGGAAATGGGACGTCAGAGTACCGTCTTAAATGAGCTCTGTACTACGTGAAGCTGCGTTCAGATAAAAAAATAAAAAATGTAATCGCCGCAACGTCATGTGGTGTTCTTTAACCCCCCAATGTAGCACAGGTAGACTTTATATTTCACAGTAACAGTTTTTAGTCAGATCTTTTATAGAACACAACGTTTCCTACTGCACCTGAAGGCAGCTTCATTTCACGGAGAAAGAGAAAGAAAAGTGACGAGTGAGAGATATCGACTGTGCTTCGTTGTTTGGCAAACATTTAGCCAGCGTTTCCCCTACGTTGATTTGCAAGTGGCGCACAGCCACAGTTAAATTTCTGCCGCCACGCCACGGGATCAATGTTGATTGTCGGAGAATAGCGCGGACACGCGCTTCACAGGTAGAGCACAAACCCCGCCCCCTGTCTCTGTTCACATGCCGGGATTCTTGCCTGCGCGCCACACACACGCAGCCGAGATGTGTGTGTGTGCGTTAACGTTAACGCACACACACACATCTAAAACACGCGCAGCACCTGACTGGGAACGCTACAGAGGATTACCAACGGCCGCTGGGGGGGCAGATGAACTCACGCTTGTCTCGTTACTGTAAGTAGGTTAAGATAAAAACCTTTGTGAGTAAAAAGTCAATACTTATCAATGCACTCACCTGTATAGACTGACGTAAACATGTAGGAAGAGATATTTTAATCTGCTCTGTCTGATCAGTCCACCGCGCTGTTTTAGGCAAACACAGCTCTACTCTGCAAATAGCCAATTTTTACCAACAAGCTAAAACAAATAAAGCTGTTGGTTGTAGTTTTAGCTTAGCTTGGCGGGAATCTAGAAATTTGGACAAATTCTTATAAACCTAACTGCTGGCTGAGCGAACCGTCCTCTATCCTGGAGCAGTAAATCTATGGATGTATTATAAGACCAAAACAGATACATGTGGCTACTTAATATGCACGTGAATGACGCGATCGTTACCGTCGCGTTCTTCATTCTTGATGAAGTTGCTGTTTGTATTATTTTGCAACAGCATCATTTCATTGCAAATGAGGCAGACAGTATGAATGGTAGCCTGCTTATCAGTCCATTCATCATTAAAGCGGCTTTTCCATTCAACTTTCCCTTCAGCCTCTGTGACTGTGACATTTTTACCTGACAACAGCCTTTCTTTCTGCAAGCATTTTCCTGCATACTACAACCATGTTTCCTTAATCACAGACTTTAACAATCAATCAGTGAACTGCCTCCTAGTCTGATATCTTGTTCTAGTTAAAGAGTCAGTTATCATTATGGAGTTTCCATGTTTTTGAGGAGTTTGCTCACACTAATGTACTGTATGTAAAAAAAATAGCATTAATTCAGTAAGAAAGTGAACATTTTGAACGAGAATAGGCGTATTAGGTATACATTCATTTTATTTTCTTTATTTGAAAGTCCGGCCTTGGAATGTCTGCTTGGGGGGGGGGGGGGGGGGTCGTTTGTCATCACCAAAATGTGTGTGTGTGTGTGTGTGTGTGTGAGACTGTGCGTGTGTGTGTGTAATCCTGCTTTAAACCCTTGATAAGTGCCAGCTTGTTTTCGGTTGGAACAATTCGATTATAGATTTAGATTTGAATGAAAAATAGATTTGAATGTTAAATTGCTGTTTCTGATTGGCTGCTGTTAGTGTTTGTAATAATAATAATACATTTTATTTAAGGCGCCTTTCATGACACCCAAGGTAACTTCATGAACAAAAAAGGACGTTCAAATTAAAGTCATCTTATAAAGGTGCTGAGGTTCACACCAGGGACATGCAGCAGGCCTTTTGATAATACTGTACCTAATTATTGTTTGACTGTTACATATCTAGTCGTTCTGATTGGCTGCTGTTATTTAAATTGAATGTCAAATGTTTGCATTGTTTTTAAAAACCTGTAAATATATATAATTTCTACATGGCTATGTATGTATATATAATTTCACATGGCTTTTTGATACCTGGGAAACTAATACATGTGTTGTAATGTCGTAATCATTAATATTCGGGGCAATTAGCTTACATATTTTTGGAGGGGGCGTTAGGGACCTGGATAATGGATAGGGGGGCGCTGGCACAAAAAAGGTTGAGAACCACTGCTGTACACTGTAGTAGTCATTACACTGGTAAAATGGTGAGGTTATGATTCAAGTTCTGCATCTGAAAATTTTAACAGAAACTTCCAAGCTTCCCATTTCCCTTTCCATTCACCATTCTAAGAGATTTACAGTACAGCAACATTCACAACATAAAAGTCCAGATTTGGATTCCATTTTAGTTGAAAGCCCTTTTCAGCAGATGATGAATGTATTTGTATTTCTGCTTTTCGAGAATTAATGATGAAATAGAAAAACACAGCTTTGCTGGAACTGTTGGATATGGTGGAGTTGATAGTGGACTGGAGAGTAGAGGCAGCAATCAGATAGAATTCATCAAGGCTAGCCCTACATTATCCTGCAAAGGATAATTCTGGTTTATAATTCTGGTAATTGTACTCACCACTTCAATTACTGAGATCTGGAAATATGACAGCATTACTAAATGTCTACATGTCTGAACTAGTCACAGCCTCTCCCCCCATCAATGCACTCACAGCCTCGCTTTGCCAGACCTACATCTCCACAGTGCTGTGGAGTAAAGTGTGATTTATGGTTGTGCGGAGGCTTTATGGTTGTCCACAGGCACCTGAAATCTTCGTTCTTCGGTCTCGTTACTACCGTTTACGTCGGATCCGGGGGCCTATTGGCACCGAGTTTCGGTACCCAACCCTAGATATATATGACTTTTTTGCAACAAAAATGCGGGAATTATGAAATCATGCAAGCACCGCATATTTTGCGCGGAAATCGGCAATTTATGCGGCGAAAGTGTGGCGTATTTGAAAAAGTGCGGCCCCCGCATGAATATGCGGACTTTGGCTGATTATGCATTGAATTCTGCGATCGCATAATCGCGTTTTTCTGGAGGGACTGGTAAGTGGCCTGAAGTTTGTACTTGTGCGTTGGTGTGTGCGTCTTGGTTGGACAGATAGATCCACCAAAAAAAAAAAGGAAACAGAAATCGGCAAAAATACATGCATCCAGCGGAATTTCCTGCAGCACTGGAGCAATTCCGGAAGTGGAACGTTAAGAATATAGACTAGGGGAAGCGATGTGCGTCGTCAGGGCGTGCTTCGCCACACCGTGCAGTGTAGTTACAGTTTTCAAGAGCAGCGTAGAGTCTGGCGTAGGATCCGTGTCTCCACGTACCTACGTACATAGCCACGCCGTAGATTTAACGCAGAAACATAAATCACGCTTAAGGTCTGGCTACACCCCAGATACATTCTGGTATAGGACTTTGTCGAAGGTAAATAGCTCAATATAATGTTTTCAAATTAGCCTTTTTCCCATTTCCTGAAAAGCAACAGTTTTGGACATTCAAGGTTTTGCCCTACAGCGACGAAATGTAAAGCAGAAAGTTCACGTGTCCTCAATTCTCAGCAGTTACTCCGGTGAGTACAACATTATCAAAACTGATACAAATGATGGTCGTAATAATTTGGAATTGGTCTTGTAATGCCACATGAATGCTTTGTGGTAAAAACACATGTAAGATTCAGAAGAATTGAGTTTTAGTTTTTCCACAAAAACACCCAAACTGCACAGTTAACAAAATGAGGGAGTGAAGTTTTAAATGCAGTCTGAGTAAACTCACCCACGCATTAGTGGAATAAGAAGAAGTCTAAAACGCGTTGGTTGCAATTTCCTTCCAGTCATCTGTATTTATAGAAACATTCCCAACAGAGGTTTGCATACATGTTTTAGATAGCCACGGATCAAAATACCTTAACTTAAAGAAAACAAGTGTGTGTGTGTGTGTGTGTGTGTGTGTGTGTGTGTGTGTGTGTGTGTGTGTGTGTGTGTGTGTGTGTGTGTGTGTGTGTGTGTGTGTGTGTGTGTGTGTGTGTGTTCTTGTTTAACTACCTTTGTGGGGTCAAAAAACCGGGAATACAGTATACTTGTGGGGTCCGGAGAGTTTTGGTTGGTTAAAGGGCTGTTTGAGGGTTAAGACTTAGGGTTAGAATTAGGTTATGGTTAGGGTGAGGGTTAGGCATTTAGTTGTGATGGTTAAGGTTAGGGTAAGGGGCTAGGGAATGCATTATGTCAATGACGGGCCCCACAAAGATAGTGAAACGCACTAGTGTCTGTGTGTGTGTGTTTGTGTTTGTGTTTGTGTTTGTGTGTGTGTGTGTGTGTGTGTGTGTGTGTGTGTGTGTGTGTGTGTGTGTGTGTGTGTGTGTGTGTGTGTGTGTGTGAGTGCATGTGTGGGTGTGTGTCTCCTGTTGTTTGGTCCATTAGCTCAGCAGTTCAAGGTAGGTGACAGGGACTTTGCCCTTTTGGTTCCCTCGTTCTCCAATCAACCAATCAGGGTCCATTCCTGGTACAGTGTATACAGTAATGAGCTGGAGAAACAAAACAACAAAGGTGGACACTTTAAGATAAAACAATACTCAAACTAAAGTAAAAAAATAAAAATAATAACAATGAAAGGGAAAGGCAAACAGAAAGCAATACATTGCACATCATGTGGTGACATCTGTATCATCTCCGTGTCCAGAATCGCTCTGCCTGCTCTGCTCTGCTAGTGCTGCCTGTGATGATGTCAGCCTTTGATCTGGTCTTTAGCTCAGCTCATAAGGTCTTTCTCACAACAATGTAATGTTTCTAAGTGCCTTCTTAATCTATTGCGTCTCATGCTGACAGCTGCCAGAGTTTTCAGACATAAAATACACACTGGCTTCTCGGAACATTCACTGTGAACCGGTGAGAAAGAAGCTTCATCATACTTTCTTCTTGACTTGTTTTTTTGGTTAATTACTGACAGTTGAGCATGCTATCTTGTTTGTTTTGGAGTGTTAATCAACCATCTGAACCCGACCTGTCCTGCAAGCTTTATAAGTCGGTGTAATATTTGTTTAAGCAGCATTTGGCTGAACTTTCAATGCCCTTTAAATCATTGTACTCTCGAAATAGACTAATTGAGCCTGATTTTAGAGTTTACCTCTTACAAAGATAATATCCCATGCGTAGGAGATAATATCTTGCAGGGGCGGAGCCAGACAGTAAACATTCGAGGATCAGCCCAAATCTAGGGTGGGCATGCTCTATTTACAGCAGCTATATGCTGTATTTTTGAAGCCATTTAATAATAGAATGCCTAAAACTCTGTACATCATTTGGGAAAAACATGATAGTTGCCAAGGAAATAATGTACAGTAGGTACGGTAGGAATTTGGCGCAAACAGCATTACTAATCTTAAAAGCTTTTTTGAGTAGAGCTCATAGAATAAATGGGGATATTTCCCCAGTAATGGAACATTTGCTCCATTGATTTGCTGGTTCAGTCAGAGAGACTGAGGGGAAATTACATAAAGTTAAAGTTATTTTAAAACCCTAAAAGATTTGGCACTTTTGAGAAAACAATCGGGTCTGGAGCCCCAGAAGCCACCCCGTTAACCCCCCCCCCCCCCCCCCCCCCTCATAGTTCAAACATAGGTTTTGGCCCCAAAAACATTGCCAGAAATGTTTGTTTTTTTACCTTGCCTTGTACTAGTCTCACAGCTAAAAGTCTTCTTACTGCTTCCTGACATTGTTCCTTGTGTACACTAACAAAGATGTTAGTGTATGGCGTGATATCCTACCTCATCAGCCAAAAGTGAAAGCTCGCTGGCATCATGGGCATCGTAGTCATACAGGACCTTGGCCTTCCTGGATCCTGTGACAGGGAGCTGTGTCTGCTCCATATTCAGCGTGCTGGGCCTTTGGCTAGACGAAGAGGAGACTGTGGCCCCAGGAGATGACGGACCAGACAGGAAAGCAGAGGAGTGGTGGTCTGGGTCGGGGCAGACAGCAGCGGTAGGGTGGGGTGTGCTCACAGAATTAGCACATCTGCGGGGACATTGGAAGACAAATTAAAGAGTTGAGTTGTTGGAAGTTGATTTCCAACGAAAACGAGACAATGATCACATCCAGATGTGTATATGAATAGTGTTCCAGGTCAACAAACATGGTAAAGGATTGTGGTGGTGGTGCTGGCGTCTAACAGCTCCCTCCTGGTCAAGTAAAAACAGATTTGGAAGCCTGACTCTATGGTGTTTATAGATTTATTATTTGCTCATATTGAAACTAAATGTATTAGTATAATTAGGAAAAGTAACCTTCCCCTTTGTTAGTCTTGCAACCTGTTTGGCACCTCATTTGCTCATTTATTTCAGAAACTTCTTACAATTTATGATATTCAAGTATGAATTACGAATGCGAAATAAAGTTGTTGTTGATGGTGTGGAATATTTGTTAAACATGATATATAATTCACAGATTCACTCCTACTTTGTTCACTTTGTTTAGGTAATGAATAAGTCTTTTTGAGTTCATCTTTGGGTGAACTATAAAATCTTTTTAATATCTTACATTTTTGTATAAAAATGTATGAAAATAAGAAGTGATCAGTGATGAATCAAAAATGTATCAGCATGTGCTCTTCCACG
The DNA here is from genome assembly GCA_023631565.1 of Gymnocephalus cernua. Lineage (NCBI taxonomy): Eukaryota > Metazoa > Chordata > Actinopteri > Perciformes > Percidae > Gymnocephalus > Gymnocephalus cernua. Next base: position 4,557,170 of record CM042442.1, on the reverse strand, counting down.
GTGTTGTGTTAAAACTACAAGCATGCAGACAAGCAGACAGGAGCACATCATTGATGAGGTTTCTTTCCAGTCCACATCCTGACCTCAGAAAGAATCTGCGTTGTTTAGAGGACTCCTCATTTCCCAACAACCATCAGACTGGAGAGGGTAAGAGTGCTTTCTAAGAAGTGTGATTCAAAAAATGCTGAAAAGGTTAATGCATTGATTTTAAATTAGGGTAGTTTAACTGTATGTAAGCCATTTTATATGTTAAAATTGCATTCACTTCTGATTAAACTATCCCTTCAAATTTGTGGCTTTTATATTTAGAGGGCCTCCCCACACTGTTTGACACCATCACACATTATATTCTGTATCTGCTTGCACCAACAAAGTATTGAAGTTATATGATGTTTACACCACATGCTCAAAACCCAGGAGACCATGTTTGGAATGACTGCACATTTCCATCAGATGGAAATATCTGTAGATATTCAATGTTTTTCTACATCATATCAGAAAGGACAATACAAGCATTTTCTATCCTTATAATCATGACACTGATGGTTTGTTATTATAAAATGAACAGTTAGGAAACAATTTTTCATTTCATTTGCATTTATATAATCGCATATACCTTTAGTTTGTAAATGACAGGAAAAACCAAAAAGTCCTCCAAACCGTATAACAATATCGGCCGTTTATTCCTAACCCTCAAAGCGTTTCATAAATAAGCTCCCCTAGTAGTTAACCAGAGAATGTAACAGCTTTAAACAAGTCAACGGTCGCAGTTTGGTGGGGTTTAAGCAGGCCCATCGCGACAAGGCAAGCAAACCAAGCAATTGCTTGGGGCCCCGAGACAACGACTTGTTAAGAATAAAATGCAACGACAAACTGCGAGCGCCCCTTTGACAGTCAATGCGGTAAAGTGCAATGACACTGTTATCGGGATCCCCCTCAAGGGGCCCCTCTCGTGATCTCTGCTGCCGGCAAAATACAAAACCTCCGTCGGCATAGTATCATAGGTCGGCAGTTATCATGAAGCGGAATTATGCTTCAGGAAGCCAGAAAAGGAAGAAGAGAAAGGAAGAGGAGGATAAGAAAAAACAAGATAGTGGTAAGTGATTAATTACACTGGATGAAATAGCGACCACTTGTCTTGGTGTAATTTTGCAGCAGGTAGGCTAGCAAAAATATGTTTATGTTAGCTAACGTTACCTGTAACCTACCTGACGGCAAATTCTGCTTGTAACGAACAGTTAGTGCAACTTCGGACGGAATATGGTTACATACTACTGTAATATGTTTTTTAACGGGATAAGGAAGACGCAGATCTGTTCCAGAATCACTGTTTATCGTATTTAATGACATGACATTGCTATAGCTTTGTAATAGGTTTAGATGAAAGTGGCATAACGTTAGCATGCTATACTAACTGTTCCACCGTGATAATCTATTTACCAAATGGGGGTTAGGAAAACCACACAATTATTCCGTGCATCAAACATTAGCTTGGGATGTTTTTAAGCATTAGTAACCCTTAACAAATTGTTAGGAATATCTGGTACGTCTATCTATGTAATGTTTATAGATGTTTTAAAAATGGTTTCTTAAAGGTTTACAAAAAATGTTTAATCATTACCCGATACCTAATATATTATATGACACATATAATGTGTGTTACAATAAACTGTTAATTTACAGCACTACTAATTAGCAAACATTTAATTATAATTTCATTGTTTGTTAACAGTAAAAAGACTGTTTGCTAACAGTTAAATGACAATTACCTAAAGATTAATTAACTATCAATTTACCATCTATTAATGATTGTTATTATTCTCCCTCAAGGTGCTTTGCTTACATTTCTCAGCCCTCAGGCTCTTCCTAAGGAGACCTCCACCAATGAAGGTAGAGTGAATTTCTCTCACTTTTAATAGAGCTGTTAATAGTGACCTCTTTCAATATGCTAACAGTGAAATGGTAAAACGTACTTCACAGGTAATTTCAGATTTTTTTTTTTCAATTATTTTCCCAGCTACACCATCAACTTCATCCTCAACATCAACAGATGCATCACTTCTCAGTGCTGATGTTTCCTCTATAGCACAAGGTACCACCACAAGCTCTATAATTATAGCTGATATCCTGCACAGCCCAGAGTTTAAACTGATAAGTGTGTGCTGTCATATTGTTAGAAAAAAACAGTGCAAATCACTATTGAATTCCCACCAAATTGTGTAAATACCAGTGACTTTTGCCCATGGACATTTCAGAATTTTTAATATACAGTAGTGCCTGTCAAATTTCTAGGTGCGCAGTTTATGCAACAGCAGTTTATGCACTGTAAACCTTTTTTATTTATACAAAGTGTGGGTGAACTTAAACTTTATGGCTATACTGTGGTTCCTGTAGGCTCTGCATGCGTGCGGGGCAGGGGGTTGGGGGGGCCTCCATGTCCATTTTGCTTAGGGCCCCCAAATTCCTTCAAACGGCCCTGGGTTTAAGCACCAAAACCACTTAGCTAGCCTCTGTTAGTTTTTTACTGAACAAGGCACAGGGATAATTCTGTAATTCTGCTCGTTTCCATGTAGTTACATAGTCAATAATATGCTCATAACCACTACAGCGCTCAATTACCTATTTTTGAGGGGAAATAAACCACAAAAAAAAAATCCCCGCGAATGCGTCACCGGTCCTCCGGAGGACAGCCACGACCAGCGGGCGCTCTCACGATTGTTGTCGGCGCGGCAAGCGAGGACTGCGAGCAGGAAGCAGAAGCACGACCGCCGGTCGGAAACTACCACAACAATCCCCACAGCAGAGAATACTACTCTCCAACGCCAGATGGATCGCACACAAAATGGATATATATCATATATATATATATATATATATATATCCATATATATGCTACAAATACACACTGGACTGGTGCATGATGATTATTACTGAAGCCTGACTGAACACTCTCGTCCCAGACGACAGCTAGCTAGCTAGCAGCTAACAGGGTAGGTGAATGTTGAAAATGCATCTTGTTGTCATGTAAGGGCCCTGTTCATGTTACACAGACATTTTAATTGCATTTTGTGTCTGTTAAGGTACACAAAGGCACTATTCAATTTATGCCCCCATAACTGCCGTTAAGCAAAGTGGGAGCGGTGGGCATTAGCTGCAGCAGCTCCGTCTAGGTAGCTGCTATTGCGCTAATTGTTTTTGCTGTAGACAGGTCTCGCATAGTTATATTTAGCAAGATTAACGCAAAACGTTACGTTCCATAAAATAAATAAAAAACTTGTTTACTTGAACTCAAATGGGACTCAAACCCCGGTCTCCCGAGTAAAGGTCCTGTTTGTTAGACCCATCCACAACCACAACCTACCTTCTTACACGGAAATTTGGTGGTCTTATATCTAGTCACCTTACTTCTTGCTCCGCTCCCTTCATAATTACTACAGCCACTAAAGGATGCCGCCACTAGAAACGTAAATATGAGTCGTAATTGCAGTCTCGGAAAAACGTAGCTTGTGGTGTACAACAAGGGAGTTGCTTAGGTCCACTTTTATTTTCAATTTTGAAAAAAAGAAACAAATTATCTACATGTATTAGGAATGTAGTAGGAATGCTCAAGCCACTCCACTCAATTTGACAAGACCAAATCATTGGGTGTTAAACTATATAATTTACAGTCTTGGTTACTAATATCTGCATATGTTCCCTCTTTTAAATGATGTTCTGTCATACCTAGAGTACTGCAGTCATTTAGTCAAGTGCTGCTGAGAAACAAAAAAACCCCATCAGATTTCTGTGCTAATGTGTGATATGCATAATAAACATAATTATTTAAAGGTCCAATATGTAATATATTAACTGTAATAAATCCAAAAATGACCCCAATGCGTCATCAGATATTAAGGAAACATTAAAAGTTGAAATACTATTTTTTCTAATGCCAGTATTTTGTCCTTTTGAAATTTCCGTTCTGTGACGGAATTTATGTTTATGTTTTGGTCTGTGTGTTGTTATCAACTGCCCAGTTTGACAGCCAGGCCGGGTTGCCAGATATACCTGTAAACAGGTAAACCCAGCGCGCTGCAGCTTTAACGTTAGTACAGCCATGAAAGCAGCAAACAAACAAACGGGATCAACAGAGATAAATTCTACCTTACCTAAAAAAAAACGGCAGGTTTCTAACAGTTGCATGACCAGAGATGTAACAAACCCCAGGTTAATATTGGAGATGTATTTGAAAGATGGAGACAGCTTAAAGCCCAAAAGGACGTCGAGTTGGCTAACTTCCTCCTGAACAGATAAGCATTAGCTTCAGGCTAATTTATTATGGCTACAAGGGACGGGCATTTTATGTCATTTTAACATTTCTGTACTCACATTGAATTGTATAGCTAGAGTACCCAAGTTGGTTACTCGCAAAAACAACTGAGACAGCCAGTAAAGTGATTCCAACTGGTCCTGGCTAACGCCGCCATGCTAACCCAGCTAACTGCTAACGTTACCGGAGGACCAGGCAAGCGGGCCACGGCTGTTTACAATGTGTAGCCTGTTCAGCGACCATAGCCGACAACGGTGAGTTATTTTTAGCCAAGAGAGGGGGTTGTAAATCGGGAAGAGAGGGCCGTGAGTTTCCAGTGTGTTTAGCGATTGTTTCCGTAATTCTTTTAGCGATTGTTTCCGTAATTCTAAGCCAATAAAGTGTGTTTAGTCGGTTGGAGAGGACGGCAAGGTAGTGTTATTTTTTAGCGGTTCTATATAATTCTAAGCCGAAAAGGTCTGTCTGTCAGTTGGGTACAGAGCTCCGCGTGAGCACGGGCTTTTTTGACTGTCAATATAGCCAGCATCTATCGTTAGATACTCCGCTGTGCTGTGAAGTATGTCTGGCTATGTGAAACAAGCACCTAGCAACATTGTTGGATGCTCCGGTCTCAGCCTGGCAACCAACGTGAACTTTGAGTCTGGGGAGACGTCTCTCTCCAGTATTTTGAAATTTTACTGCAGTAACTATTTTAAACACTAGTCAGTATTACATATTCCACCTTTAAAATATTTGGAATAATTAATTCAATGTCCACAAATGAATAAAAACTGTTCTCTTCAGAGCTGCTTCTACCTGGAATATGCTACCACCAACTTTAGACAAATCAAACATTGTCTTATCTCATAAAGTCACATCCATGAATCTCTCTCTAGTAATTGCTATTTTAGAACCTTTTTGATGTTTTTCCTTTCTTTCTCTATTGTCTTCCTTTTCATTTGTTTACATTTTCAATTTTTTTGTATTGTTTTTTAGTTTTTATTGTTGTTGTTTTTTTAAGTGGAGCCAAGGAAGAAGAGCCACCACTTTTGTGACAGCTAATGGGGAGCCAGATAAAGAATAGAGAATAGTTTCACAGTGGTAAACTGGTGGTGGTTTATCAGAACACACTGGGGCACACTTGATTAATAGCTTACGCAAATAGATAGCTCAGTCAGGCTCATATGCTTTGTTTGTTTTATTCAATTTCCACATAAAGAACAAATAAGTACAATCAATGAATACACTATTACAGTTACACTCAGATGATTGTACACATTCAGGGGCTTGGAGGAGTGGATAGTACAATTGATAAAGCAATTCAATCAAGTTTTATTATTTTTAATGGTTTTGATCTGATAAAGTTTACAGAAGAACATATTTATCTTAATCATTCATAATATGATTTGCTATTTAGTTTTATAATGTTAGATATGTCATTCTGATCAGTCTCATTAAGATATAACTATGGATGAATACTGACAAAGGCGTAGAGCTGGGTAGGGAAATGTCCCTGTCAATGCAACTACAGGACTCTGTGTCCATATTTTATATATAGCCTCTTATTTTTTCAACCTGGACCCTATTTTCCTAAGCAAGATCGCTGCAGTCGACAGCGGCGAAACAAGCTACAATGTTACGTTATTGGGCAATTCTGTACCTTTAAATTACATTCACAAAATGGCTTATCCTACCATTGACATGATTACATTATTCTTCTAAGTGTCTGACAACATTATTGTCAAGGATCCCTACAGATGTTCACCTTTTTGTCAAAGAGTAAGATTCTTTTTGTTTAACATGAAACATCCCCGTAATCGCTGTCCCACCAGAGTCCATTTAAAATAAAAGCTATTTTAACAGTTATTTTATCATTGTAAAACACACTTCATTTAAAGTCAACAGCAAAAAAATCTAAAGCCGTCTTGGTTCGTCTTTCCACTGTTCCAACAATCGGCACTCTGGTTTTGTTGAAATAAACCCTTAATTCACCCATTTACCCATTTATGTGTAAATATGATGGCTCTATACACGCTAAAAGTATTGTTTATTTAAATTGTTTAACCAGAACTGTTAATTGTGAAAATCTATCACATGTAAAAAAAATGTATTATTAGTTTTAGTCTGAGACATATTCATAAAATGTCTAATATTTATTTAAAAGTCTCTTTTAGGCAAGTTATGTAAACACATACTGACTGAAGTAAATGTCTGAAAAAAAGCCATTTCTGTGTACACGTGGATATGGAAAGAATTTGGGTAAGTGCACACATAAACAACTGTGCATCTTAGCTGTCTGACAAAAATGTCTCCACCAAAGTTAAAACAGAACCGGCATTAACTACAGTAGCTGATCCCTCTCACCCCGGACACAAACTGTCTGAACCCCTCCCCTGCGGTCCATCGGGACCAAAACCTCACGCCATAAAAACTGTTTCTTCCCCTCAGCAGTACGCTTCACCAACAAGGCTCCGGACCCTCACTGACACAGTTAAGAGACCTTAACTCTGATTCAGATTATATGAATAATTCCTGTTTCCTGTTGGTAGATGTTGCCCTCAAGCGCAATATAATAATGAACTTTGGTGGGCAGCATAGTCTGTTAAAGACATCTTTGAACAACTAGAAACTGTCTAAGAGAGAAGAAAGGGAGCTATATAAACTCACTAGAACCAGTGTGACTGGTGTGTTACATCCCAGTAAAAGTGGTTCTTAAGTACCACTGTTAATCCCAGCAGTGGTCAAACTACAATGATATATAAGAACATCTGTATTGTCTGCTGTCTGGAAAAAAAATTATGTATATGACGGGTGTTGTGATCTTTTTGGATTAAAGATGTGGGGAAATGGGAACCCCGTAAGCAGTCTGAGGGGTTCATCTGACACAACAAGGAAGCATTTGGTTTAGCTCAGATTATAACTGCATTTGTGTAAACATTAAATGACGTAAGCATATTACACACTTTCAGCTGTCAGGAAGTGGAAGTGTGTGCCAAAGCTGGTCTGTGGTTAGTCTGTGGTTAACTCTGAGCTCTTCCCATAAGCTGAACATTACAAGAGAAGTGTGAAAAATATAACCTTGTATCCTTTCACAAAATGATATTACCCTTTGACCTGAGTGACTGAGCTACAAATATATAATCCTGATCTAATCATCATCTGGCATACATGTTACAAATGCAGCTACCAGTGAATCCTCACTTGCTGAGCTCTCTCTGAAGGTCCTGCATGTAGTGATGACACTGGGCATAGTAAGTGGCCTGAGCCTCTGCAAAATCCTGCAAACAACGCAGGTGGTTGAGCTGAGGGGAGAAAGGAAAAGATGAAGTCAGATGAGTGGAATTGCCAGCAGAACACAAGGATACATACATACATACATACATACATACAGTATAGGACTGCAGCTAACGATTATTTTCATTATTGATTAATCTGCTGATTATTTTCTCAATTAATCGGTTTATTGTCTGGTGCATAAAATGTCAGAAAATAGTGTCCACTAAAAAATGTCCACCCCAGTTTCTCTAAGTCCAAAGTGATGTCTTTAAATGTCTTTTTTTTGTCGGACCATAGCCCTAATATATATTCAGTTTAATATGATATAAGACAGAAAAGAGCAGGAAATCTCCATTTTTGCGAGGCTAAAAAATTGCATTTTCTGACATTTTTGCATAAAAAAATACTTTAACTACACTTTAACATCAATGGTGAGTGAAAAAAAAAAAAAAAAAAAAATTGTGTGGGCATAGGCTGCATTTATAGTTAATTGACTGTACTTTACTGCATGCACTTGTAGGCTTTCTCTGAGTGTGTAACAAAGTTAAATAGCCTATTATAACTTGTTTGGCTTGTTAATAGACAGGCACCTTGTAGCCTATATTGTTATGTTGCATTATTTGTGGGTGTACTACACCAGCGGTCACACAGCCACACTGGTGTCGGATTGTGCACTTGGTCTATGATTTATGTTCATGTGGATCTTTTTACTATTTTAATTTGAGTCTTGTTACATAACTGCCTGCAAACGGTTCTTCTTCTGTTGTGTAGCTTATACTGCGACTGAGGAGTGTGAAGCTACCATATAGCTCTTGTCTCTCTGTTCCCCCAAAGATCAACACTGTAAAAATGGCTTGCTATTGCTACGGTAACGTTTACAAATGTGTTTGAAAGTTCCCCGGCGATATCATCCACTGATAGCAGAAAAAGCATATTTAGCCTTTTGGGAGCAGGAATGTGTAATTCGCAATAATTGGGGTAATCTGTGCAATAGTTTTGGATAAACACTGAGTCATGTTGCTCATTTCCTCTACATCGCTACTCTGGACAGGATGGTGTGGCAACTCTGACTAACAGTTTTCCATCACTGCTGGCTCACAAAAGGACTCCCATGCCGGGATATGTTTAACTCACATGTGTGCTGCTGATGCCTTCCAGCAGCAGTCTGGTGACCTCAGCTTGTCGGTCAAACTCTGTCTGAGCAACTCGCAACTCGTGCTCCGCCTGTACGTGGAAATGACAGGACAGGAAGGAGGCATTAAAAGAGAAGTACAAACACATGTAGTGTTTTATATAAAGTATTTAGACACAAACAGATTGCCACCCACACTGTCCAGGAGTGAAGGTACTTACTTTGTCCACTTCCTCACTCAGCAGCTGAGAAAAGCAGCATGAAACAGAAAAAAAAAAAATCAGTCATGAACCATTCCCAGACTCAAACATCAAATTATGTAGACAATATAAAAGATCTATAAGCTATGTCTGCGCTTTAATCTAGCCAATCTGAAACTATGAGGGGAGCTAACAAGGTAAACGGATGCTGCATATTCAGTTTCAATATATTCAATATATATTCAGGACTTTCTTTATCCGCAGAAACTGTGTCTGTTTCTGTTACTTTGACCTTTTCTACCCTGAATCAAACCAGCTTAATGGCCAACTTTATTTTAACCACTGATCTCTGGCCAGTTTTCAGTCAAAAACAGAGTTTATGTAATCCAACTTCTGTACTGAGATGCAGATATCATCTGTATCAGACGTCCACTTGTCCTGGCCATGTTATATAGCTCACAATATGCCTACATTAAAATTAGTTAAGTATTTAAGTTTGACTTCACTTAAATTAAACCTGCATACCAGCTCTCCTTTCATTTATTTTACTATTATATTTTTTGTAAAGTGTCTTATTGGATTTTGCATAATAAGCCTCAGCATTAACAAAACACTTAACCCTTGTGTTGATCATGAACTTGTTGTCCTTCTGGGTCTCAAATTGAAAATTCACTTTTTTGTGCTTTTTCCGACATTTCTGTCACTTTTTTAACGCTTTTTTAAATTCCTCATCAATAAACCTTATTTAAAAGACATTATATCTAATAATAAGAGTTTAAATTATGAATTATTTTGACTAATAGTTAAGATCAGAGGATGTGGAGTGATGCACCGTCTATGTCAAAGTTTAGTCAGGAGACTGTTAAAACCATTTAAAAATAACTTTATTTTCAAATGCTATAAAATTGAATAAAACACCCACAGTTCAATGGAAGTAATCATTCATTTTACCTGCGAAGAATGTTGTATGGCTTCCATACAACTTACAACCATGCATCCAAGTTATTTTTGGCCAATTTGGTTGAAAGAAACCCATATTCCTGATATAAAAAACTTTGAAAACAGGTCAATTTTTACCCGAGGACAACACAAGGGTTACATTTTCAACCAACATCAGTACTCTATCACTGAAATACACTAGATGAGAAAAAAAGATGTTTGCAACTTAAAGCAGCTCTGCTCACATCACACTCTAACACAAATATACAGCATCTCTGTCAGCGGACAGCGTTTTAACGGAGCGTAAGGGTTTTGACAGCTGTCCTTGCAGGTGCAATCAAGGGTCACAAAATGAGTCCTTGACTTATGTGCCCCGCAAACTCCTCTTAGCATCAGGTATGCAGTGCAGCATGAGCAGTGGGTTCATTTAACAATGAAATGCAGCACTGGACATTGGAAATGGAAGTTAAAATCTAACAAGTGATTGTTATACCTGCAGTTCATTTTTTTATGTCTATTACAAAATAATTAAAGATTAACAATGCTGAAAAGCAGCGTTTGACTGCAAAAAACATAGAAAGCTGAGGGAGCCATTTATTCAGACTCAACATTTCCGGGTTAACAATGGGGCTCTATGGGTTGGCAGATAGACAGCTGTATCTCTTCTTCTCTGTCTTTTTCATTTTTAACTGATGTTATTTGTGCTTGACACCGGAGGTCAGGGATGCATTATTATGGATCCCACGTAACTTCTAGGCAAGTCCTGCCAGACGAAGCAGCTTTGGTTGGTTTGGTTGGGTTTAGGCATTGAGCTCAAGTGGTTAACTTGTTAACTTGCGCAGAGCATTGTATGGAACCATTGTAGGATTATTTTGACAATAATACGTAAGAGGTATTGAAATATGAACTGCTCCACTGTGTGTCTGTCCTTCCCTGAACTGTCTGTGAGTAAACTACATCTGGTCAGATAAAATTGAAGAAAGTACTGAACACAGAGAAATTGATTAAACTGAAAATGATGACTGCTAGGCTTGGGGGGGGGGGGGGGGGGCGGACGGACAATGGAGCAGTGTGTAAGGTGTGTTGAAAATGTGGCCTTGGCCCGCTGCCTCTGTGCTGAGGCTCGCACATTTTGGACACACAACCGTGTAAAACATTGTTAAAACAGAGTATACAATTTGAGACACACTGTCTGGTTAACAATAACAGAACTGTCTACTTGCGCGTCATCCTCTAAAGATCTTCATGAGAAAGTCGGACCTGGACTACATCCAACTGATAACAGCACCACCAAGGATCGGCAGAGAAATGGATTAAAGAGTGAGGGTTTGACATAGCGGGCATCAGATGCCGGAGGAGACTTTGTCTGTTTGCTAGGAATAGTGATAGGCTTTTGTCTTGAAGGAATCTGATCCTTGTACAAGTTTTGTATTTTGTAATATCATTCACTAAATCGTGTTATACTTTTAACTAAACGAATCCTGAGTTTTATTTCTGATCTACCAGATAACAAACACTTAAAAGTTAAAGGTTCAGGGTGAAGTGACCAACTGGAGTCAGATTAGTGACTGGCCATCTTGGGCCAGTCCAGAAACGGTCAACAGGTCATTTTAAACCTTCACCATCCATGTTATTTTTGGGAAATTAGGTTGAAAGAAACACAAATTTCTAATATATAGAAACTTTGAAAACGGGTCAAATTTGACCCGAGGACACCAGGAGGGTTAAAACAAGTTTCAACAATGCACCCAGTGGTTACTAGTTTAGGTTAAGCCTATGATTGTAATATTCATTTTGTGGAAATGTTATTATTGTGCCTTTGACAAACAAGATTGCGTGTGATTACAGATGCCAAATAAATACAAAATCGGACTTGGCCTTGAGTGTAGCGCAAATACTTCAGTGATGCATTTGTGTCTGGCAGCTGCTGCTGCTGTTGTTGTTGGCCCCCAGCCTGAACTCAACCTGACCTTTCCTCTACATTCTGCAGCTGCAGACTGATGAATAGTTGTTGCATTGCTCCCCCCTGTGTTACACATATGTTATTGAGAGAAAGCACGTTTCCCATTGTATACGATTGGGTGCAAGAATATTAGTGTATACGTTTAAGAAATAGCATATGGAAAATAAAATAAACTTTATTATGATGTGCTGTTTAGTTTCTTTCTTTTATGCTTTTTTTTTCTTTTCATCTCTCCTTTCTGTTAGTTGGTTTGTGTCATTTTGGTTACATATAGGTCTAAAGCTCTCGGGATTAAGCAGTAAAGTGGGATGAGATCAAGATATAACATACCAAGGTGTAAAACTGCTGTGTGTAAAACCAACCCGTTCTCACTCTGAACTTGTAAAATGACTGTGGGGGCAGCGGCTCTCAGCGTCAGATTCAACGCAAAAATCACCCTTCAGCGTGTGTAGAACACACCAGGCAGAGCAGCAGCTACGCAGCATATGAAGATGACGTAGTATTAAGAGCGACAACGGTAGCGAGTAAAATGAAATCCCAAAATTCCCCGTAGGGAAGTTGGTTGGGGTGGTTGATGGGTCAAACAACACAGGACTTTCACTTGTCGTGTCTCATGTGTCACGTTTCCTAAATCCAACTGTTGCTTTCTTCTTTTCCTAAACCCACCTGTCCCGTTCTTCCCATTCTTCTTTTCCTAAACCCACCTGTCCCGTTCTTCCCATTCTTCTTTTCCTAAACTCAACTGTCCCTGACCAAGCATCTGTATTTTACGTGATGGGAGTGAGAATGTGTTGGTAAAACAGGTGCATGTTGCATAGATGTGTGTTATACTCCAAGGATGGACAACATTTAAAAGGTTAGAAACTGACTTTTTTAAACTGCCTCAATATAATAGGTTTAAAACAGCTAATGATGCCATTGATGTCCTCAATGTCATCATCCCAATGCATTACTTGGAAACTTGTCATTGTCCCGGCCACATTAATATTGAATTTGTCCCTAAAGTACCTAAATTATTCCCAACCTTTAAGAAAAATTACAAATTGGCAAAGTGACCATGAACCACTATCAGGTAGGACAAGGGATGGATAACAAAGTCTTTACCACAAAGCACACACACACTAAATCACTGGAGGCTGCATGACCACTGACTACCACTATAAATAAACAGCACAAATTGACAGGGTGTTAATCCCTTTTCCTTGTTGCTAACAGATGTTTATGTGTACAACCTTCATCTGCTCTGATCCACTGGGATCCGTCTCCACATCCCAGCTCTCCCAGCCACTCTGCAGCTGGTTCAGTTGCAGAGCCAAAACAAAGAAACACCAACTGAAAGTCAACAAGCCTCAAATGGTTTAACTTTATAAAAGCTCTCTGACACAAAAGGAGGGCTATTGTCATTTAAAACCCAATAAAACGGCACCTGTGGGGTTTTCACCAAAGAAATGCCACTTCAGGTCATTTTATATCATTTGAATAATTCCTTAAAGTTCAAGTACAATTTTGAGGTACTTCCATTTTCTGCTACTTTATACTTCTACTCCATTTATTTTGCAACTATATTAAAGGTCCCATGGCATTAACATTTCACTTTATGAGGTTTTTTAACATGAATATGAGTTCCCCCAGCCTGCCTATGGTCCCCCGGTGGCTAGAAATGGTGATAGGTGTAAACTGAGCCCTGGGTATCCTGCTCTGCTTTTGAGAAAATGAAAGCTCAGATGGGCCAATCAGGAATCTCCTCTTTATGAGATCATAAGGTGGAAGGTTACCTCCCCTTTCTCTGTTTTGCCCGCCCAGAGAATTTGGCCAACCCATGAGAGAGAGACATCATGGCTTTCAAACAAGCAAAGTGGCAGTTGGTCAAGACCACACCCCCCCCTCTCCTCCTCAACAGCTACAGACACAGAAATGGCACGTCCTAAGTAAAGCTCATTGTGGGACTGGCTCTAGTGGCTGTAATTCTGCACCAAGGCTGAATTTGGGGGAAAGAGACTTCAGATACAGTATTAGGGGACCACTAAGGTCTATATAAAAGAGACTTCAGATACAGTATTAGGGGACCACTAAGGTCTATATAAAAGAGACTTCAGATACAGTATTAGGGGACCACTAAGGTCTATATAAAAGAGACTTCAGATACAGTATTAGGGGACCACTAAGGCCTATATAAAAGAGACTTCAGATACAGTATTAGGGGACCACTAAGGTCTATATAAAAGAGACTTCAGATACAGTATTAGGGGACCACTAAGGTCTATATAAAAGAGACTTCAGATACAGTATTAGGGGACCACTAAGGTCTATATAAAAGAGACTTCAGATACAGTATTAGGGGACCACTAAGGTCTATATAAAAGAGACTTCAGATACAGTATTAGGGGACCACTAAGGTCTATATAAAAGAGACTTCAGATATAGTATTAGGGGACCACTGAGGCCTATCTAAAACAGACTTCAGATACAGTATTAGGGGACCACTAAGGTCTATATAAAAGAGACTTCAGATACAGTATTAGGGGACCACTAAGGTCTATATAAAAGAGACTTCAGATACAGTATTAGGGGACCACTAAGGTCTATATAAAAGAGACTTCAGATACAGTATTAGGGGACCACTAAGGCCTATATAAAAGAGACTTCAGATACAGTATTAGGGGACCACTAAGGTCTAAATAAAAGAGACTTCAGATACAGTATTAGGGGACCACTAAGGCCTATATAAAAGCATCCAAAGAGCACCATGTCATGGGACCTTTAAGTCACCAGTTACTTTAAAGACAATGATTTTACATACAAAAATATGATAAATGTATACAACCCCAAATCAGAAAAGGTTGGGACAGTATGAAAAAGACAATGTGAACACAAATTATTTCATGTTTTGTCTGGTCAACTTAATTTCATTTGTAAATATACATCCTTTCCTGTCATTCAGACCTGCAACACATTCCAAAAAAGGTTGGGACAGGAGCAATTTAGGGCTAGTAATCAGGTAAATTGGTTAAATAATGATGTGATTTGAAACAGGTGATGTCAACAGGTGATTTGGTACAAAAGCAGCATCCAAGAAAGGTCTAGTCCTTCAGGAGCAAAGATGGGCCGAGGATCGCCAAATACGTGAGAAAATTATTGAAATGTTTAAAAACAATGTTCCTCAAAGAAAGATAAGAAGACATTTGCTTATTTTACCTTCAACAGTACATAACATAATTAAAAGATTCAAGGAATGTGGAGGAATTTCAGTGTGTAAAGGACAAGGGCGCAAGCCTAAGCTGAACAACCGTGATCTCCGAGCCCTCAGGCGGCACTGCATCAAGAATCGTCATTCATCTATAAGCGATATCACCACATGGGCTCAGGACTACTTTGGCAAACCTTTGTCAAGTACCACAATACGTAGTTACAGCCACAAATGCCAGTTAAAAATGTACTGTGCCAAAAGGAAGCCCTATGTTAACAATGTCCAGAAGCGGCGTCGACTTCTCTGGGCTTGGAGGCATCTGGGATGGACCATCACACAGTGGAAACGTGTACTGTGGTCAGATGAATCAGCATTTCAGGTATTTTTTGGGAGAAATGGACGCCGTGTGCTCCGGACCAAAGAAGAAAAGGATCATCCAGACTGTTACCAGCAACAAGTCCAAAAGCCAGGGTCTGTCATGGTATGAGGTTGTGTCAGTGCCCTTGGCAAAGGTAACTTGCACTTCTGTGATGGCACCATTAATGCTGAAAAGTACATAGAGATTTTGGAGCACAATATGCTGCCTTCAAGAAGACATCTTTTCCAGGGACGTCCATGCATATTTCAACAAGATAATGCAAAACCACATTCTGCACACATTACAAAGTCCTGGCTGCGGAGGAAGAGGATACGGGTACTTGACTGGCCTGCCTGCAGTTCCGACCTGTCTCCAATAGAGAATGTGTGGCGCATTTTGAAGCGCAAAATGCGACAACAAAGACCCCGTACTGTTGCCCACCTTAAGACTTGTTTTCAGCAAGAATGGAACAAAATTACACCTGAAACACTTCATCACTTGGTGTCTTCAGTCCCTAAACGTCTTTTAAGTGTTGTGAAAAGGAATGGCAACATTACAAAGTGGTAAATGCTTTACTGTTCCAACTTTTTTTGAAATGTGTTGCAAGAACCAAAATAGGAATTTTGTTTTTTTGAAAAACAAAACAATAAAAATCATGAGGAACACATTAAATTATGTGCTGTTGTATTGTCTGCAATGAAATACAAGTCAAAGTACATTTAGAAATCACTACTTTCTTTTTTTATTTGTGTTTTCCATACTGTCCCAACTTTTTCTGATTTGGGGTTGTAATATATGACAGATTAAATAATCTAACAGCTCCACCTTAACCGCTAGCTTGTAGGGATAGAGGGCTAAATAAAGGATAAACTGGCATGGCCATATTCAAAATAGCCCCTTGACTGCTCACCTCAAGATATCTGACCAGAAAACATTTGATTTGGTGCATCAACATTTTAAAAAACGACAAAAAGACAAAAGGTACAAGACGTGTATGTAGACGTGTCATAGAGTTAAATGGTAGCAGCTGGCTGTAGCCGTTCGCGGGTGCAGTGAACA
Organism: Gymnocephalus cernua; assembly: GCA_023631565.1. Taxonomy (NCBI): domain Eukaryota; kingdom Metazoa; phylum Chordata; class Actinopteri; order Perciformes; family Percidae; genus Gymnocephalus; species Gymnocephalus cernua. The sequence goes on along the minus strand of CM042442.1, from coordinate 4,540,768 downwards.
TTTCCATGGTAACAGTGAGCTCCACCAATCAGAGACTTCGCTGTTATGCTTATGATTGTGGGTAGTGTAGTACTTCTCCATTCTTGATTTCATACGGACTTCTGGCTTCTACAGGAGCAGAAACCTTTGTTTCACAATCTTGTAGCGCACGCTCAGTCTACCTCCGATAGTTTAGACATTATGGCTAATTTTAAAAATGCTTATGATGAAAATGAATGATTTTCACTTCTGGAACCACATTATTTACCTCTATTAGCATGTTAGCCTAGCTCCTGCTCAGTACTAGACTCTGGATGTGCCCTGCATGTGTGCCACTTGTTTCACTTGGGACTCTTACCGCTGATGCACTGGCAGAAAGAACATAATTTCGGGGCCTTGTCTCCTGAAAATCAGGTGCAGCCTAAAAACAAGGAAGGGGCAGGGAGGAGGAAACATGTTGGAACAGTCATGCAGTTACAATCATTAAGCAGAAAAACAAAAACATGTTTCCAGCATAAAGCATAGCAGCATAAAGAAAACAGATCAGAAGCAGTACATCATTCAGACAAAGTTCAAAGGAGAAGACAACGGTCGATAGTTGTTGGTGGTGGTGTGTGATATCAAAGTGGTTCAAATTATTGATGTGATTGCTGTTGAAGCAATACATAGTTGGAGTCAAATTACATTCTTGATGAATCTACTTCCTCTTTTGTTGTGCTGTTACTGTTGTATCTTGAGTTCATGTTACAGAATCTCATATAGTTATTCAGTAATGCAGTTGGCCATATGGATGAAAGCATACAGTAAAAGGCTATAGGTGACGGGGAAAAGTTGTACAAAACAAAGAAGAAAGGAACGAGAGAGAAAGAAGCATTGGTAACGCAGAAAGATGTAAACTAGTGTGAAGCACTATTTGTTAATGTACGAAATGTTAAATGAAGAAACATGAGATTCTGGTCTTTTTGTTTTTAATAGAAGCTACAGTTAAGTCCCCACACTTACCGTTAAGCTTTTATTAGCTTGTTTATAGTTTTACAGGTTTTGCTTTTATATTAAATAATTATTTTGTTTTTTTACCTAAACATTTGATCAATTTCAACCAGGCTCTGTACTGTTCAGATGTTACCACCCTGCTGTGAGAAGGGCGACCCTGAAAGTCCCACCCCCGTATTGAGCAGAGGCCAGATTGTATCGTTTATTCAGGTATCTCTAGGTTTTAACTCAGGTGTTCTGGTATCACAAAGCTGGCTCACTTCTACTCTATAACCACAATGTTCCACTTCTGGGATTGCTCTGTGTTGTCGTTCTGACCTCCGGTGGATTAATGAGGACTCTAGTTAACTGCTCCTCAGATCTCTGCAGGGTAAATCCAGACAGCTAGCTAGAATATCTGTCCAATCTGAGTTTTCTGTTGCATGACTAAAACAACTTTTTAACGTACACATGTTCCACCAAAACAAGTTCCTTCCAGAGGCTATTTTGCAGAGGCACAGCTCGGCGCTTAGTGCCGACCATGATGATTGTGATTGGTTTAAAGAAATGCCAATAAACCAGAGCACTTTTCTCTCCCATCCCGGAATGCTGTGTGGACTAGCCAGACCTTCCTCCGCAGCGCTGTGGAGGAAGGTCTGGCAAAGCGAGACTAGCTCACTTGGAAGCTAACTAACTAACCTGGAAAGATCATCATGGTAACCTATGTTACACTGCTAACCTGCTCCAGAGTTGTACTATACTTTATGCTGTAAGTTTCAAGTTTTAAAAACAAATTCCTTCCTTCCTATAAAGGTCATGGCAACATGCAACACGTCTGGGATAAAATCACTAACATAAAGCTTCAAACTGGAATTAAATACTAAAAACAGCAAGTAAATACTACCTAAAGATGTTTGTTTAACTGGTGGTGTTTTGCCATGAATACACTGAGTCTTCTTCTATGGATAATAGACCTTTTTCACGGCAGACATGTTGACATGTCATAGTAGGAAAAGCACAGTTGTATTCAAAACCATTAATGATGGCTGCATTCCACTTAGGAGAGGCTCTTGTATTATGCTGACTCACTGAAATAGCTTACTGGGACACTTGATGGAATTGAGCCATTGTTAAGGTTATCAATTTCAGCTGTGCTTTTCCTACTATGACAAGTCAAAATGTCTGCTGTGAAAAAGGTCCATATAATGCATACTGATTTTTGACGACTGTACGTGTCCAACAATGCTGACGATATTTCAACAGCCTTAGCCTTACTTTGACATCAGGATACTATTCCTGATATTTGTACAGCTTATTATTCTTACTATATTGTATAAACTTATGTCGCTGAGTTTTGCGATTTGATAGTATTGAGTATTGCGATTTTCTTTAAACTTCTTTTAACAGTTGAATTATACACTTCTAGAGACAATATATCATGAGACATGTCTAAAAACTAATTGTTTTCTAAGAAGAATGCACATCACATGTCAGTCAGCCAGTCAACCTGACATTTATTTAATTTGTAAAGAAGTACATAACATGGATTTTCTCCACGGATATAATTGGTAAAAATGAATAAATAAAAATTCTAGGGAAAAGAATCGATTTTATAACTCGTATAATACATACAATTTTGGGTTTATTTTCCCACCCCTACTTCCCTCATAGTTGTGATGATTTAATAAATCTGGCTCTTTCACACAAACAGGCGTGGAAACCCCAGAGTTAACAGAGCCAGGTGATACCCAGCTTCATGATACCGGTTTTCAAAATCACCAATGTTTGGTTAAGTGAAGCCATGGTAACCCAAAGAGAGCCCGACTAAGTTGAACAACGTTGTGACATCTTGCTGAGCGTGTCATTTTGACCAATGACATTCCATCAGAGTTTGTCACCAGTCCTCTACAGTACCTGAGTGTTACTAGGACTTTTTTCTACTTCATCTTGTAGTGTTCTACTCCATCATCTCCCTGTTCTGGCATCAAGCTGTGATGGCTTCAGACAAAGCATCTCGTAGTCAGCATAAAGAAGCTTATCTTATTGAGGTTGAGATACATGCAACAGGCACTGCAGGTGGAATCATTGGTGATATGATGATATGGTAGCCAACAGTCAATTGTAAGCAGCAGCTTGGTCAGTGCAGCCATGCCATCTGAAGAAGCAACCAGGGAACAAAATGACTGCAGAAGTTATTCTAAAGAAAGCAAGACCCTATGACCTGACGTGAAAATGCATAGTTGTGAATTCCTAGTTGTGTTCTTTTTTGCTATTCTGAGCTTTTTCAGTCTTATACTGCACAGATGTGATAAGAACAGCTGGCACAAGATACAACACACCAACAGTGTTGATTATATTTAGTAAAACATACATGTACGGGCGCCTGGGTAACTCACCTGGTAGAGCAGGCGCCCATATATAGAGGTTTATTTCTTGATGCAGCAGCCGCCTGTTCAACTCCTGCGGCCCTTTTCTGCATGTCATTCCCCCTCTCTCTCCCCTTTCATGTCTTGAGCTGTCCTCTATAAATAAAGTCTTAAAAATGCCCCAAAAAATGATCTTTTAAAAAAAACAAAAACATACATGTACGAGCTGTGGGGCCAAAGTGTCTCTCACTGCAATCATCTTTTGTCAACTTTAAATTTGTATTCATCAATTTGGGCCCAAATGTGGCACATTTAGTTGACAGATGTATAGTGACAATCATATAGCGGGCTTATTAAAGGGCAACTACCGTTTTTTTTCAACCTGGAACCTATTTTCCTATGTTTTTGTGTGTAAGTGACTGATAGGAACAACAATCTTTGAAATTGGTCCAGTATTAAGTGTTAACGCTGTAACCGACAGTCAGAGTCCAGCTGCAATGTAACCCTACTGGGCAAATGTTCAGCGTCAGTTTAGTCCACTAAGTGCTGTTTTTACCACTGAAAGGCTCAGATTATTATTCTGTGTCTGACAACATTATGATCCCTACAGAGACAGACATTTTTAAAACCTATTTAAGACCTTTCTGTTTATAGGTTTACCTAACCCGTTCTCACTCCAAACGCGTAAAATACGGACACATGTGGTCAGTGTCTCTCAGTGTCAAATACAACGCAATACGCATCCTTCAGCGTTTGTATGGAACGCACCGGGCAGAGCAGCAGCTCCGCAGCGCGTGAAGATGACGTAGTATTAAGAGCGACAATGGTAGCGAGTAGTATGAAAGTCCGAAATTCCGCAAAGCGAGGCTGGCTGGGGTGGTGGATGGGTCAAACAACACAGGACTTTCACCCAGGAGACCGGGGTTTGTGTCCCGCCTGTCACTGAAACGTTACCCCACCCCCGATCTTTTCCTAAACCCAACTGCCCCGTTCTTGTCCTGCGTGTCACGAAAACGTACCTTTTATAAGCCCGCCCACTATCGTTTCCTTAACCTAACTGCGTCAAAAGTGACAATAGTCCCGACCCAGCGCGTTTAGATAAAGCCTGTTCAGATATGACGCTAAAGGAAACATTTAGCGTCAATAACAAAGGCACCTGACCAAGCATCCGTATTTTACGCGATGGGAGTGAGAATGTGTTGGTTTACCAGTAAAAGTGGATGTTATAGTGCCACCACCTGGTGATTCAGTATGATCACTGTTGTCCAATACATTTCCAATCTATGTGCACAGTTTGGCTGCTGTGGGTCTCACATTTACTGTGATTCAAACATTATAGACAAGAGGATCGGAGGAGGAGGAAGAAGAAGAAGAAGAAGAAGAAGAAGAACAGCAACAAAAACAACAACAAAAACAGTAACAACATGAAATTTCATCTCACTGCTGCTTTGGCTTCTGCCTGCTTTGCTTTTTTCAGGCGTGCTTTGCAGATGTCAAGATCCAGCCGTCGATTCTCCAGAAGTCGCCTCTCTTTCTGCAGAGGACAGAAGGGATCCAATCAGAAAGCGGGGATCTGCTGCAGGAAACAAACCTTGCAACACTGGGCTTCTATTCACAACAGTACAGTGAAGCAACCAGCTCTTATATAAGAAGACATTCCATAGCGAAAAGCAGAAAATCTGTTTTAGTGCACAAGTGTATTATGGAACCCACACAACTTCTAGGCAAGACCCGCCTTTCAATAGCATTCACACACTCCTATTGGCCAGGCGTCCATGCTTACGCAAGGTACCGTAATCCGATTTGTTCAGGTCCTATCCCCTGACCAATCGGCTATCCTAACCGTAACCACTCGAGGTCAATGCCTACCCCAACCAATCGAGCTGTTTCGTAGGGCGGGACTTGCCTAGAAGTTTTGTGGGATCCATAATAACTAGTCAATGAGTGTCCATGGCAACATACTTCTCCTCACTCGGTAGGGCTGAGTTTCAGGGGAGACAGAGGCAAAACCACAATTTTCTTCAAAAAGTCTTCTTTCAGACTATAGGGAAATAATCATCCAAAATACACATTAAGATGTTTATTTTTTCCCTACTTTGTCTATTTGCGCCTGTAAATTTCTTCTTAATTCACCAAAAGTTAGCATTAGACAACGCTTCATTTGCATATTTAAACATAAAAATTTCAGAAAACTTGTAATACAAAAATACATGTCTTAATGTAAGTAATCAAGTAGGGAAGTTTCATGTTGATATCTGTGTTTAAAATGTTTTACCCTACTCACCTGTTATGTCTTGCAAAATGTACGGACTTCGCCGTTTCATTCCTATATCTGAAAGTTTCTACAGAGGGGTTTGTTCAGATATTCAAAACCTGATTTATGTAACATTTTATACATAAAAATGTTGGAAAATTTGATCTTTTTATGGCTGTTGAGTATAATTCTGATTTATGAATGTAAAAACCTTTGAAAAATATGTCAGCAAAATGAAAGAATCTGGCTTTATCCAATGTTCAGATTTCTGTATGAATGCAAATTAGCACAAATTTAATAAGATAGTCTAATTTGCATATTTAAACATAAACTTTAACAGAAACTATTTGTCTTAATGTAAGGGAAGTTTAATGGTAATACCTATCAGAAAACCCGTAATCCCGTATTCATCTGCAGTGTCTCCCCTTAAAGTGCTCATATTATGCTCATTTTCAGGTTCATAATTGTATTTAGAGGTTGTAACAGAATAGGTTTGTGTGGTTTAATTTTCAGAAAACACCATGTATTTGTTGTACTACACATTGCTGCAGCTCCTCTTTTTACGCTGTGTGTTGAGCTCTCTGTTTTAGCCACAGAGTGAGACATCTCACTTCTGTACTATCTTTGTTAGGAGTCGCACATGCGCAGTACCTAGATAAGGACTACTAGCCAGTCAGAAGCAGAGTATGAGGGCGTGTCCTGACAGTACCTAGGTAAGGACTACTAGCCAGTCAGAAGCAGAGTATGAGGGCGTGTCCTGACAGTACCTAGGTAAGGACTACTAGCCAGTCAGAAGCAGAGTATGAGGGCGTGTCCTGACAGTACCTAGGTAAGGACTACTAGCCAGTCAGAAGCAGAGTATGAGGGCGTGTCCTGACAGTACCTAGGTAAGGACTACTAGCCAGTCAGAAGCAGAGTATGAGGGCGTGTCCTGACAGTACCTAGGTAAGGACTACTAGCCAGTCAGAAGCAGAGTATGAGGGCGTGTCCTGACAGTACCTAGGTAAGGACTACTAGCCAGTCAGAAGCAGAGTATGAGGGCGTGTCCTGACAGTACCTAGGTAAGGACTACTAGCCAGTCAGAAGCAGAGTATGAGGGCGTGTCCTGACAGTACCTAGGTAAGGACTACGAGCCAGTCAGAACCAGAGTATTAGGGCGTGCCATGCTAGCAGCTAGGCGAGCATTATAACGTGTGTTCCAAAGTGACCACGTTTGTCTCTGAAGTAAAGGCTGGACTACAACAGAGCTGTTTGGAGCAGTTTGTGAACAGTGTTTTCTGGTGGAGATGGTAAGTCCCTTTGGGGGGGACTTTGAGCTTTTTCACTTTATAAACCATAAGGTGCGCAAAAAGATATATAACACAATAAAGTAAAGGGGAAAAGCCAAAAAGCATAATATGAGCACTTTAAAAACGTTGATAATCCGTGGGAAATCTGGAGCAGGAGAAGTTAACCCTCTCCTTGATTTCATGTTGTTTATGGAGGACAACCAGGAAATGAGTCGAGGGAAATGCAACGCTACCAAGCCGTGGCCGAGCGACGTGCGTCGCTGCAATGTATAGTTACATTTTTTTGAGAGGTGAGAGGTTCCAGTGAGGGTCAGTGTGTCAACATACCAACGGTGTCGATTTAACATTAGAAGCATAAATCAGCCTTAAGACCACAAGGGGAAATTAAATTTTTTCACTCTGTTGTTAGTTATTACATGCACTAATGCAGAGATGTCAGAGTGAGGGGGGTGCCCATCACAGGCGCCCCGAGCAGTTGGGGGATCACCTGTGCCAAGGTGGTGAACTGGCACCTCTCCAGCTACCAGTCCACACTAATCCACACTCTGAACTTGGCCTGCTTGAACTGCTGACACTCCGGTTCCCAAGCAAAGTAGCTATGGACTGAGCTACTGCCAACCCAAATCATAGCATATAACACCGTTATCATATGAAACTAAAAGGGAAGGGGGCTAAATAATGCTCTCAAGTTAGTCAGTAAAGTAAATTTTGGTGAGGGATAGCATGGCATTTCCAGGATGTATGGCTTCAGGTAAAGTCTCTGCACTAAACAAAGCTAAAAAAGATTGTGGTCACTCAATACTCACTGACTGTAGAGTCTGTAGAGTTGCACTTTATTGTGCAGTCTGCTGTAGTGTGTTGATGTACAAATAGAAATGACATCAATATAACTGCTTTGGGATCAATTCTTTGTACTACTAGAGGGGTCCTTTTTAGAGCATTAGCTCTCTGTGGATCTCTTTCATATCCAAGCAAAACTGTTGTTACTGAAATATGCCTAACCGAATTGGGACCTTGTGAATCAGAATTGAATCGATTCAGGAAATCAGTGGCGACATCCATCCCTAATACAAACACAATTTTGCACCCGGCGCATGCAAGGCCCGACGCCAGTGTCTTTGCTAGTTTAAGACTGACGCAGTTGTCAATTCCCCATCCAGCGACCACGTCGTTTAAATAGCAAATGCATCTGTAAAAGCACCTGCGCCAGGCGCTTTACGCCGTGCGCTTAGATCGTTAAAATGTCTTAAAGCAGCGGTTTTCAATAGGTGAGGCGCGCCTCCCCCAGGGGGCGCCAAAGAGCCACAGGGGAGGCGCGACACGCAAAGAAAAAAATAACCGTATGCAGCTCTATTGATATCGGTTATTGTACGCACTAGCGGCGCCAGGATTTTGATTGTAGGTGGGCCTCCAGAAAACTGGATGGGCCAGTTAAAATAAGCCAAAACTGCATTTGTGCTAGGCTGCTGAACACTGTCTCCTCCTATAACACATGCGCTATCATAAGTTACCTCTGCCTCCAGCTGCCAATGTTATTTTTCCCTCCAGAAAATGTGCGAGCTATGTATGGCTGTCTGTATGCCAGACATAGGCACCGATAACGTGGGCGCTCCGGAGCTCTACCGTGGGCGCTCGGAGCTCTACCGTGGGCGCTCGGAGCTCTAGCACCTACGGAAAATACTGAGCATCCACGTGTGCCAGACTGCCAGCAGGCCACATTCATTTAAAATTAAACATTGCAGTTGGTGCTAAGTCATAGTGTGATCGGTTATGTCGCTGTCAGTCCCCTGCTGATCGCGGTTACGTGTCAGTTAAACTTCTCATCTCCATCCTCTGTATCTGTGAGTGGCGCTGTCCTGAGTTGAAAGATGGCTACTTTACGGCTTTATTATCGAGTTAATAGGCGTGTGTGTTTGTGTCGGCCGCTGTCCATTTCATAAGGTTCTGAAATGCAAACATTTGTTGACTACGTTTTTTTTAAAGGGCGTGCGCCCGTGAGCACCCACAGAGGAAAACATAAATCAGCGCCTATGCAGCCAGACACTAACGGTAACGTTAGCCTACTTGCCTTGCTGGTGTGAGGGGGGGCTACGGGAGGACTTGATGGGGCGAGGGCGGCCGCTGGCCGAGCAGGATGGTAACTGGTCACTTGTAACCTCGTTACATAAAATGGCAGAGTTTCCTCCTCCTGCTCCTCGGAGCGCTTCTTGCTGAATGAAAACAGAAAAGCTTGCGCGCCAACGTCATTCATTTCATTGGATCACTTGCTGGTGACGATGCAGCATGTGGGCGGGCTTAAGAGTCCACACGTGGGGTAGAAGCCGCTGATTGGCTGAGAAGCTTTCACTCAAAAGGGACTACAGGCGGAAAATAGCACTTGTGCTACAACCTGGCTCAATGCATCTCTCCTTGTTTTATTGCAAGGTTAATGTTAATTTGTGCACTGTCCCTGTTCAAATAAAATGAAACTGAAAGCTTTCCTCGAACTGCTAGAATGAAAATCACTCACTATAGGCCTGGGTCAAAATGGGCGGGCCTGCACCTAAAATGGGTGGGCCTAGGCCCACCCGGGCCCATTGGTAGCACCTACTTGTGTGAGTATTAAAAACAAATACAGGTCAAGGCTGCAGGTGGAGGACGACTTGCGTTTATTTCTCTCTGCAGTGCAGCCTCGCATCCAACACCTCAGCGCATCAAAAGTGCCTTATTGTTCCCACTGACCGACGCAGCGTCAGCTGATTTTTCCGGGGCTTCAGCCCCGAATGTTTTGAGTGTAGCCCCGAATGTTTTTTGAAAAGCTGAGTGACAAATATGAAACTGGACATCGCTTAGTGTCCCCCATGATGTCCACTCTCGCTGTAAAAAGCTGTAGCTTCAGGTTTATGGATGTGCTCTGCTGTCGACATGCTGCGGCAGATGTGTCGCGTTTGAGCTCCGTGTATTTCTGCCGTTGTTTCGGTTTTCCACCTCCGATGTAGAGCAGCGTTCAGCCACTTCACTAAACTTAAACTTTGTGTCATTCAGAGACCAGAGTCTCAAACGGGGCTCTGTGTCTGTCAGCAGAGCAATCACATACTGCACAGCAGACAATGGTGCAGGTGGATTATTTTCTGAAATATAGTGACTGTATTCTTGTAATAGCCTATTATCACTTTATTTTTCTCAAAATATCACGACTCCAAATCTCAGAGGACGCAGATGAGTTATATTTTGAATGTGCACACAGTTTTGGACATGAGCAGAAATCTTGCTCAAACACTCAGTCCAGGGCTTTATTAATTCATTAAAATGAATTAATGTATCATTGATGTGAATAATTGTCATATGCACATTTAAGGAGGTTACTTCCCCAACAAAAGATGCAAAAGAGGAGGGAGGAGTAAAGATGCCTGTAGGCTACATGTGTGCTGACTCGGATCCAAAGGAGAATAAATAGATGAAAGAAATGGAGAATGCCTGAGAGCCTTATTGCAATATATTCCATTATGTTTTTATATTTGGATTGTAATCTATGTTTCCCTTTACATAAAGATATTTACAGCATACATTGATTGTTGATGATTGACAACATGTTTTGTTGACTTGTGGATAGGCCTGCTGACGTTCAGTGATTTTAAAAGTAGCCTCAATCAGGCCTGCATGAAATTGGAAATGATTTGCTGTTGCAAAGAATCATTTATGAATGCACTTTTAAAAAAAGTTGTGGAAATGTCTTCAAATACAATATAAAAAAAATATTTAGATTTTATCAGTTGTTATTGAAAGTCATCATTGCATAAAGATATTTACAGCATACATTGATTGTTGATGATTGACAACATGTTTTGTTGACTTGTGGATAGGCCTGCTGACGTTCAGTGATTTTAAAAGTAGCCTCAATCAGGCCTGCATGAAATTGGAAATGATTTGCTGTTGCAAAGAATCATTTATGAATGCACTTTTAAAAAAAGTTGTGGAAATGTCTTCAAATACAATATAAAAAAAATATTTAGATTTTATCAGTTGTTATTGAAAGTCATCATTGCCTGGAACACACAAAAGATGGCATTTACTGCAGAGGCGTGTGTGGGTTAGGGCAGGCGGATGGGATTTTGGGCAAGGGGGGGCTCGGCTGTCCTTACCTACTCTAAAGGGAGGCTCACATTCACTCAATTTAAAAACCCCTGTCTTAAAGCACCAAGGACTTACAGTAAAGTAGTGAGTAAGAAAGTAAATCAGTAGGTCAATCTTACAGATATAGTCCTCCAGTCTCCTTCCAGGAAGTTGCGAAGAGGGGTGAGAAAGGTGGCAGCTGAGGTTTGGAGAAGCTCGCGTTCGGCTCCTCCCAGTCTCTTCTGGTACTCTCCCACTGTGATCAGGGTACTGCCTACAAGTACACACATGCACACACGTATTACATATCATGTCAAATCAGACTGAAAGAACTGGCTATTTTATTGTTTGGAAATAACCGAAAGAGCTGGATAAAAAGTAACAGTTGGAACTTTAGATAACAAAGGAGGCGGGGGGGGGAAATTGACACAATGTGCTGTGATTGAGGAAGAGGGAGGGCCACTGCTGGCTGCTTATGCTACCTGTAAACCAATGCTTAAAGAGATTTGTTGCTGATTTAAAGCCAGCTCTGTGTCATGGCAGTGTGTAGAGCTGGGCAATATGGAGGAAATCAAATAGCACGATATTTTTTACCAAATACATCGATGGCGATATTGTAGGGTTGACTATTGGTGCTTTCACAAAATATTGACACAGTGAAAGTTTTGATAAATAAGCAATAATAACCAATAATGTGAATACAATGACTAAGTGTGTAAAGCCTTAACCTTTACCGTAAAGTCAAATAACAAAACAGCTTGTAAGTTCAGAAAAGTACATCACTTTACTGTAATGCAGCTTTTAAAACCAGGAGAAGTGAACACTTGTTTCGAGTCACAATATCCAAAATGTAAGATAAAAATCTAGCCTCATATATCGATGTCAATATAATATCAATATTTTGCCAAGCCTTAGGGCAGTGTTTGCAAATAACGGTGCGTGACTTCCCCCTGTGGCTGTGCACTGGCACCACTGAAGGACACCGAACACTGTATATACACACACACATACATATATATATATATATATATATATATATATATATATATATATATATATATATATATATATATATATATATATATATATATATATATATATATATATATACATATATATATATATATATATATATACACACAACCCCAAATCAGAAAAAGTTGGGACAGTATGGAAAACACAAATAAAAAAAGAAAGTAGTGATTTCTAAATGTACTTTGACTTGTATTTCATTGCAGACAATACAACAGCACATAATTTAATGTGTTCCTCATGATTTTTATTGGGTATTTTTTTTCAAAAAAACAAAATTCCTATTTTGGTTCTTGCAACACATTTCAACAGTAAAGCATTTACCACTTTGTAATGTTGCCATTCCTTTTCACAACCCTTAAAAGACGTTTAGGGACTGAAGACACCAAGTGATGAAGTGTTTCAGGTGTAATTTTGTTCCATTCTTGCTGCAAACAAGTCTTAAGGTGGGCAACAGTACGGGGTCTTCGTGGTCGCATTTTGCGCTTCAAAATGCGCCACACATTCTCTATTGGAGACAGGTCGGGACTGCAGGCAGGCCAGTCAAGTACCCGTATCCTCTTCCTCCGCAGCCAGGACTTTGTAATGTGTGCAGAATGTGGTTTTGCATTATCTTGTTGAAATATGCATGGACGTCCCTGGAAAAGATGTCTTCTTGAAGGCAGCATATTGTGCTCCAAAATCTCTATGTACTTTTCAGCATTAATGGTGCCATCACAGAAGTGCAAGTTACCTTTGCCAAGGGCACTGACACAACCCCATACCATGACAGACCCTGGCTTTTGGACTTGTTGCTGGTAACAGTCTGGATGATCCTTTTCTTATATATATATATATATATATATATATATATATATATATATATATATATATATATATATATATATATAAAAGAAATGTATAGTGCAATTTTAAATGTTCTGCCATACGAACAAAAGTGCCATAACATTTGTTGACGATTGTGATTGGTTTAAAGAAATGCCATTAAACTAGAGCACGTTTTCCTCCCATCCCCGAATGCTACGTGGAGTAACCAGACCCTCCTTCAGCGCACTTTGGAGGAGGGTCTGGCAAAGCGAGACTACAGTGAAGTTGACCTTTGGGATATAAAATATCATCTAATAATAATAATCTAATCAGTTCATCCATGAGTCCAAGTGGATGTTTGTGCCAAAGTTTAAGAAATTCCCTCCAAGGGATCCTGAGATATCGAATTCACAAGAATGGGACAGACAACCTAAAATGCCACGGCTGTCAGAGGCATACAAATTGGGGTTTGAAATAACTAAAATGATTTTTACTTTATAGAATTTGCTCCCACAATACTGAACTGGATCACTTTAGAAAAACATCAGCACTTTTATGTACAGAGAGACTGACCACCGTTTAAACTGTTCACCCTGCAGTTTATAGTAGCTGACTGATCTATCAGCTATTTCACTATTATTGCTATTATAAAAGGAAGGTGCTTCAGGAAAGCATCCCCAGCTCTCAAGTATGAGTACAAAGCAGACAACAGGTTCAACGTGTCATCATGTGATGCAACAATATCAGTTTCAATAACAGCACCACTGACCGTATGGCGTCGCTGGACCAAATTCATTGGCAGCTTCCAGCATGTACTGGCCCAGCAGCTCTGGGTTAGTCGTCCTGGAGGGAAGCTTCTTATCCAGCTTGTCATAGATGAACTCCTCTATTCGAGCACCTGGATTGCAGGTCATAAAGACATCATTGTGAAACTGTACACACAAGGTGAAAGAAAAACTTGGTACCGTTGTATTGAATCTTATTATGAAATAAATTATTCTGCAAAGTTTCCACAAATGTTTTTCCTGAGACTTTTTACTACAACTACAAAACCAAATTGCAAAAATGTCAACCAATTTTTAATTTACCATGTGAGTCATTACAGTACAGGGTATTCTCATGCCTCTTCATTATATTTTACCCAGCCTTTATAAGCAAACCGCTTTTAATGTTCGTGCTGCTGGCAGGTATTTGAGCCTCTAACCATTATTATGCCGTTAGAACCCCATCTTTTATTTGAGAATGTAACTATGGAGGCAGCATTAGCTGTATCCAATCAAACAAGTGCATCCAGGTGTCTTCCTGCTTGGAAGGGCATTAGTAATTCAACACCTGTTTATATCTACACATAGTCTGTAGTTCAAACTGTAAATTAAAGCGTGGAGCCATACTGTAGGTCAATATGCTACACTGTATATCATCTGTACTCATTAACGTTGAGGAGGCTCAAGTACAATGAGTTCACACAGTCTTTTCTTACACAGCACCCAGGGAAATGACTTACCAGTGTGGTCAACTGGAGCATGCAGGGTTAGAAAGCACAGATCAAGAGTTAGACATTACTACCAAGGTCAATTTGACTATTCTATCCATTCTGTATATATTATAGATTAAAAGGTAACTTGGGAGGGTCACATGATGCATTCAGACTGAGAGGATCGCTTTCGCCGACCTCCCGCTTCTTCGGCCCATAAACTGAATTTCTAATGGGCCTAACCTCAATTACTTTGGTGACGCTTGACAGGAAGCATGTCTGGCACTACAGGACACACTATTTCTCGAGAAGCTATGCGGAAACCACGCTCTGAAACAAAAAAAAAAAAAAAAAAAAATCACACAAGGAGGCTAGCATGGCTGATGGCGACAACCTGTCGTTTGAGAAAAACATGGCTAGTGCTGTTTCCAATACTATTACTCAGTCCCTCCAGAAAAACGTGATTATGTGAGCCCAGAATTCAATGCATAATCAGCCAAAGTCCGCATATTTATGCGGGGGCCGCATTTTTTTCAAATACGGCGCACTTTCGCCGCATAAATTACCGATATCCGCGCAAAATATGTAGGGCTTGCATGATTTCATAATCCCCGCATTTTTGTTGCAAAAAAGTCACATATATCTCAGCAGAAAGTTGAAAAATGTTGCGTTTACTTCACACAAGAGCAGCCATTTTCCCCTGTTGCCATGAGAACGTTATGAAGTGACGTAATTTCACCTACTGAGAACACGATGTTGGGGGAATCACTTTTTTTCTCTTTTTCATCAAACCTCAGTTTTTGCAAGTTCCCGCAAATTTTGCAAGTTCCCGCAAATTTTGCAAGTTCCCGCAATTTCATCGCATAAACTTGCATAAATATCCCGCATATTCCATCGCATTTTTTAAGAAAACGTGCCGCATAATCAAGGATTTTTGCCCGCAACAATCACAAAAAAACTCCGCGTTTTTCTGGAGGGACTGGTTACTGAAAGGATTAGCGCTGTCATGGAACAGAAGTTTGCTTAGCTGCTCTCTACTCTGGACAAGCTAGGTAGCCGTGTCGAAGACAAAAAGAATAGCTGAGACTGAGAAACGTATCTCTGATGGCGAGGACCGCACAACCTCTCAGAAAAACAAGATCGCCGAACTTGAGCAGAAGGTAAAGATCGTAACTGACCGTGCCGAGGACAGCGACCTAAGTGACTGATGGGAACAACAATCTTGAAACTGGTCCAGTATTAAGCAAGATTGCTGCAGTAGGCAACGGCAAAACAAGCTACAATATACTAAATTCAATTTACGTCCACAAACATGCTTGTTTTGCCACTGACATGCTCAGATTATTTTTGTGTCTGACAACATTATGGAAAGGATCCCTACAGAGGTTAATTTTTTTGTTAAAAAGTAAGATCATTTTGTTTAACATGAAACTGTGAATAATCGCTATCGCCAAACCCACCAGACTCCATTTTAAAAAAATGCATGGGAAAATACGGTGCAGGTTAAAACAAAAATTAAATTACACTTTAATGCAGGACTAGAAGAATGTCTAAGTGTAATATTAAAAGTTGCTTGGTGACAAAATTGTGTCACTGAGCAAAAAAAAAACACAATTACAATGTGATACTTAATGAATTTAAATTGACAAAAGTTTTTGCCTACTGTTTGTTTGAAACCTGTTTCAAACAATATACGTATATGAGTCCCTGAGGAATACAAATGGATAATGCATTTCATTTATTGTACAGTCAATTTGAATGAATCAACTATTTTTACAATTGTTTTTCTTACTTCATTCAATTATACTTTTGATTAACCAGAAAGCCATTTGTTTTATCTGTGACTCCATATAAGGAGATGTCTTTTTTTCCTTTCTTACTTGGGTTGGGCTGCAGGAGCACCTCGGTTTGTCTTAAGATCTTTTCAGTCCAGTTCTTGGTGCAGTCGGCCCGAGTGATCAGGTTCTCTAAGTGGGGATCCAGCTCTGTTTTCTCAGCCTGACCCAGCTTCTCCTCTGTGAACTGGGAGACAAAGTCAGGGTCCTGAGTGTACAACGCAGGCACGTAACATCTACCACAGCTAACAGGACATATATAGCCTACACACAGTATCTAATAAGTGAAAAGACATCAGTTAATTGGACAAGTCGGACATTGTGGTCAAGACTAGGCCTGTACCCATTATTACATTATTGTCTCATTGTAATTTAATATATATATATATATATATATATATATATATATATATATATATATATATATATATATATATATATATATAAAATTGCAGTTTCTTTGTTTAACCGCAATTAATTGCTTACATTAGCTAAGGTCTTAAGGTGATGACTGGTAATTGTTGATGTTTAGATGCCAAATTGTAATTAATTATGTGATTATTGGTCGGACTATGTATTTTTATTATTTCAATTGTTAGTTGTTGGCACTTAACCCTCAAAACGTTCATTGCAACAAAAAAGATGGGGGAAGGAGGGGGGTACATAATAATAATCAAGAGGTGTGGTTTACTTCATAGGCTGTTTTTTGTGTTATTACATTATCTGGGTCACATGGCTAAACAAAAGATGTATCCTGGAATTCATTCAAAACTTTAATTTGTTTTAAAAAGTAATACATAAATATTTTTTTTTTCAATTTGACTGAAAGAGACAATTATATTGCACTTATTTTAAGACACTTAATTGTACAGCAACATTTGGAATTGTTACAGCTCTAGTCAAGACGTGCCCGGTGTGACTGACAGAAGGCAGCAGCCAGCTGGACTTAAAAACCACACAGATGACCGAGAAATTCACCATCACTGTCATATAACAGAAGGCAAAACCCTGACTGACAACAGCTTTGTGGATCAGAATAAATGGCATGTCACATGTTCTCAGTTCTTGAAAAAAAAAGAAACTCAGAAGGAACTATAGGAGACAGACAGTCAATCCAAGGCTGGATTACCAGGCCCCAGGCCAGACCCCAAAGACCCCAGATTAGCTGAGGGGTAATTAGATTGTGGGAACCTTTTAACATCTAATGTCCAGCCCATGGGATACAAGCACTGTGTGGAACCTTCCTTACTGTCTGTATGAACAAATGTTACATCATGTTTATTCCTATTAATGTTTAATATGTTTGTTTGTATGTATGCACCCAATCTCCAAGGCAAATTCCATGTAGTTTCACTACTGTGGCAATAAACTGCTTTCTGATTCTGATTCTGATTAGTGTCTGTAAAAATGTGAATATTTTTGTCTCTTATTTGCTTCCATACAGTTGGCTGTTTACTGTTGAGGGCAGTTCGGGAGTTCTGCTGTGCTGAGCTGTCATCTGTTGTTTTTTTCCCCTCAGTTTGTCTTGCCTACTTCCTCCGCAGTCTGTGGTTTCCTTTGTTTCCCACAATGCAAAGAGACAACCTCCAGAAAAGTGATCTGAACTTGTTGCATTCGTGGATCCATTCAATCAAACATATTGCACAATAATGTGTCAGAATTGAAGCTACCACACTTGTTAGCTAACACTGTTCACAGCGCTGAAACTCAATGTGTCTTATGGTTGCATTGGATTGGATTGAAATTAAATATTAAAAGATTTATGCTTCAAATGCCAATAAAACAACAACAGCGTTGGCTTAAATACTGTGAGGTTTTGGCCCAGCACACTTTAAGAGATCCATTTGAGTGCAAAAAACACACTCTTGCAATACATTTATTATTATTACTGATTTTATGTAATAACTATACAGGTTTGTTTAGGATCTGACCAATGTATTGCAGCTGTAAAAGTAGTATCACATATTTAATAGAGGCTGTCCGATAAGTCTCATATACTCTCAAACATTCACTTGCAAAATCTACTTCGAGGCTTTTTTGATAATCGGCAAAAAATAGGTTTAATACATCAGAGAGTGTACTTATCGATAGGGAGTATTCCTCGGCATACAAATGGTTGACCAAGAGAATGTAATATTAGGATCATTTAGGATTTATACATGATTACACCCGACCGATGTGTTGGTTTTTAAGGGGGTTTGGTGTCACGTTTTATTCAATATAGAATTGGCAGCTAATTGGGACAGGTAGGCATGAATAACATCACATAGTTATACAAAAAAGAGCTCAATTGTCTCTGGCGTCTGTTGAGAGAAGCTCGTTCCTGTTGAGGAGTCTGCTCGTGTCACATGGGTGACACACTCGATCACAGCCATCAATAATGGATTGACAAGCCTTTATCCGCTTACAGCGCTGGCCGTTCTCATCAAAATACACGACGCACAGTATACCTTAGTTCATCTTTAAAATTATTTATTAGTTATTTAAAATCTGCTAATGGCCCACATCTATTTTTCATCCTCGCAGGGTGCAGTTGCAGAGTGACGGTAATATTACCGTTACTGGAGGCTGCCCGGATGTCCAGTAAATGATTTGCGGCTTACCTGCACTGCTCGGGTGAAGAAAACCCCTGCACCAGAAGCCAGTTTTTTTACGTTGAAATCCATGGTACTGTGATGAGCTGAGCATACAGGCAGGGCTTGTTGTGTTTCCCAGTGGAGGGAATTCTCCGGATCAGCTGAGATGATGTAGCAGCAGACGCAGGACTGGACTGAAGCCGTTAATCCGCTTCACGGACGATCGGAAATCTGCTCTCCGCCCTGCGTTTAAAGTGACCACACCACCGGGCTGTAAGTCACGACTCCCTTCTCCCTGCAGCATGTACTGTTACCACGATGGCCTCCGACTACACATCCACACATAGGCCTACAACTGAATACAAAGTCAACACAATATGAATTGTATGGTTAGTTTGAATGAAAACTGTTCACAGTAGTCTGTGGATTATACACCGTGCATTGAGTTTATTGATTCCATTCACCTCCCCTGTATTGGAATGGAGGCAGAAATCTGTGACAGATCTCAAAACCTGAGTAAAATAAAACTATCTGCATGGTTAAATACTATAGAGCAGGGGCACATTTTTAGGGTTTAAAAAACCCTCTATCTATCTATCTATCTATCTATCTATCTATCTATAATCATTAATAATATAGTTTTATAATGTTCTTCTGTTTGCTTAATAGTCAATTCAGAGTATTTATGACCACATTTCAGCATTGTTGGGCATTCTTTTTTTGCAGATGATTCTTTTAGAGCAGCCCAGATTATTATTGGATGGATTTCACACAGATTTGTTAGCTAAACATTCATTCTGTGAACTCTACTCCAGTGTAACAAAAATAGGTTTGAAGATTAGTAATTCCAACTACTTATGTTATGCAATTTAAAAATAGGAACATCCATTTTTGCCTCTTTTTAGGTGGCAGGAGTCAAATGAATCATCCTTAACATTTGTTGTGTTCTGGTTTCAGAATTGGGACAGTTGGAGAAAAATTAGATATTAGATAGCAGCCAACTGCCAAATGTATGCTGATGATACAGTAATTTATGCATCAGCTAGGACACCAACTAAAGTAGCAGAGACCCTGACCAAGGAAATGGAGGGTATAGCCCAGTGGCTTAAAGAAAATCATCTGACGCTTAACGTCAAAAAGACGGTATCTATGTGCTTCTCAATTAGAGGAAAAGCTAAATGTACTATTAAATTAGATCAAGAAGCAATAGAGGAAGTTGAGGAATTTAAATTTTTAGGTATTATTCTGGATTCCCAACTCAAATTCAATAGACACACTAACAAACTCTGTAAGACTGTCCGGACAAACCTGAACTGTTTTAAATTGATTAGGCATCATATACCTGTTAAAGCAGCTTTGCTGTTTTTTCATGCTATGATACTTTCCCATTTATCTTATTGTGTTACTGTATGGGGTCAAGCCTCCCAGACATCAGTTAAACCCATCATATCATTATACAAACAGGCACTGAAAATAATGGATCAGAAACCAACTATGTGGCATCACTGTTTGATTGTACAGAAATATAAGCTTTTAAATTTCAATAGTTTTATTAAGTTCTCTTTTCTTAAACTGATTTTTAAATGCACGAATAATCTAGCCCCAGCCGTACTCTGTCCTTTTGTGACAAAAATAAACACAAGGAGAGTGGCCACTAGGAGAGCAGTGAGTGGCAATTGCATAGCAGAAGGGCGCAAAACCACTTTTGGCCAGTCAAGTTTTTCAGTGATAGGGACCCATTTTTGGAATGATTTACCAACGGAATTAAAAACAGAAACCGACCTGAAAACATTTAATAGAAAGGTGAAACACTGGCTGAAAGACAATCAAATATGTAGCCACTGAGTAATTCTGGTTGTAATGCATCTTTACAGGGTGCCTAAGTGATGTGTTCTTTTGTGTAATGTGGTCTTGATTATGTAAAATGTTAATGTCTGTGCGTATGTATTTGTTATATGATTGAGTAATTTATATTATGTAGTTTTTTATAAATTATATATTTGGATTATGTTTTTAGAAAGGTCTGACCAGGGACTGGGGTTGCAAATTAGCCTATTGGCTAGAAACCTTTTATGCAACACATTTACACATATTGTTATGGCTTGTCTATGATAATTATGTATGTAATAATGTGCGCTGCATTGTCCCTGACAAATAAACTAATAAAAAAAATAAAAAAAAATAAAAAAATAATAATAAAAAAAAAAAACAGAATGTAGGCTCTAGGATTATTCTTATCCATATAAACTTTTATGTTATCCCTAAACAATGTACAGATTATTATCTCAAATAGCTGGAGCAAAAGTGCATATAACTGCTGTAAATGAGAAAAGAATCTCCCCCAGGGGAGCATGTCAGCCCTGACTGCTTTAGGGTTGGGCTGAGCCCCGAATGTTTACAACATCTGGCTCCGCCCCTGTACTAGAGGAAAGTGAGAAACTGACTCTTTAATACATGGAGCATTTCAAATGTCTGTGAAATAATTGACAATTGTTGGATTGTCATTCTATGGCAGCATTCACAATATGCGACTTGACTTGAGACGTAGAATAGGCAAAAACGATCAGAATTCTGCTTGGAGGCCATGTTTAAGTGTAGTGGAAAATGAAAGTAATTTGGGGGATTGTGTCCAAATTTAATACGGAAAAATGAGAGGAAACACCAAGAAATGCAGTAACTGGTTCTGCAGTATAGGTCAGTCTCAATTCCACCTTTCACATTATAACAACTGAACCATCTTCATATCAACTGTGCAAAATCAATTAGTTGATGAAGACCACGAGATAAGGCCAAAAGATCTGGGAGTTTTCCAGTAAGTGTGTTTTGTGCTGAGAATTTGTCATTAAACGGCATGGCAGTGTGTTAAGATTAAGTACTGAAGCCTGGGATCATCACACTGTTCACACATGGTATAGGTTCATACTATACAAGTCACAGCATCACCAGTGTAGCATATTACGGAAGAGGATTAGGGCCACATGTGAACATTTTCTTTAAATTTTGAGTTTAAAGTCAGAATCCTGAGAAAAAAGTCAGAATTCTGAGTAAAAAGGTCAGAGTTCTAATAAAAAGCTTTTTATTCTCATAATTCTGATAATTTAGTCTGGCTAAATAATTACTTGCTGTTGTCTATGCTATAAATCTATTACTCATTGCAGTAGCCATGCAGTATACTATGGAAGAGGATTAGGGCCACATTTGAAAAAATTAGGGCTGGGCAAGTTTTTTTAATAATTATTTTTTGGGGCTTTTCCCTTTATTTGAAAGTGGATAGACGTGAAAGGGGGAGAAAGATGTGGGATGACATGCAGCAAAGGGCAGCAGGTCAGATTCAAACCAACGAATCGCCAACGTGGGGCGAACGCTCTTACTGGGTGAGCTAGAGGCCGTCCCAGGGATGGGCAAGTTAACACGTTATTATCGCATTAATTAATTAACGCCAACAATTATTTTATCGCACATTAACGCAGTTTTTATTATTTCTTTTATTATTGTAAAAGTATGTTGTTCACAAGCTTTTATTTTGAAAACGTTTGTTGCTGACCGCTGCGGTGCTTACAGGAACCAGAAAAGAAAAGAATTAGCGAATAAACCATGGATCAGAGTGATAGAGAAAGCATGGATGTATCAAGAGAACAGACCAACAAACATGGAGAAGGGTACGGAACTTTTACATGGCCATTATCATTTTAAAGTTCTTCCAGATGGCGCAGTCAACAGAACCAAAGTTATTTGTAACCACTGCAAAGTTGAATTTTCTTATCACCGGAGTACTTCCAGTCTGAAATATCAGCTAAATGCAATACACACAGTTGATACCAGCAAATCATTCAATGAAACAAACAGTGGCGCGAGGCTTCGCGCAGCGTGTGGGAGAAGTATAGATAAACAAAGGCAAGAGAAGCTAACAAATGCCATAGCGAAGTGGATAGCTACAGACTACAAGCCGATAAGTGTTATGCAGGCGCGTCGCACCCGTGGGGGATGTGGGTGTTTTAACACCCACACTTTTCCCGGTGAGAGGGTTGAACACCCACACTTTTTCTGCAGTTTTTCCGCAGTCGAACTGCCACCGTAGCTACGTCGTAGGCTGTGTGTAGCGATTGCGTCCATAGCAACGCTCTGTTTTTCATGGCAACGGTGTGTTCCCACTATGGCAACGCCAAGACCCGCCCTTCAATCACTACTATTGGCCAGGCGTCCAAGGTAAAGTGACCCCATTTGTTCAGGTCCTATCCCCTGACCAATCCGCTATCCTAACCATAACCACTCGAGGTGAAATGCCTAACCCCAACCAATCAGATGCTTCGGAGGGCGGGTCATGGCGTTGCCATAGTGGGATTCGTAATTTTGCCACCGGTCTTAACAGACCGCGTCCAGTAATTTTAAGGAATAGGGTAAGGTAATGTAAGTATCTTTAGTGTTTGCCGTACATTTGTTATCACCGTTAATGTGTTACATCAATGTAAAGCTTAACTCTTTAATGCTGGTACAAATTGCTATCGTAATTAGGTAGCTAGGTAGATACAACCCGAGCTAACGTTAGCTAACAGAACCTATCATTTAACATTAGGCTTTTAGCTAGTTAGCTAGGTTGTCTTTTGCCATTTGTGTTCGTAAAGTTTAATGTACGGTGGCATGTTCATCTCTTTTTATATGCCGTTACTGTAGCTATATGCGTAGCAGAGATTTAGAAAATGATGTGTTTATCAGTTGTAACTACAGGATGGGAGGTAACTGCACCTTTTTAACTTCACTAGCAACGTTAAATGAAAGCTAATATGTACGAGTAGTTTCCCATGTAAGAAGTATAACGTTCCGTAACATTAGCAACGTTATAGCATTCATAATAAACGGATCATAATATAATTACGTATGTGATAATTTGCCTGGTAAATAGCACAACAGATCTAAACACTGGGCATAGCAGGTGAAAATGTCTTGTTGACATATAACAGTAAAAGACTTAATGTAAAGGTCTGAATGGAACCCATTAGGCTACCCATGAGCATTAATACATAGAGGCAGGAAGAATTGCTTTACCAGTACTGATTATTGCGTGTATTAAACCAGTATTATTATTGCAGAGATGGGGTTTGCAGTATCAAGATGCAGAAAAGAAAGAGGCAGGAGAAGATTGACACTTTTTTCAAGAGAAATCCTGTAAGTGAAGTTGAAAGCTGAACGTTGAAAAATGTTGACATTAAACAGCAGTAGCCTATTTCCATTAGATATTGTTTGCATTTATTTCATGATATTACTTTTCAATATTCACTGAGGTTTGCTAGTGCCATAGCTGTACCTGTTTGGCCCTATTCCTTTACCACTGCCCATTATTACCACTTTAGGAGAGGAAGTTGCTGGAGGCATCAGTTTCAGAGAGAGCACAGGAAGGTTCACAGGTGAGCAATGAAATTAATGTTACAGTTTGTGAAAGAGGTCTATATTAGTATTCTGCTCAAATACAACACATTGCTTGTTGAATTTAAAACAAATGAAATGAAATAATTTCTAACGTTCTTTTATTGAACAAATTGAACATTGACTTGAATATAAAGGCAGCACTAAAAAAGAATGACCATTACATTTGAATGTGCAGTTTTCTACTCATATTTTCTTTCACCTAAAACAAAAAGAAATCAGTTTTGTGTCTATAGCGATATGTCGCAGACTTTCGCGATGTGTATATTGCGCCGGTTGATATTGCGATGACGATAAAAAAAACGATATGTTGTGCAGCCCTAGTTCCGAGTGTGTTTTTATACTTTTCTAGTATCACTCATTTAAATGGGAAACTTTTTATATCTTGTATGTTATACATTTTGTACCCCTCTGTCATTGTATCCATCGTTTTTATTGTTAATAAACAAATCACATCCATCCCCCTCACTTTTGAAAAGCTTGCTACGCCCCTGGTGTTATGGAAGACATCGGTCTGAAAAACATTCTGAGAATTGCAACAAATGACGGCAGGTATGAGATTCCCTCAAGACGCACCATCACAAGAAGAATACACAAGTTGTATGAAAAGGAGAGGACTGCAAAAGCGACAACTTTATAACGTCTCTCTCACTGGGGACTACTGGACATCACTGGGTAACCATAATTACTGTAAGAGCCAAGGACTAGTAATAATAATTTAGTTTAAAACCCCACTAACACAAAACGTTTAGGGAACGTTAGATAACGTTAGTTTTTGGTTAGCTAAAGGTTAGTTCGAACCAAACCAAAAACTAACGTTGAGGTAACGTTTCCTCAGGGTTATAACGTTCCCTCAACGTTAGGGAAACCAACCAACTGAAACGTTATCCTGTGGTTGCGCTGTAACCTCCACACAACGTTCCCGTTTAGTTGTTTTTGGTTGTTTTTGGTTGTTCTGAGTGCGGTTTTGAAAATGTTTATTCAAACCAGCTCCAAATGACTGGTCTTATAAAATGTAGCTAAGTAAGATAAACAGCATAGCAAGAAAATATATGTATGTTTAGGCTGATATCAATTTAGCTAAAAAACAATAGTTTTGTGGGGTTTTTTTATGCACTGTTATCTCGTGATAACGACTTATTAATTTGTTATCTCGATATAACAGTTTGTTTTCTCGAGATTCTTTTTTTTTTTTTTTTTTGCCTAAGAGACCCTTCCATTTAACCCGGGGAATGTGCTCCATGGGCGGATAGAGGTCTGCCGTTTCTCCCTCCTCTTCTGCAGGTTAAATTGGATTGAGAATACAAAAAAAAAGAAATTTCGAGAAAACAAAAACAAAATCTCGAGAAAACAAACTTTGTTATATCGAGATAACGAATTAATAAGTCGTTATCACGAGATAACAGTTCATACATTATTTTTTTTTTAAATCCATGGCTTCCGTAGTTTTTAACTGCATTAGATGAAACTACTTAAAACAACAGTCTATCTTACAACGATTTTCACAACTATGAAAATTCACCTCTTCATTTCACTTCTAACAGGCTCGGATCAGTGTAGGCTACTGTCAGTACACGATCCGTTCCATCTGCACGATCTGTTCTTCGCATGCGCATAACTATGCGCATGCGCAGAAGCTCATGCTTTTACGACCCCAGCTGATCAGTTCTACGCTTGCACGATTACCGGTCCGTTCTGCGCATGTGCATACATAACTATTATGTAGCTGCATGCTAACGCAACATATCTGTTATCTTGGCCAACGGTGGTGATTTTTCACGGTAAAGTCCTGCTATATTCTCCGCTGCTACCGCGAACAATCACCAATAAAGACTTCTAAACCAAACACTACACAACCGGACATGGCCCAGCACTAAAGTGACTGGAATTTTGGGAGAAATTACCAGCATTGGCCAAGATTACAGCTATGTCGCGTTAGCATGCTACGTAGCCGTTAGCCGCTAGGAGTATGCTAACGTTAGATAGTGGAACGAAGCAGCACTTTCTAATGTGAGAAATCTCAGATAAAGGCTTCTGAACCAAACACTACCCAATCGGACATGTTTCAGCAGGAATGAGACCCAGAATTGGGGAGAATTTAACAACAATGGCCGCCAAGATGACATGTTTACTGCCGTTAGCATGTAGCTACTATAGTGGTATACAGCAGTGGTGGCTGGAAGAGCTGTCATCCGTCTTTGAAAGGACACTTTTGTACGTTTACACTTCGTTGCGTTATTAGTCAAGACCATAGACAGGTATATTAATAATGAATTAATGGTCTATAGTCAAGACGAAGTATTACCAGTAAAACTATCAACATAAACAACACAACAATGACGTCAAGAAAAATATGCTGCCAGTTGCCGTCAAGTGTTTTTTAACGCATGCGTGGTACAAATCGCACAGGTTTTCTGCTACGCAATTCTGCGCATGCGAAGAACGGATTGTGCAGATGGAACGGATCGTGTACTGACAGCTACAAAGCCAACCGTTACACCCCCGCGCCAGTAGGGGGAAGTGTAGCTAAACCCCAGCCAGACAATGGTGAAGCGTACTGATGTTTCCAGAAGCCTTTATTTACGTTCAGCCGTCAGCCTTGTTCTGAACACAAATCTACCTTCTCTTTCCTTATTTCTTCATGAAACACCGTAAGAGCTACAGGACAGATAAATAACATAAATTAGCTCTTACAAACATAAACATGTTTCGAAGGTCATAGTAACCGTATCTATAACAATTTATCAAACATATCTGTGACGTTACCTCTATATAAGTATTCACACTGATGAAAGGTTAACGTTAGCATGACTCCGTATAACAGAGATAACAACACATTTCAACATTTCGCGGAAAAATAGATTAAACTTCATATTACTGCAAATTAACATTTAACAAATCGGACACACAATACCTTGTTCCCATTCCAGCTAGGTGCTTAATTATCACCTTTAGAGCTTTATGATTTCAGCGTAACGTGTTCTTCTTACTTCCATGTGTGCGTCTCACAAACCAGTCCCCCCCCCCTTAGATGCTAGACTACTGTTCCGCTAGGGGCGCTAAATCAAGGACTCATAATATGAAAAGAGGAAACTAATAAAATAAAGCTCTGCAGTGGATACCTTATTAATACGCATTCCCTGAAGTCAGTTACACTCCCACCAATCATGAGTGAATAATAGAATGGTACAGTCTGCATTAGGCACGAATGATTTTAACTGAAAATTGCCCTCCCTTAGCCTATATAAGTGAACAAACAACTTATGCCAAAGTTAGAAACCTTTATGACTATGTAATATTCTGCACTATGGAGAGAGGGAGCAGATTTAGCTAGCCTCCAACAACAAGACAAGCTTCTGGACAGGACGCTCAACTTCGGATACCTTGTGGAGACGCTCCCCTTTCTTGCCAAGCTTCCTGTCACCAAGTCGGATCTTAACTCTCCGTACAAGTCCGTCTTTGTCAGTAGTGACTTCTGCAACTCTACCCAATCTCCACTCGTTTCTATGTACATTGTCTTCTTTCATGATTACAATATCTCCAACTTGTAGATTTCTTCTTGGAGCGTGCCAGCGTTGTCTGAGAGCAATGTTGGGAAGGTATTCCTTTCGCCAGCGACTGAACATGTATTGAACATGTCTCCACCTTTTCTTACCATACACATCTTCTCTGACGAATTCACCTGGAGGAGGTAAGGCCTGGACAGATTTCATTGTCAGAAGATGATTGGGGGTGAGTGGTTCAAGGCTATGGGGGTCACTGAGGTTGTCAACAGTCAGAGGTCGACTGTTGACTATAGACATAGCTTCATAGAAGAAGGCCCGTAGCGAAGCATCATTTAGTCTACCAGAAGAAAGGGCAAGTGTAGACCTTAGAATGTTTCTCACTGTCCTAATTTGCCTTTCCCACACCCCTCCTGCGTGGCTGGAATAGGGTGCGTTCATGCTGAAGTCGCACTGATTCTCTGCAAGAAATACAGCCAGACGGTCTGCATCCACTTCCTTTAGAGCTTCTCTGAGTTCATTTTTTGCTCCGGCAAAATTGCTTCCTTGATCAGACTTGATCTGACGAACGGCACCACGTATGGCGATGAAGCATCGAAGACCATTTATGAAAGCATTTGTTGACATGTCTTCAAGCATCTCAATATGAATGGCACGGGAGCTAAGACAAGTGAAAAGAAGGCCGTACCTCTTGTTTTCCTTTCTTCCTTGTTTTGTAAGGAATGGCCCGAAGCAGTCCATGCCACAGAAAGTGAAGGGGGGTGAAGGTTCCAACCGTTCAGGGGGTAGGTCGGCCATCCTTTGCTCTTCCATAGGTTTGCGTTGCCGTCTACAGGTGATGCATTTCCGAATGTAGGATGCGACTGCCCGGTTGATTCCGGGAATCCAATAGCCGCTGCGCCTGATTTCATTAATGGTAAGACCCTTACCTTGATGTTTCATCCTTTCGTGATGATAAGCAATAATCATAATTGTGATGTGATGGTCTTTGGGGATGATTGCAGCGTGCTTGATGAAGTTAGGAAGAGAGGAGTTGCACAGCCTCCCTCCCACCCTGAGGACTCCGTCGTCGTGGAGAAAAGCGTCAAGAGTGTGTAATGGATTGTGAGGGGGTAGGGGAATCCCTTTCCTCAGCAGCTTTAACTCTTCTTGATACACATTATTCTGCAGGTCTTTGATTAGGCAATGTTCTGCTTCTTCTCGTTCCGTTACAGTGGTGAGACTGTTTGATCTGTTCTTGCTTATGCACCTGAGAATGCGTGCAACTGCTCGCGTAGCCAATGACCAGGATGAGAACTTAGACAAGCGATCAACGAGGCTCACATGTTCTGCGGTTTTTGTACTGAGCGCTAGAACACTCCTGACCTCAGGATCTCCGACTGTTAACTCTGGTACTTCATCTGTGGCCAGCCTTATTTCCTGGTCCCATAAGAACTTGGGCCCAGTGAGCCAGGTAGAGGACAGAAGCTCACTGGCAGTCAAGCCCCGAGAGGCGTGATCAGCAGGATTCTCATTGGTTGGGACATATCGCCACTGTTGTGGGGTTGAGCTGAGCTGAATCTTCTGAACGCGGTTAGCCACAAACGTGTGGAATCGTCGTGCTTCGTTTTTTATATATCCCAGGACAACTTTAGAGTCGGTCCAGAAGAACTCATCTGCGTCAATACATCCCAATTCCTCCTTGAGCATGTTGCTTATCTTTACAGAAATGACTGCAGCTGTCAATTCTAATCTTGGGATGGTTGTAACCTTGGTTGGTGAGACACGTGATTTTCCCACAACTAAGGCACAGTGAACGTTTCCTTCTTCGTTTTGAAGTCGCAGGTATGAACATTGTCCGTAACCTTTCATACTGGCATCAGAGAAATGATGCAGCTCTGTCTTTGAAACCCTTCCAAATCCAGCAGGTGAGTAAGTACGGGATATGGTGACATTATCTAAATGGGCTAGATCACTTCTCCACTGTTCCCATTTTGGGCGAAGTTCGTCAGTGAGAGGATCATCCCAGCCTGTGCCCCGTCTGCACATCTCCTGAAGAATGATCTTCGCTTTTAGACCGAGTGGAGCCACAAACCCAAGAGGATCGTACAGAGAAGCCACTGTAGATAAAATGCCGCGTCGTGTATTAGGCTGTTCCTTGAGGCTAACGTTAAGCCTGAAACGGTCAGACTCCACATCCCACAGGATACCGAGAGCTCTCTCAAGTGGCAAATCATCAAACGGAGGTCCATATCCTTCACGTTGGTTGCTCGTTCGGAGGGTGGTATACTCTCCAGTACATCTCTGTCATTAGAAACAAACTTATGTAGACGGAGACCACCCATGGCGCAGAGTTCGCGAGCTTCCCTGGCTAGCTGAATAGCATCTTCAGTGTTCTCAACACTTATGAGCCCGTCGTCGACATAAAAGTCCCTCATAACAAATCGTGAGCCTTGAGTGTAGATGTCGCGATTCTCCTTAGCAAGATGTTTCAGCCCATAGTTCGCACATCCCGGAGAGGAAGCTGCACCGAACAGATGCACTTTCATACGAAACTCGCTGGGCGGTGAGTTCAAATCTCCTTGCTTCCACCAAAGAAAGCGTAGGTAGTTGCGATCAGCTTCGTCCACATGAAACTGATGGAACATCTTCTGGATGTCGCACATCAAAGCAACGGGGTGTTGTCGGAAACGGATGAGAACTCCACTTAAGTTGTTCAACATGTCAGGCCCAGAGAGTAGGTGATCATTCAAACTGGTTCCTTTGTATCTGGCTGAGCAATCAAACACTACACGAAGTTTATCCGGCTTCTTAGCATGATGCACGCCATGATGGGGAATGTACCATCTCTCACCTTCACTCCCTCCGTCCTTGACCTGCACAGCATCTCCTGTTCCAATGACCTCCTCCATGAACTCAACATAATGCTCCTTATACCTTTCATCCCGTTGCAATTTCCTTTTAAGGTGATGGAGGCGGGTCATGGCCGAGTCTTTGTTGTCGGGCAAGCTGGGTCTGGTTTTGAAGGGCAAAGGCATTTCATAATGGCCATGTATATTTTTCCTTATGCTCTCATCCAGTATGTTGAGGAATGTGATGTCATCTTGTGACACAGTTTTGTTGTCGTCACTGCCATCTTTGAAGTCAGACTCTAAAATGCGGATGACATCTGTAGGAGTTATTGGAGGTAGCTCTTTAACTGTGATTCTGTGACACAGATGTTGTGTGCTCAATGCAACATGGCTTTGTAACGAGCGCCCTACAATGCTCCATCCTAAATCCGTCCTTACGGCATAGGGTTCCTCATCTCCTCCTAGAAGAACTTGCCTTGGGGCCATAGCTCTTGAGCAGTTGTAGCCGATCAAAAGGCCTACTACACAGTCCTTCAGTGGTTGGATTTCATCCACTATTTCTGTCAGATGACTCCACTGTTTAGCCGTCTCGCAAGTGGGAATGTGAGAGCGGTTAACAGGTATACAGTCTTTTGTGTAGGTGACCGGGAGATTGACTTGAATTGCGGTACTGTATCCTCTTACACGAAGGCCAGAAACACTCTCGCTAGTGAGAACTGTATCCTTACCACTCATAGTCGTCAACCTCAGTTTCACAGGAAACTTGTCAGCATTAAGACCGTCACTCACTTCCTGGTCAATGAATGTAGTATCGCTTTGGGTGTCGAGAAGCGCATAGACAAGTGTCTCAGCAGTCGGATCATTTTTAGAGGAAACCCAGACTGGTATTACCATGGATGTGTTGGATGAGCCTTCGCCTGCTACACTGAGTGACGTTGCAGCAGCACCTTGATTTGTCTCTGGTTCTGATGTAGACCTTTCCCTTTTATAGTTGTCATCATGAAGGGCTGTAGGGTGCTTTCCCTTACATTGGTCACAGAAGTGACGATGACGGCATTCTCTCACGCTGTGGCCGGGTTTCAGGCATCCATAGCAGAGTTTCTTCTCCTTTATGTAGTTACGTCGCTCAACCAAAACCATCTCAGCGAATTTGGAGCATGCGTGAAGCTGGTGTCTATTATCTTGACAAAGGATACATGGAGTCTTAACTTTCCTCTGTTCTGACTTGTGGTTGTCATTGTCAGTGACCGTTTGAGTGGTAAGAACACTGGCCTTGTTTTTCTTCCCGTCTCTGAGGTTTCTCTTCTCAGAACTCATGTCTAGTGGTCGAAGAGCATGAAAGGATGTAATTGGATTGCAGGCAATCTCAGCTTCAGTCGACGTGAATCTAGCAAACTCCTTGAAACTTGGGAATTCTTGGTTTTCATTTAGGCTCTGTGTGACTTGTCGGTTCCAGCGTAAAGCTGCCCAGTCTGGTAGTTTGTGAACGAGCTTCTGATTCTCTTCACAATCATTTAATATGTCGAGACCCTTAACATGAGGCATGGCATCTTGACAGGCATTCAGAAAATCTGAGAAGCGTCTGAGTCCTTCAGCATCCTTTGATGAAATTCTTGGCCAGTTGATGAGCTTCTCTCTGAAGGCTCTCTGGATGGCGAATGGCTGGCCAAAGCGACGATTTAGCTTGTTCCAGGCGTCTTGGTAGGCTTCATTGTCATTTCGGTAGAAGGTGCCATCTAAAACCTGCCGAGCTGGGCCACCAACATATTTTTTCAGGTAGTATAGTTTTTCAGCTGGTGTGATTACCCTTTGGTCAATGAGTGAGGTAAATGTTGCCTTCCATTCAATGAATTGTATGGGATCGCCATTGAAGACAAATGGCTCAGGTACAGGAAGCCTATTTAAAGCTATGTTGTCTTGAAAGATCTGTGCGAGAGAAGGAATATCTGTATGACAGGGCGATGCGACTTGAGAGAGGGGCGTTGCAGTTGTAGGCACATTCTTAGCTTCCATGTTCCTTTCCTCTTTGATATAATTTGCATCTTTGCGTTCCGTCTCCTTATCATAGATCTTCAACTTGGCTTGAGCTGCCCGTATCTCTTTCTCTGCCTGCAATCGCTCCAACTCACGCTTTTGTGCCTCTAGAGCCTTACGTTGTTGTTCCTCTAACTCTCTTATCAATTCCCTTTGCCTTTCTTCCTCTAGCAGCATCTGATAATTCGCTTCTTTTACTGCTAGCTCAGCTGCTGCATCTGCGCGTTTTGCTGTCATAGCTGAAGATATGGAGTAGTGGTCAGACTGGCTGTGGCTAATCAAAGAAGCAGCAGATCCATAGACAGACTTTGCATGGTCATGACGGAGCAGTTCATGAAGGCGGTGTCTTTCCTTCTGCTCATTAAACTCGCCTTCATCGTCTATAGCTCTGTTGTAGGCAATGTTGGTAATTTCTGTGGTCACCGATTCACACGTATCAACTCTTCTTCTTATGTCGGTGGATGGTGTGATGAGATTTCGGATTTCATAATAGATATTCATTATGTCTTCTTTATCTTTCTTAAGTTCTTCAATAAGAGGCCAGAGCTGGCTCTCTGGCATATAAGTCTTTAGTTGATCTCTTGCCTTGCGATTGTGGAGCTTCCACTGCTCGTACATGGCGAGCAGCCTTTTCTCTCCTTTCTTGGCCTCATCATATTGAAGCGCACGCATTTTCTCTGTAGGATTGCGTATGCGTTCAGAGCGTCTAGGACCTTCAGGAGCGTTATCATCCTTATTAAGCTCACCTTGGAAATCAGTTAGACTTTGTTGTTTAGCTTCATTTGTTTCCTTCAGACATCGTCTCTCTGATATGTCTACCGGCAGTTGAGCCTCACTCTGTGAGTCTTGGACTTCATGCTGATAACCAGCCATCTGCTCCCTTCTCTCATTACCTGACTCTGACATTATTAACTAAATGTTTTAAACTCTAAAGTCAGAAGATCCCTTAGCAGATATGATCAAACCCTTGTGATGAATAGCATCATCGTAGAATATTAGAACATTAGTTTGAAATAGCTAGCACGTATGCATTTACATATAGACAATCAAATAGCAGTGTTAAGGCAATGGTCAACCCAGCAACCAGAGAAAAACAGACACGACAAGGGAGTGGAAAAATAAATAAAAATTCTTTTAATATTGACTCAATAGTCTTAGTCCAAAAATATAACAGAAGAACAGGAACAGAGTGGCTCGTCTGCTCCGGAGGTAGGTGAGGTTGAGGCAGGCAGGCAGGCAGGCAGGCAGGCTGGTAGGCAGGGCAGGCAGACAGGCTGGTAGGCAGGCAGGCAGGCTGGTAGGCAGGTAGACAGGATGGGAGGTAAATCAAAACTAAAGGTAGAACAAAAGACAGGTTAGGAGGAGTTACGAGCCAGGCAAAAGACAAAATACGGAACTCTACTGGGGAGCCAAGTTACCGCTCAAGTTAGTATAACGATCTGGCGTCGGTGGAGAGTCATGCCCAGGTATAAGTAGTGCAGGTCTGATGAGCGAATAAGATGCAGCTGTGAAGGCAGGAATCATGGGAACAACCCGCAGCTGCACAGGTGAGGCTGATCCTGAGCACGCCCCTTGATCCACTCAGGACACACACCGACAGACTAACATACATAAAGGGGACAAACATAAAAACAGATACAACAGACAAAGAGGGGACAAAACAAGGAGGAAGGGAAACAGAAAAGGGAGAAACAAGCTGCCCACATAACAGTACCCCCCCCTCAATGGTCGCCACCTGGCGACCCACCAGGCCTGTCAGGGTTGTCGCGATGGAAGTCCGTGATAAGCTGAGGATCCAACACAAAACGCTTCGGGACCCAAGACCGCTCCTCCGGTCCATAACCTTCCCAATCGACAAGGTATTGGAGACCCCTACCCCGCCGCCGAGAGTCCAGGAGCCTATTGACGGTGTAAGCCGGATGGTCGTCAATGAGGCGAACAGGTGGAGGCGGATCTGCCGGCGGACACAAAGGGCTGGAAGACACAGGTTTCAGTTGGGAGACGTGGAAAGTAGGGTGTATCTTCATGGCTGAAGGCAACTTCAAACGAACCGCAGCGGGGTTAACGATGGACTCCACCACAAACGGACCCAGGTACCGAGGAGACAGCTTGCGTGACTCTGTACGAAGAGGTACGTTCTTAGATGACAGCCAAACTTCTTGACCTGGACGAAACACAGGTGCGGGAGTCCGGCGTCTATCTGCCGTCGTCTTGTTCCTGTCGGTGGTCCGAAGCAACGCTTCCCGAGCGTCTGTCCACACCCTCTGACAGCGGCGGAGGTTCTCCTGAACCGAAGGAACTGCCAATTCCTTTTCCTGAGCAGGAAACAGAGGAGGTTGGTAACCCATGGTTACTTCGAAGGGTGAAAGGCCGGTGGCAGAGGTAGTAAGGGAGTTGTGGGCGTACTCTATCCAAGGCAGGTGTTTGGCCCAGGATGACGGATGTTGAGCAGCCACACAACGAAGGGTTGCTTCGAGATCTTGGTTGGCTCTTTCAGTTTGACCGTTGGTCTGGGGATGAAACCCTGAGGACAGACTAACAGAAGCACCCAAAGCAGAACAGAAAACCTTCCAAACACGGGAAGTAAACTGTGGGCCTCTATCGGAAACGATGTCCACAGGTATTCCATGGGGACGGAATACATGTTGGACTAAGAGGTCCGCTGTCTCACTGGCAGACGGTAATTTAGGTAATGCTATATAGTGAACAGATTTAGAGAATCTGTCCACAATGGTAAGTATAGTATCATTACCTTCAGACTTGGGTAGGCCGGTGACAAAATCCAAGGCTATGTGGGACCAGGGACGGCTGGGAACTGGGAGGGGTAGAAGCAGCCCCGAAGGAGACTGATGGGAGGCTTTGCCCCGAGCACAGGTTGAACAGGCTGCCACAAAAGCCCGAACGTCATTTTCCATAGAAGGCCACCAGAAATGTCTCTTTAGCAGCGTCAATGTGCGTCTCATCCCAGGGTGACCAGCAAAACGGGAGGTGTGGATCCACTGCAGTACCCGAGACCGGACCGTCTCGGGAACAAAAAGCAGGTTGGGAGGTCCATCACCCGGTCCCGGGTCCGTCGCCAGCGCCGTCTTCACCAGAGACTCGATCTCCCACTGCACTGCCGCCACGACGCATGAGGAAGGTAGAACTGCCTCAGGCTCGCTGGTCTCCGAAGGGTCAGCAAACTGGCGGGACAAAGCATCAGGTTTAACATTTCTGGACCCCGGTCTGTAGGTAAGAATAAAGTTAAACCTACTAAAAAACAGGGCCCATCTGGCTTGGCGTGAGTTGAGTCTCTTAGTGGCTTGGATGTATGCCAAGTTTTTGTGGTCTGTCCAGACCACAAAAGGCAGTTCAGCGCCGTCCAGCCAGTGCCGCCATTCTTCCAGTGCTAGCTTGACCGCCAGCAGTTCCCGGTTTCCAACGTCGTAATTCCGTTCTGTGGGAGACAATTTCTTGGAGAAAAAAGCACAAGGGTGAAGCTTTTGGTCAGTGGGGGAGCGCTGGGAGAGTACTGCTCCCACGCCTGAGTCAGATGCGTCCACCTCCACAATGAACTGCAGAGAGGTGTTGGGGTGTATCAACACGGGGGAAGTGGAAAACAGTTCCTTCAAAACCCCAAACGCCTGCTCCGCCTCAGGGGACCACAGAAAAGGGACTTTAGGAGATGTGAGCCTAGTTAGAGGGGCCACCACTTTACTAAAACCCTTAATGAATCTTCGGTAGAAGTTTGCAAAGCCCAAAAAACGTTGAAGTTGCTTACGGGTGGTGGGTGCGGGCCATTCGGTCACTGCCCGGATCTTCTCGGGGTCCGCCTTCACCTGCCCGCTCTCAACGATGAATCCAAGGAATGAGGTAGACTGTTTGTGGAACTCACACTTCTCTGCTTTGACGTACAGCTTATTCTCCAAAAGCCGTTGAAGGACTTGACGGACGTGTGACTTATGCTCCTCGGGTGACTTGGAAAAAACAAGAATATCATCCAGGTATACAAAGACAAAACGGTTCAAAAAATCCCTAAGGACATCGTTCACCATGGCTTGGAATACAGCAGGGGCGTTGGAAAGCCCAAAGGGCATGACCAAATACTCAAAATGTCCTAGTGGAGTGTTGAAAGCGGTTTTCCACTCATCTCCCTTTCGGATTCTGACAAGGTGATAAGCATTCCTGAGGTCTAGCTTGGAGAAAACTGTGGCGCCATGCAGAGGTTCAAAAGCTGAGTTGATGAGTGGAAGGGGATATTTGTTTTTAACAGTTATGTTGTTTAAACCCCTGAAATCGATACAGGGGCGTAATGACTTGTCTTTCTTTTCCACAAAAAAGAAACCCGCACCCAAAGGAGACGATGAGGGACGGATTATGCCCGAGGCCAGGGAATCACCAATGTACTGCTCCATTGTCTCTCTTTCCGGTCTGGACAGGTTGTATAAGCGACTAGAGGGCAAGGGAGCACCAGGAAGCAGTTCAATAGGGCAGTCATAAGGCCTATGTGGTGGTAGAGACAGAGCCTTGTCCTTACTGAAAACCTCAGCTAAGTCATGGTACTCTTTGGGAACCGATGTCAGATCGGGAGGAGCTGAGGGAAGAGTAGGGTTACAGCTAGTGGGGGGAACTGCTGACCTGAGGCACTCAGAATGGCAGTGAGTGCTCCAACTGAGAATGGTGTGTCGTGTCCAATCAATTTGTGGGTTGTGAAGAGCCAACCAGGGGAAACCAAGGATTAGGGGGGTAGCTGAGCCAGACATAACTCTTAACTGAATGTTTTCACTATGGTTGCCAGAAATCACTAGGGAGACGGGGGTGGTTTGATGAGTTATCTCAGCGAGGAGGCGCCCATCAAGGGCTGTGACACGAATGGGGGTAGGTAGTGGCTCCACGGGGATACGAGCTTGTGTAATGAACTGGTGGCTAATAAAGTTGTCTTCTGCACCAGAGTCTATTAGAGCTGAGAGTGGTAGGGAATGACTTTGAAAACGTAAAGTTACAGGTACTTGTAATTGGGGAATGATGGGTTCAGGATCTAGTTCTGGGCTCGCAAGTAGACCCACCTTTACGAGCGAGCCTTGTCTTTTGGTCGCTTAGGGCATGTAGCCAGAATGTGTGTGACGTCACCACAGTACAGGCACTCACCCGCCTGGAGGCGCCGTTGCCGCTCTGCTGGAGGTAGTCGAGCACGACCCACTAGCATTGGTTCCTCCACAGAGCTTGGGATGGGATCAGGAACTAGAAACTGCCGGCTCCGGGGAGGCGAGACGTGAGTGGTCGAAGGCTGGGGAACTCGTCCTCCTAGATGTGGCCGACCGCCTTTCTCCCGACGCCTCTCCCGCAACCGGTTGTCAAGCTTAATGGACAGGGAAACGAGAGAAAGTAAATCATGTGGCTCGTCCCGAGCAGCCAGTTCATCTTTAATGGCGTCATTCAAACCGTTAAGAAACGCTCCTTGAAGTGCCACATTATTCCACTTGGAGTCGGCTGCCAAAGTCCAGAACTCAATTGAGTACTCAGCCACACTGTTAGATCCCTGCCTCAAATTAAAAAGTCTCTTCGAGGAATTACCCACATGGTCAGGATGGTCAAAAACAGTCTTCAATTCAGCAGAAAAATCAGAAAAAGTCAATCCAGACAAAGTTTGATTAGAGCACACAGCCTCTGCCCAAACCAGAGCTCTCCCTCTTAATAGCCCCAGAACATAATGTACCTTAGAAGAATCAGTAGAAAAAGACAGTGGTCTCTGCCGAAAAATCAAGTCACACTGTAGCAAAAATCCCCGGCACTTGTCCAATTCTCCATAGAATGGTTCAGGCGACGTGACAGGGGGTTCCCGATGGAGCGAAGCCTGCAGGATGTCCGAGGAGGCAGCTTGGGGTGCATCTAACTGGGGGTCAGAGAGAGACGGAGAACAGGTAACAGACAATTTCGAGACTTGTGTAGTTAGCTGAGTCACCTGGTTCAGCAGTTGATGATTATTTTCCAAAAGAGTCCGAATAAATTGGTCATGCTGTCCTAGCAACATTCCTTGAGCCAGGATTGCTTGCTGGAAGTTGTCTTTGTTTGACTCGTGCTGTTTCTCTGTTGGGTCCAGGGCCAGATCGTTCTGTTAAGGCAATGGTCAACCCAGCAACCAGAGAAAAACAGACACGACAAGGGAGTGGAAAAATAAATAAAAATTCTTTTAATATTGACTCAATAGTCTTAGTCCAAAAATATAACAGAAGAACAGGAACAGAGTGGCTCGTCTGCTCCGGAGGTAGGTGAGGTTGAGGCAGGCAGGCAGGCAGGCAGACAGGCTGGTAGGCAGGGCAGGCAGACAGGCTGGTAGGCAGGCAGGCAGGCTGGTAGGCAGGTAGACAGGATGGGAGGTAAATCAAAACTAAAGGTAGAACAAAAGACAGGTTAGGAGGAGTTACGAGCCAGGCAAAAGACAAAATACGGAACTCTACTGGGGAGCCAAGTTACCGCTCAAGTTAGTATAACGATCTGGCGTCGGTGGAGAGTCATGCCCAGGTATAAGTAGTGCAGGTCTGATGAGCGAATAAGATGCAGCTGTGAAGGCAGGAATCATGGGAACAACCCGCAGCTGCACAGGTGAGGCTGATCCTGAGCACGCCCCTTGATCCACTCAGGACACACACCGACAGACTAACATACATAAAGGGGACAAACATAAAAACAGATACAACAGACAAAGAGGGGACAAAACAAGGAGGAAGGGAAACAGAAAAGGGAGAAACAAGCTGCCCACATAACAAGCAGTAACTGTCAATGTAAATTCCACAATAAACACAATTATCAAAGTTTTTAAACCAAAGTCCAAAAATGTCCGTGTGTCCTCGATTAGAAAGAGTCCATGTGGATGCATGCAGGCACGAGTGTAAACGCAATAAGCAGTTTATTTGTTACTCTCCTAGCTGAGCAGGTGAGTATTAAATGTCCAGTCCAAGAAGCCATTCGTCCCTTGCTCGCCTTATTGCTGTACTATAGACTGTATAATAATAGTTTAATACTCACAGCCCTGCATCAATGTCCGTGAGTTTAACTGTACTTGACCATTGCACCGAGTCCGTGTGACCGTTGTCAAAAGTAGGTCAGGCGCGAGGCGCGATGATGCAGCTTGATGAGTCCATGCTGACACTTTGCGGTGACGTAGCAGTGGCTGTAGTCGGCCCCGTGAAGACCCTCCGTGGCCCGTCGTAGACAACAAGTCGTCGGTATCGATGCGGGTCAAGCTCTTACTGTAGCTAAACCCCAGCCAGACAATGGTGAAGCGTACTGATGTTTCCAGAAGCCTTTATTTACGTTCAGCCGTCAGCCTTGTTCTGAACACAAATCTACCTTCTCTTTCCTTATTTCTTCATGAAACACCGTAAAAGCTACAGGACAGATAAATAACATAAATTAGCTCTTACAAACATAAACATTTTTCGAAGGTCATAGTAACCGTATCTATAACAATTTATCAAACATATCTGTGACGTTACCTCTATATAAGTATTCACACTGATGAAAGGTTAACGTTAGCATGACTCCGTATAACAGAGATAACAACACATTTCAACATTTCGCGGAAAAATAGATTAAACTTCATATTACTGCAAATTAACATTTAACAAATCGGACACACAATACCTTGTTCCCATTCCAGCTAGGTGCTTAATTATCACCTTTAGAGCTTTATGATTTCAGCGTAACGTGTTCTTCTTACTTCCATGTGTGCGTCTCACAAACCAGTCCCCCCCCCCTTAGATGCTAGACTACTGTTCCGCTAGGGGCGCTAAATCAAGGACTCATAATATGAAAAGAGGAAACTAATAAAATAAAGCTCTGCAGTGGTTACCTTATTAATACGCATTCCCTGAAGTCAGTTACAGGAAGGTCTATCCTAACTTCCGTATGTACACCGGCGAACAGTGCACGCCACGCGAGCGGCACACCGTTCTCTAGCTCCGTTCGTTTTGGTCCCAAATTCTAACTAAAATACTGCCATTGACTAAAACATATGCCGACTACACCTCACCGGCGGTGTTATAACGCAAGGTAGGACAAAGATGCCAAGAAAGACATTGTCGACCGTCAACAGACTGTCCTCCGCTCAAGACTGCTAGGCTAGCAGTGCTAGCCCGAATGCTAACGCGGGAAACAGCTAGCTAGCTAGCCTATGGATACATCAAAGTTGGCGACAGAGACTGAACTTTCCCTCGGTGATGTTTTAGACGACATAAGCAACATGGACAACAAGGTGAGAGATTTTGGTAAACAACTTTAAGAAAGCTCTGACATGGGTGCCAGCATTATACAGCGAGTCGAGCTGAACTCAGTTGGACTCACTGAATGCACGTTCAAATTGGAGGCTGCAGCTAATTCACCATGTGTTCTATTAATACATCCATGGTATTATTATCTTATGATACATCCGATGGATGAATGTATGTAGCTGTAGCTACATTCATCCATCGGATGTATCATAAGTATGCTGTAAAGCCTTTTACATGGACGCAACGTCATTAGCGCTTCCCCATACTGCCGGGGGCTCAAGCTAAATAATGGAGCTAGGTAGCTAGCTAACGTAGCTAATATCTTATGTGTCCCTAAGAGCCGATGTGGGTTTAGGGTTTAACACTTATCTTACGATACATCCGAGGGCTGTATGCTGTAAAGCCTGTAACGTGGATAAGAGATAAAGCCATGGATGTTTTAAGAGAAGCTCTGTTTGTAGCATCCAGTCAATATTGAGAAGGCCAGAACTGATAGTTAAATGACTTTAATGCCGTCCGTGTCATCAACCAACGTAAGAGCTGAGTAAAACAGAAAAAACCTTGCATTACCATCACATTTCAGGTGTTACACAGCTCCGTACAGTAGTTTCAATCCATTAACATAAAGTTATCAAACTATACATTTCACAATAAACATCAAGAAGCTCAAATTTATTTCTCATTAACTTATTACAAACCTTGTTCCCCAATTGACCGAAGCTAAATCGTGTAGTTCTTCTGTTTTTCCGTGGCTTTTTGCGGTTTCTTAACCATGAACCTTATCAGACCCTTTTTGTCTTTTTCGCCATTTTTCCCTCTCCTTTCCGTCACTAAGCTTCCGGTTTCTGTGGCTATCAAAATAAAAGCTCTATATCGTAATCCTAAAACATTATAGCATAGTTATAAATAAAATAGTACTTAAATGCTCTATTGGCCTTTACACTCCCACCAAATTATTTGCTGTTACACACAACAAAAAAGGAAAAAACACAAATAATTTCTTCGAGTTACTTAAACAAACATAGAAATAACCTTGTAAACGTGTTACAACTGTAACTTTCACATTTCAATATACTTAAGCATTGTAAATTTACCTTTCACAATCTTCAAGTAGTAGAACTAACTTATGAACTGGGCGCTCTACTACGGACATTCTGTTCACACGTTGACCCCTTTTGTTAAGGTTTCTATCTGCAAAGCCTATTTTGACCTTTCTGACAAGTCCATCAGTGTCTTTTACAGTGTCCAATATTCGTCCAAGTTTCCACTGCGATCGTGGTTGCATTTCATCTTTGTCCATTACAATGTCGCCTATTTGCATGTTTCTTTTAGGCTTGTGCCATGTTTGTCTGACCATTATGTTCTGCAGGTACTCCCTTTTCCATCTGCTCCAAAACTGTTTGAGTAAATACTGTACTTGACGCCAACGTTTTCGTGCATACAAGTCTTCCTTAACAAACTGTCCTGGGGGGGCAGAGGGGTTGATGTTTTCATTGTGACAAGATGATTTGGAGTTAACGGCTCCAAACTGTTTGGGTCGTTGAGACTGTCTGTTGTAAGGGGGCGGCTGTTTACTATAGCAGCTGCTTCATACAAGAAGGTTCTGAGAGAGGAGTCGGTGAGTCGGCCTGGTGTGAGAGCCAATGTTGCGTTGAGAACGTTTCTCACGGTCCGTATCTGTCGTTCCCATACTCCACCTGCGTGACTAGCATGAGGTGTGTTTAGGACAAAATCACATTGCTTTTCTGCAAGGAAGGTTGTCAGTTTGTCGGTATCAATTTCGCCTTGTGCTGCGTTCAGTTCATTTTTAGCACCTACAAAGTTAGTACCCTGATCACATTTTATTTGTCTGACAGAGCCTCTTAGAGCGATAAAGCATCTGAGTCCATTTATAAAGGCGTCTGTTGATAGGTCCTCTAACATTTCAACATGAATTGCACGTGAATAAAAGCATGTGAAAAGGAGGCCATACCTTTTATATTCTTTTCTTGCTTGTTTGGTCAGAAATGGACCAAAAACGTCCATACCACAGTATGTGAAAGGTGGAGAGTGTTCAATTCTTTCTCTGGGTAAGTCTCTCATTTTTTGTCCTTCCACAGGTCTCCTTTGTTTCCGACAAAACACACACTGGCGAATGTAGGACGCAACCGTTTGACTCAACTTTGGAATCCAATAGCCATTGGATCGTATCTCGTTCATTGTGAAGCCTTTTCCCTGATGATTGACCTTTTCGTGACAGTGAGCAATTATCAGTTTTGTGACATGATGTTCTCTGGGAATGATTGTTGGATGTTTAAATGAGCCGGGCAAAGATGAGTGATGGAGCCTTCCTCCCACCTTGAGCACATTGTCCTTGTCCAGAAAGACATCCAAGTTGTACATTTTGTTGTTCTTTGAAAGTTGTTTGCCTTTAATGTCTCTATTTCGTTTTGATATGCTTGTCTTTGTAAGTCTTTGATAATCACAGTTTCTGCGATTTGTCTTTCAGTTACAGTTGTGAGTGTCTTTGATTTGTCCTTGAACAGGTATCGTCTGAGACGTGCGACTGCGCTGACTGCACGGGACCAGGATGAGAACTTTGTGAGCCGGTCACTAAGGTTTGTATGTTCAACCGTTTCTGTGCTTAGTGTTTGTACCTTTCTCACCTCTGGGTCTCCTACTGGAAGTACAACGGTCTCTTTTGTTGGAAGCTGTATTTTCTTTTCCCACAGAAAGGGAGGGCCTGTGAACCAGTCCGATGAAAGCAGTTCACTTACAGATGTGCCCCTGGATGCCATGTCTGCTGGATTTTCGCTGGTAGGCACATAAAACCATTGTTGCACTGAGGTACTGTTGCGGATCTTCTGCACTCTATTAGCGACAAACGTGTGAAACCGTC
Organism: Gymnocephalus cernua; assembly: GCA_023631565.1. NCBI lineage: Eukaryota > Metazoa > Chordata > Actinopteri > Perciformes > Percidae > Gymnocephalus > Gymnocephalus cernua. The sequence continues at coordinate 4,497,176 of CM042442.1, read as the reverse complement.
TCGCATCGTTATTTATGTATCCTAGAGTGACCTTTGAGTCTGTCCAGAAGAACTCCTCAACATTGTCATAGAGCAGTTCCTCTCTTAGCATGTGTGATGGCAAAATTATATTTTACCCAAGTAACTATGTCTTTCTGTATGTGCTCTTGTTATGTCTCCCCCAAGGAGAAGTTAAATACATTTGTCTGTGAGAAAATAGCCAACCTAGGTTTACTGAGATACAACCGTAGTCACAAGGTCTCTACAGGTTATACGACACAACATCCCTGTGAACCAGACAGACCAGAAGGTCTATCTTCATTTGTTATTACATTGAATTGTGTGCTTAAAGCGATGTCACTCCCTCTCTCTTATCTGTGTATTTAAGCTGATGTTCTTGATGTGTGAACTTTGAAGACTCTTCCACATGTTGCTGCGTGCATCTTGTGAACGAGTTCTCCTATTCTGCGCAGAATATATGTACTTCAATAAATTACAAAAACCTACATTGGTTTCAGTCTACTATTTCTTGTTACTTGTTTCATCTTCAATTATTCTAAAACAGTTAATTAATCTACACCTGCTGCACCCTGGGTATTTTCCACCACACATGTTACTTACAGCGACTGATACTGCAGCTGCAGTGAGTTCTAACCTAGGGATTGTGGTGATCTTTGTTGGAGAGACGCGCGCTTTGCCCATGATGAAGGTACAGTGAACATCTTCCTTTTTGTTCGTGAGTCTGAGGTAAGAACACTGTCCATATCCTGTGGTGCTTGCATCCGAAAAGTGATGTATTTCTCTTTTTACCACTTCTCCAAAATTGGCAGGAACATAACATCTGCTGATTTGCACCTTTTTTAGATTGTGTAGATCTCCTTTCCAGCACTCCCACCGTGGCTTTAAATGTTCAGGTAGCGGGTCGTCCCAGTCTGTTCCTTGACGACACATTTCTTGGAGAATCCCTTTTCCCTCGAGCACATAGGGAGCAATGAAGCCGAGAGGGTCGTATATTGCTGCAACTGTGGACAAGATGCCACGTCTGGTTGGTGGTTGGTCTTTGAGTGTGATGTTGAATGTAAAGCAATCCTTATTCACATTCCAATAAATGCCGAGTGCTCTTTCTGTCTGTGTTTCATTGAACGTCAAGTCTTTTGTTTTTGCGTCTGTTGCATGTTCTGAAGCTGGAATGCTTCGTAAAACTTCAGTGTTGTTGGACACGAATTTATGCAACCTTAGTCCACCTTTTGCACATAGTTCACGTGCTTCCTTTGCCAGTTGTATAGCACCCGTTACTGTTTCCGCACTGATGACTCCATCGTCTACATAAAAGTCTCTTGCTATGAACTGTGAGCCAGCTGGATATGCAGAACTGTTCTCTTTTGCTAAATGTTTAAGTCCATAGTTCGCACAACCAGGAGATGAAACGGCACCAAAGAGGTGTACTGTCATCCTGTACGCTTGTGGTTGGCTGTTTATGTCTCCGTCTTTCCACCATACAAAGCGCAAGTAGTTGCGATCATTTTCTTTGACTTGAAACTGATGAAACATTTTTTCAATGTCGCACATGAGAGCTACTTGGTGCTGTCTGAAGCGCACAAGCACACCAGTTAGATTGTTGATCATGTCAGGACCGTTCAGTAAATGCTCGTTAAGACACGTACCTTTGTGCTTTGCAGAGCAGTCGAAAACTACGCGTAACTTCTCAGGTTTCTTTGGATGATAGATGCCGTGGTGCGGTATGTACCATGTCTCTCCGGGCGGTCCATTATCATCAGTTTCTTCGGCATCACCTCTTTTGATGATGTCGCTCATGTATTCCATGTAGTCCCCTTTGTATTTTTCATCTTTCATGAATTTGCGTTTGAGCTGATTTAGTCGGGTTTCAGCGAGTTTCCTGTTATCTGGCATTTGTGGTCTTTCTTTAAATGGTAATGGCATTTCAAAATGTCCGTTTTCAGTCTGTGTGATGCTTTGCTCAAGTTTTTGAAGGAATACTAAATCATCTTGCGACACAGTCTTTTCATTCCAGTCAGTCTCCTTGAAATCTCTTTCCAAAGCGCGTATTGCATCTGCTGGAGTGGAGGGAGGGATTTCTTTAACAGTGACTCTGTGACAGAGACTGGTCGCCAAATCGGTTTCGTTGTGTGGTGTCGAGTTGCCAATTATGCTCCATCCCAAGTCGGTGTGAATGGCATAGGGCTCATTTTCTTTGCCTAAGATTACTTGTTTGGGTGCAAGAGCTCTAGGACAAGTATAACCTATGAGGAGACTTACTTCACAACTGAGGAGGGGAGGGACCTCGTTTGCAATCGTTAGCAAGTGACTCCACTGTTTGGCTGTTTCGCAGGTAGGTATGTGTTCTCTGTTAGCAGGTATGTAATCCTTTGTGTATGCAGTGGGGAGCTTTATGACGGTGGCTGAGTTATAACCTCTCACTAAGAGATCAGACACCTTTCCACTGCTCACAACTGCATTTCTACCCATCATAGTAGTTAGTCTCAGCTTTACTGGACAAACATCTGCCTGCAGCTCATGTGTGACATCCTGATCAAAGAATACAGTGTCACTCTGGGTGTCTAATAACACATAGACCAATTTTTCCTTCTGTGGGTTAGTGGTAGTTGACAGCCACACTGGAACTATCATTGAGGTGCTGACTGACCGTTCAGATCTGGCAACGTTAAGTGACATGGCTGTTGCTGTTTCGGGTGAGTTACCTTGAGTTGCATTGTTTGTGCTCACATATGTTTCTCTTTGCAGACCGTTCCTGTAACCTTCATCATGAAGACATGTTGGGTGTCGCTTTGTGCAGGTTTCACAGGTGAGGCGGCGTTTGCAGTCCTTAGCACTGTGTCCTTGTTTTAGACAACCATAACAAAGTCTATTGTCTTTCACATATTTCCTTCTGTTTTCGAGGGACATTTTCGAGAGGTCAGGGCACTTGTGAAGCTGATGGGTCCCTTGGCACATTGTGCATGGAGAGCCGTCAGGTGGTTTTGTTATCATCCTTTTATCACTTTGTACAGTTGTATTCGTGTTAAATACACTTGCCTTGTTTCCTTTGATTTCCTTTGTGTTTCTTTTGTCGCTGCTTGTTTCAGAGTAGCGAAGTGCATGAATGGAGGTGACTGGGTTGCAGGCGACTTCAGCTTCTAACGAGAGGAAAGAGGCAAAAGCACTAAAACTTGGAAACTCACCGCCCTCCATTAAAGTTTTTGTTACCTGCCTGTTCCATCTCGCGTTTATCCAGTCTGGCAGTTTGTGCAATAGTTTTTGGTTTTCTTCGCTATCATTGAGAATTTGTAGCCCCTTTACATGGGGCATTGCAAGCAAGCATGCATTTATGAAATCTGCAAATGCCCTTAGTCCATCAGCATCTCTAGACTGCACCTTAGGCCAGTTTGATAGCTTTTCTCTGAATGCCCGCTGTATCATGAATGGCTGGCCGTACCTTTGGTTTAGTTTGTCCCAAGCATCTTTGTATGCCTCCTCATCATTCCTAAAGAAAGTCCCTTCGAGGCATTTTCGAGCTGGGCCCGTTACATATCTTTTCAAATAGTACAACTTGTCGGCTGCTGAGATGCCCTTTTGTTCGATCAGTGATATGAACGTGGACTTCCATTCAATAAAGCTTATGGATTCGCCACTAAACACTGTTGGTTCTGGTGTGGGAAGTCTGTTCAGTTTAATGCTGTCCTGCACTGCTTGAGCTAGTTGAGTGACGCTAGGGGAAGTGGTTTGCACAGGAATTAAAGAGAGTGCTGGTGTGGGCTGTTTGGGTATGAAGTATGGGCTCACCTGTTCACCTTTAATTGACTGTTCATCATCCACCTGTGATAACTCTCTGTCATATGCTTCAAGCCTGGCTCGAGCTGCTTTCACGTCCTTCTGTGCTTTCAAGCGTTCCAACTCTGATGTTTGAGTTGCTATTTGTTTCTTGTGCTCCTCTTCTAAAGCCTTTATCTTTTCCTGTTGTCTTATTTCTTCTATTAGAGTCTCATACTCAGCCTCTTTTGCAGCTAGCTCAGCCGCTGCGTCAACTCGTTTTGCTGTGAGCTGTGAAGCTGAGGACCGTTGGCTGCGATTTGATGCTGCGGTTGAGCCGTATATGGACTGGGCGTAGTTGTGCTTTAAAAGTCCACGTAAACGAGTTCTTTCGCGTTCTGCATCAAAATCCTCATCAACACCACTTAATCTTTCCAGAATTATCTTTACAATGTCATGAGTTATCGCATCACATGCATCAATCTTTCTCCTTATGTCAGGTGATGGTGCCATTTGGTTTCTTATTTCTGAATATAACTTTAATACATCATCTCTCTTTTGCTCTACTATGTCTGCAAGTTCTGACATCTCCTTTTCTGTTATATCTAACTTTAACCGTTCTCTTGTTTCGCGTGCTTGTGTTTTCCATTGTTCATAAAGAGTCGTTAGTCTTTTTTCCTTTTTACTCATTTCTTCCATTTGAAATGCTATCATCTTTTCTGTCTGTATTTTAACTCTTTCAGAACGTCTTGGCAACTCTGACATGCTTTGAGCTTTGTCTTGAAGCTCTGCTAAGATTTGTTCTTTGCATGTGATTAAATCTTTAATTTCTTGTCTATTTTCAGCGTTAAGTGAGTCCTTTAAATCTTGAATTTCTTGTTGTAAACTCGTGATTTGTTCATTTATGTCCCTTGCTGAAGCAGACTGTGAATCCTCCATTTTGAGCACCTTTAGTTGAACTGTTATTTCTGACCAACATCTGCCACCTGCTGGACGTCACGGGTATTGCCGTTGAATCGTGTAGTCGCGTTGTGCAGCATGTGGCGGTGGTCAAGCTCTTACTGTAGCATCCAGTCAATATTGAGAAGGCCAGAACTGATAGTTAAATGACTTTAATGCCGTCCGTGTCATCAACCAACGTAAGAGCTGAGTAAAACAGAAAAAACCTTGCATTACCATCACATTTCAGGTGTTACACAGCTCCTTACAGTAGTTTCAATCCATTAACATAAAGTTATCAAACTATACATTTCACAATAAAAATCAAGAAGCTCAAATTTATTTCTCATTAACTTATTACAAACCTTGTTCCCCAATTGACCGAAGCTAAATCGTGTAGTTCTTCTGTTTTTCCGTGGCTTTTTGCGGTTTCTTAACCATGAACCTTATCAGACCCTTTTTGTCTTTTTCGCCGTTTTTCCCTCTCCTTTCCGCCACTAAGCTTCCGGTTTCTGTGGCTATCAAAATAAAAGCTCTATATCGTAATCCTAAAACATTATAGCATAGTTATAAATAAAATAGTACTTAAATGCTCTATTGGCCTTTACACTGTTTACGAAACTGCAGGTTAACTAGCACGACATAATGATTACACCTACGTGAACATTATTTACACAATTAAAATATTATTTTGCAATCAGTACAAACTGTATGGTCTTATTTCAGATGAATCCGTTCCACAAGGAAGAAAGCATTCCAGGACGGAGCGTGTGTCTGGAAGCCCTGTCTGCAAGTTTACATTTATGCATGCATTTAAGAAACCAGTCATATTTCCTACCATGGAACTACTGACTTTCAATCTGGTGCATATCACGTTACTGTTCTGATGATTTGTTTAGTTTTTAGCGATTGTCTAATGTATCAGCATAGGTTAATCTTTTGCAATTGCATGTACAAGAAACCTACCTAAATGACCTGACCAATATTTACATCTACTTTATTTTTAGATGAGTCAACACCACACAGGGAACCTGCTGGTAGCCCAGAGTTGGGGGGGGGTCTATTGTAACACAAGCTCGGCCTGCCACTTCATCTTGGGACCCAGTTGAAGGTACAGTTGCTTTGAATTTTCCATTTCCAATTAATACAATTTCATGACAAGGACCTTGAGAGTAACTCAACTGTTTTGTTGTTGTAAACAGGAGAACTCATCACACAGAGGGAGGTGGCTCAGCCATGGAGACGGAAATGAGAGGTAAGAAGACTCACTTAAGTTGTTTATATCAGTATAAGTATATCATGTATAACAACTAAAACCATACATTTTTCACAAGCCATGAGGACATCATTACCCGCATGGCACAACGGATGGACACATGAGGAAAAGATGGATGAGCTGCTGATGCCCTTAAGGAGCTCCCAGTCCCCTCCCTCTGCTCCAGTCGATGACATGTTGCTGTCGCCCTGCTCAACAGTCACCGAGCTGCAGGAGTCTCGGTCAACAGGAGAGGAGGAACAAAATGGTATTTAAGTGCCCTAAGATCAACACTATATAATTGCATAACTTCAAATATCATTATAACTGAACTGACTTATCTTACAAAATGAGATTGTACAAGCTCCCCACTTTGTTCCACATGTATAATTTGTATTTCTATATGTTTTTCGAAAGCAACTTTTCCTGGCAACGCTTGGAGGTCCGACCTCAGGCTCTACAGTCCGGCGTATGCTACGGCGAGTGGCAACCAACGATGTGCTGAAGCAGTATAGCCTGCGGGGAAGAAAGGCAAAGAAGGCCTTCCATAACCTGACTATATGCAGGGTTATAACAGGCATGTGCTATTTTATTGTTCACATCAGTATTATGCTTAGCTTGGCTGATGAGAAGTTTTAATTTGACTTGTAACTTTGCTTCATTTTGACTTCTACTCTAGCGGCCTCTCAGAAGAGCTTCCCCACGCTGACTGCAGCAGGAGTGGAGGAGTTGATCGGGCTAGCACTAAAGTTTGCCCCACACAGACGGTAAATTGAAATTCTTCTATATGATGTGAACAGAGTTGTTAGTAAGGCAATTAGTCTTGCTTTTGTCAACGTATTGATTCTTAGTATGACATCAAACTTTTGTTTCTTTTTAGGCCAGCTGAGAGGGACTAGCCATGGAGCTCTATTTTTGTTTTTTTTTCCATTCATTATTGTATTTTTTGTATATATATATTTTTTGCACACTACATTTGCACTACATTTCCAGGCCTGTTTATATTGTTTTGTATTTTTAATTTTATATTAAAGTTTTAAATCCGATCAAGTTTGCCTGTTCATTCATTCCTGCCAATATTCATTCCTGCTCATGCACACAGTTATGTAAGGTTGCAACGTTAGGGGGACGTTAGGGTAACGTTATCTAAAGGTTACAACGTTAGGGTAACGTTATCTAAAGGTTACAACGTTAGGGTAACGTTATCTAAAGGTTGCAACATTAGGCGAACGTTCAGGGAACGTTCAGAGAACGTTCAGAGAACGTTCGACCAAACCAAAAACTAATGTTTACAAAACGTTCACAAAACTTGCCGTTTCGACCAAAAACTAACCACAGACTAACCAAAAACTAACCTTCAGGGAACGTTTCCGCAACCAAAAACAAACGTTACCAAAACGTTTTGGGAACCAAAAATTGTTAGCTGGGAAGCAGTTAAAATGGTGAAAAACTATTTCATGAAAATTCATGAGAAATGTATTGGTTTAAAATGTATGATTTAGTCATAGGCGTCGTTTTAGGGGGGGACGGTGGGGATGTGTCCCCACCAGATTTTGTCATGAGTCATTTTGTACCCACCACTTTTTTTAAACCTCAAGCTCAATTTAGTTAAAAAATAAAGTTCATAACACAGATACCGGCACTTACTGTACATGAGGAGCAATATGAGAGAGAAATGTGATCATTGATCTCTGTTTAGGAACATTAAACCACGTTATATTAAGCCCATGAGAACCGTGGGGAGTCAACCCACAGCCGCTGCTGCTGAAGATGTGAAGCAGAAACATTTAATGTCAGATAACGTCCATAATAATTGGACTTTTGGTTCGATTTTTTCAGAGTTTTCGGTGGTTATAAGGAGCAATATGAGAGAGAAATTATTATTGTTTAGGTACATTAAACCACGTCATGTCATATTGTCAACATGGTACGAAGCAGAACATAGCGGGTCTTGCTTTTTGAAAACTTAAGGCTGCTCTTCATAAAACGAGTCGGACATCATCACATTTTTGAATACATTTTTATTTATTTACATTAGTAAGCTACAGGGGCCTGTACTGAACCCAGGGTTTTCTGTACCACGACGGTGGATTAGTTGTTACCGGGTTCAATCGCCGTGGTAACTTATGCTGAACGCCTAACCTGGTCGGGAGCATTATGGTATGTTGGAGATTAGAGATCAACCGGTGTAAAAGCACCGCCTACTGACCAATCAATAGGCCTACTCCATTGATAACGGCATCACCGTTCTTAGAAGATCCATTGACTGAATGGGTGGAGTTCAGTGAGAAAAAAAGAAGAAAAAGCTCGAGAGAGAGAGAGAGAGAGAGAGAGAGAGAGAGAGAGAGAGAGAGAGAGAGAGAGAGAGAGAGACAGAGACAGAGACAGAGAGAGAGAGAGGTACGTGCGCTCTTAAAAGTTAAAACATAGAGACTGACAACCCCGTTAACATTCCCTGATGGGTATTTATGAAAGGTAGGCCTATAGATTTTCAGTGGAGGGAATAACGTAGGCCTATTGTAAACTTCTTGAGCCGTGTGTTGCCAATGCGCGCATCGGTTTGAATTATGTTTTTATATTTTTTATTTGCTCACGATTGCTTCCCACTGCCAGGGTTGCAACTGAATAGACTAGACAGTTTATGGAAAGAACAAGTGTAATTATGGTCACATCTTGTGCCTGACTGATTGATAAGCCAGTCCTTCCAGAAAAACGTGATTATGCGATCGCAGAATTCAATGCATAATCAGCCAAAGTCCGCATATTTATGTGGGGGCCGCATTTTTTCAAATAGGCTACGCCGCACTTTAGCCGCATAAATTGCCAATTTCCTCGCAAAATATGCGGGGCTTGCATGATTTCATAATCCCCTCATTTTCGTTGCAAAAAAGTCACATATATCTCAGCAGAAAGTTGAAAAATGTTGCGTTTACTTCACACAAGAGCAGCCATTTTCCCATGTTGCCATGGGAACGTTATGTAGTGACGTAATTTCGCTTCCTACTGACAACATGGTTGGGGGAATCTCTTTTTCATCAAACCACAGTTTTTGCAAGTTACTGCAATTTCATCGCATAAAATTGCACAAATATCCCACATATTCCATTGCATTTTTTAAGAAAACGTGCCGCATAATCAAGGATTTCTGCCCGCAACAATCACAAAACTCTGCATTTGTCTGGAGGGACTGATAAGCGTTGTGATTTACACATTTACAGCTTCGGCTTTTTTCTTCCTGTTCTAGGAAGCGACTGGATTGCCTTTTGCTTGTAAACCGTGTCTGTGTTCTTCATATTTATGTAGAATTGCTCTTATGTAAAATATGTGGCTCTGGTAGATTGATTGCAAACACCGCCTCTTTTATGTGAACGTGCGCGTCTCTAGATTGGGAAACCCGGGTTGATTCAACTAGTTGATAAACGTTGTGACACAGTTTAACCGTGGTTGTTAGGGTTAGTGAACTGAAAGGAATCCAGGGCATGTTAAACTTGATTTGTAGTAGCCTACAGGCCCCTGGACAACGTCTTTCAAAACATGACCTGCGCGAAAGAGAAAAAAAATATGAATGCGTCGTTGTCCCCACCACTTCTGGAAATGCACTTCCGAATGCGTCTCTGTCCCTACCACATTTCAAACCAAACTGACGCCCATGGATTTAGTAATGTTTAGGTCTGATAACATTTCAGTATTTTGAGCTTCCAGTCAGATAGCACTACCTCATAGCGTAATTGATTGGATGTAGTTAGTTTAGTTTGAAGTTAGAGATGTGGAAGCAACACAGTTTTTTGACCGTGCGTACCATGTAAAATTCTGTTTTATAAGTAAACATTTAAAATACTGATTGTAGTTAGACTGACTTCAAAAAAGTGGCACAGAAGAATTAGAAACAACGAGGTACGTGCCACTACATTAGTAAAAAAAACTAGCTAAACGAAGCCACGCTGGATTACCTGGATAACGAGGAGGACGTGGCTAGCTTGTTGCTGGATGAGGAAGCAGCGGATCGGACTTTAGCGCCGCAAACGAGCCAGCCGGACCTTCTCCCACCAGGCCACAGTTTCCCTGCTGTTGTCGGGCTTTCCTCCGGTCCGCTAGCTAACGGCTAGTTAGCCTGTCTGCTAACAGTGAAGTGACGGTGCGCGCTGAAGTGAAGGCTGAGACGGACAGAGAATAATGCTGCGTTCCAGGCAACCCGTAACTCGTGTTTTCACAACCTTCTACCCGTGACAGTGACCTGGAACGCCAGTCCAACCCGTAACTTACTACCCGTGAACTCGTACCAGATCGTTGTACTCCCAGTTACAGTTTTTGACGTCACACACACATAAACAACAATGGCGACCCCCTGTTGATGCTGTATAGACGCCGGTAAAATAGAAATAAATAGACATAAATATGCAACGTAAAGTAATTCCGCACATTGTAATCAAAACAATACACACACAATTGTGTACTACTACAGGTTATGTTTATTAAAAAGCCCAATATATGTCGCTGACTAGAAATCGCTAGTATCAGCTAGCCCTAGCTAACGTCAACGTTAGGTAGCCGCTAGCTAACGTCAGCGCAGCCACTAGCTAACGTCAACGTCAGCGTAGCCAATAGCTAACGTTAACGTTAGGTAGCCCAACCTGAACCCTGGAACGCTACCAAGTCGTGAGTCGTGGCTTGAAGTCGTAATTTACGGGCTAAAAATTGTGTCTGGAACGCAGCACAAGATGAGAAAAGGACAGGAACTTACCCAAAGAAGGTAGCATGGAAAACGGGTGATTCTTCAAGATATGGTATTGTTGAGAAAATCTAAAAGACGTGTTCTGAATCTTTAAGGAAGGAGAAATGCTGGGGTGCAAATGAAGGATTAACAAACGAGTTAATTAAACGGAATGATGAAAACGACATGACAAAAAAAAAACAATGCAGCTGACATTGGCCTGAATCAATGTTCCTCCTTAAATTAAGTCACAAACAAGAAAATATACAATAGAATACACTGCAAGCAGCGGACTGCAAAACATGTTTCCCCAATGGGGTCCCGTTTGCAGTCCTGAATCATTGTCAGAACATCTAATTTATCAGCTAAGATTTGAGGGCGATTCCTCAAATGAAATCCCTCCTTTGTGTTGCCAGCATACTTCAGGTCATAGGGGAAAAATCAACTCTTTCCAAGCATTACAGAATACACATTTATTTGTTCTAATCCAGTTTTGCCCTTTTGGGAGCCACACGTGGCTCCCAAAAGGCTGGGACCGAATTTACCTTCTCTGTGAGGACAATTAGCTTCCTCTTGTATGCTAAATGATAGACATGACCTAATCAATTATTTAGAAGCTTGGGCTAGACAAAATGCTGATTAAGCTGCAATGACATACATTTAAATCAAAAATGTGCATTGTTTTCATAACATAAACATTGTTTTAACTTTTTAAAACCTAACAGTATCGAAAACTACTTTTTATCTGTGGATTGTGAAGGAAAGACGTGATACGGACGTACAAAGATAATTAGTAAGTTTGGAAGAAAACGAAAGTAGGTCAGCTTCTCCCTGCAAAATGTATGCTGATAGCAAGCTCTGATTCAGTCAATGTGGAGTTATGGCGATCTTTAAGAAGTTGTTTTGCATTCGGTTTATTAAGACAAATACATTTGAAGAAAGTGCATGAAAAACATTTGCATACAACTGATGATGGCTGTGGAAGATGAACATAGATGTATCGAGGATACAATGGAACAGGGAAGGTCACGCGCATAAGCTGACAGAGAAGGCATTAGAGGAGAGATTGCAGAGGTGCATTGCACTGCAGACGGACATTAGGAACTCTGACAAGCAAAAGAAAAGAGTTGGAGACAATGATGAGTGATGTTCAAAATTTACAAAAAGTGAGAAATATGATGGAAAATGATTTTGCAACGTCACTTAAGGAGTTTAACCGTCTCAACAACGAAGTTGCAAATCTTTTGACTGAAGATGAAAAAACATTTGATGAAGAGAACTGGTTCGAACCTAAAATGGCAACAATTAGAGGTTTTATGAAAACGACTAAAAAGTAGATTGCAACTAAGCATGAACTCATACTGCCAGTGGAAAACGTACTGCAAGAAGAAAATATTGTGGTTGATTATCTGCAAGAAACTGTTAAGCCAAATGGCAGCGTTTCACAGATATAGGGCAGCGATGTTGCACATGCTAACCTATGTGGATCACAAGTAAGTCGCACATCAGCTGCGTCACGAGTATCGTCTACAAGAGCTAAACAGGAAGCGGAACATGCAGCCCTGCTTGAACGCAAGGGGCCAGGCTTCTCTCCTCAGAGTGAAGCCTCCTATGGCGCCATTTTGATGCTAATAAGCCATCACCCCCCGTTAGCATCCCATTCACTGCCATTCATTTTGGCGTCACTTTGACAGCCAATGACTTTACATCTGAAGCGTTTCAAGACTTCATTTGTCCCTCGTTTATTTCTAAAGAAACACGACAATGTATAAAAGTCTTCGTTACCTTGTACCTCACGTTATGGCTCCGTAGCAGACGTTTTTGTAAAAATAAGCTAACGATTTGTCATAACCACGCGACTTACTGTCGCATAGTACAGGAATTACCGTATAGTACAGGAGAAGCTCGCAGGCAGTTTCGACGTACATTAGCTGTTTAGTTTAATTACTAATGTTAACTAGCATTTTAGTTAGCAATAATTAGCCTGTGCCTATGTTATCTCCTTACATATACCTACGCTCTCCGTCTCTGATAGATTGGGAATGATTGAGATTTCTCTTGGCACAGCTACCAGAAGACTTACAACGTTCAGAGACGTTGTTCACGTCACATCGGCGGCGCTAAGTTTGCAGCTGCGCAGTAACGCTCAGTAACACTTTCCCATCACCGGAAAAGTGCTGGAAAGAGGCTTCACTTGTCTCCGTTGAAAACAGCGGGATCGTTGTGTCCATTTTATATACTGTTTATGCTTGAATGTGCTGCAGCGCTAAAGAAAATGCAAAATTAAGGGTGCTTAAAGAATATGAAAGATCTGAAGATGGTTTCAGTAGCTATGCGACACCACAAAAGCCACGAGGTGGGCACGTGAAGGAAAGAGCTACCATTATGCACCCACAACAAGCTAATATGAACATTCATGTTCAACCACAAATGCGGCACTCTCAAATACAACAACAGCCTCAACCAGTCTCCAATTATGTGCCTAATGCTCAAGCTAACAGAGGTGATGACATACTAGCAGTTACGCAAAAACAGAATGTAATCACTGCGCTACTTGTAAAACAACAGCAGCTATCTCATCTACCAACAAAAGACATTCCTGTGTTCAAGGGTGATGCGCTACAATACAAATCTTTCATGAGGGCGTTTGAGCACGCAATAGAGCAGAAAACCAGCAATGATCAAGATAAATTGTAGTTCTTGGAACAATTTACATCCGGTGAACCTCAAGAGCTTGTTCGCTGCTGTGCTCACATGACACCTAACAAAGGCTACTGCGAGGCAAAGCAACTACTTCATAAACACTATGGGGATGAATTACGGATTGCCAGCGCGTACATTGACAAAGCACTCAAATGGCCTCAAGTGAAGTCTGATGATGGGAAATCATTGAGCACCTACTCAATGTTTTTGATTGGATGTTGCAATACTATGGAAGACATCGAATTCTTAGAGGAGATGGACAACCCGACCAACCTACGAACAGTGGTGTCTAAGCTACCGTACAAAATTAAGGAACGTTGGCGTGCTGAAGCTTATGACATGAAAGAGCGAAGAGGCAGGAGAGCAAAGTTTGCTGATTTGGTGAACTACATAGACCGCCAATCAAAGACCAACCACATAAAGAGCGTGTGGATTTCTTAAAGCTAAAGGGTTTATGTTTTGGATGCTTAGTTCCGGGTCATCTTAGCAGATTCTGCAAAAGAAGAATTGAGTGTAAAGAATGTGCTTTAAAACATCCAGACATTCTGCACATAATAAAAGAGGAAGGTTCTGTCTCACCTGAAAAGAAAGATGGTTGCCATGGAAGTGAAGTATCATGTGCTCAAGTTTCTATTTTGCAAGAGTCCTGTAGCCTCACGAGGGCCGGAGAAGCGGAATGTGTGCTGTCAATAGTACCGGTGTGTCATGAACCCCGCCTCCTGAGCCGGTTTTCTGCCTGTATGCTGTCTTGGAGCCTGTTTTCCTGTGTACACCCTGCCTGTTGCCTGGCGACGAAGCAAGGCGGGAGATCTCTCTATTACCCACACCTGCATCTCGTCAGCTATCTGCACACCTGGTTCTGATCATCACCTTCTCACTCCTTAAAGTTTCTGACCTGACATCCATTCCCTGCCGGATCATTAGCCACTAACAGTATGTTGTGCCTGCGCTTAAGCCTCTGTTTTCTGAGAATTAGTTTAGTTGCTCTGTTTCTGTGATTGCTGTGAACTTACCTACTTTTCTACTGTCTGCAGTTATTCTCCTGGACTCAACTCTCCACCTCCGCCTGGTTGTCTGTTGCTTCAGAAACGACTTTGGATCTGTTCATTCCCTTCCACCTACTCACCACCGTCGCCTGCTCAGACACCTGGATTCCCCTGCTTCCACATTGAAATCACTGAATAAATACTCATCTTTATTCAACTCACCTTGTCCTGGTTTGCTTCTGGGTTCCGCATTAGAAAAGCCTGACACGGTGAAGATCAAGTTGAAAAAGAGTAATAAGTGTGTTGAAACATGCACCTTTCTGGACCCGGGAAGCACAGCAACGTTCTGCACAGAACTGAGCAAAAAATACTGAACATTAAAGGGAAACCAACACAAATACTTCTTAGCACCATGGGTCAAGACAATCCTGGAGAACAGAAGCTCATGAACAGTGTTGTCATATCAGACACCAAGTTCATGGAGCTACCTAACGTGTTCACTCATAGCAACATACCTGTTCACACAGAGAACATACCTAAACAGTCAGATATCCAGAAGTGGCCTTATCTCAATGAGGTACGCTTGCCAGAGATAGAAGTGGATGTAGGCTTGCTTATTGGAGCTAACTGTTCAAGAGCAATGGAGCCATGGCCCATTATTAATGCTGTGGATGGAGGCCCTTATGCCGTGAAGACTTCCATTGGCTGGGTTGTGAATGGGCCCATAAAAAAGGATCTGGATGATGCAATGAATGAAATGCTTACGTTTTCAGTAAACAGAATCTCTGTGACGGAAATTGAGAAGCTGCTGGTGCAACAGTATAACACTGATTTTCCAGAGCGTAACTACGATGATCGAGAGGATGTCTCATGAAGACAAACTGTTTTTGCAGTCTGTGCAGAAAACAACAACTTTTGAGAATGGGCATTACAGCATTGGACTGCCACTCAGGAATGAGAAGCTCCAAATGCTTAATAACCGCTGTGTGGTGGAACAGCGCATAGCCTGTTTGCTTAGAAAGTTCAAGAAGAATCCTGAATTCTTTGAAGAGTACAAGGGCTTTATGGAGACCATCATTAGCAAAGGCTATACCGTCCAAGTTCCAGTCCAACAGTTGAACCGTGACGACAACAGGCTGTTTTACATACCACATCACGGGGTGTATCACCCAAAGAAAAGAAAGTTGCGGGTGGTCTTCGACTGCACAGCTTCGTTCCAGGATAGGTCTCTGAATAGTGAGCTGCTCCAAGGACCCGAGTTGACCAACACGTTAGTTGGTGTTATTTTAAGATTTCGTGAGGAGCCAGTAGCTATAATGGCGGACATAGAGTCGATGTTTTATCAGGTCCTGTCTGAAGAGTGTAGCTACAGAAGAAGACGCAGTGACCTTAGCTAGAGATCTTCATATCCTGTGTGCCAGCGGAGGTTTTGCTTTAACAAAGTGGATGAGCAATAGCAGGAAGGTATTAATGTCAATCCCTGAAGTACATAGAGCCAGCGAAGTGGAAGACCTGGATCTAAGACATGACGCTTTGCCAGTCGAGAGGACCCTCGGTGTACCGTGGGACACAGAAACTGATACTTTCACCTACAGTATGAAGCTGCAAGACAAGCCGATGACCAGAAGAGGTATTTTATCAATCGTGAATTCCATCTACGACCCCCTTGGCTTTCTGGCTTCGGTCATCTTGCCCGCTAAACTCCTGTTGAAAGATCTTTGTAAAGAACAATATGGATGGGACGAGAACATTGGCAGAAAACATGCTGAAGATTGGAAAAGATGGATTGAAGATGTCAGTCATCTCTCTACCTTTCATGTGAGCAGGTGTTTGAAGCCTACAGATTTTGGATGCACTGTAGCAGCACAGTTACATCATTTTTCAGACTCTTCAGAGTCCGCATACGGCACCGTGTCTTATCTGCTGCTAGAAAATAGCCAAGGTGAGAAGCATTGTGCATTCCTCATGGGGAAGTCAAGAGTGGCACCACTCAAACTGGTCACCATCCCCAGGCTTGAGTTGACCACAGCAGTTGTCGCTGTTAAAACAGACAAGATGTTTAATTAAGAGCTTCAAGTTCCATTGCAACAATCTATTTTTTGGACAGACAGCACTACAGTGCCTAGATACATTGACAGTGAAACTGCTCGTTTCAAAACCTTCGCAATGGAAGTACGTCAGAACAACAGAAAATCCTGCAGATCAAGCCAGCAGGGGCCTGATAGCTAAGAGTTTGGTGCAATGAGGAACATGGATCAATGGGCCGGACTTCTTGCTGAACAATGAATGTGACTGGTCGGAACAGCCTGTGCGAAGGAAAGAAAGCCTTCAAAATTTGAATGTCAAGCGGGGCCGGGGTACAGTCAAAAGGTACGGCATGATGTTCACTTGCCTCACTCTCAGAGCGGTGCACATCGAAGTTGCAGATAGCCTCGACACAGACTCCTGCATTAATGCAATTCATCACTTTATGTGCAGGAGAGGTCAAGTCACCATCATGCGGTCTGACAATGGCACACATTTTGTGGCCGCTGAAAGAGAGTTGAGAGAAGCCAGTCAACAGTTGTATAATGACAAGATTGAAAAGGTCTTGCAGCCAAAGGGAATAAAGTGGATATTCAACAGCCCAGCCGCTTCGTACCAAGGCGGGGTTTGGGAAAGACAAATTCGGACTGTAAGAAGAATCCTTAACTCCCTTTTCAAAGAGCAAGCGGTGAACGATGATTGTCTTCTGACAATAATGTGCGCGGTTGAAAGTAGGGATGGGCATTCGATTAAATTTTCTTCGTCGATCGTCGGGAGAATTAATGATCAATTATCGATTAATCATTAATATTTTTATATTAAAATTCATTATTTATTTAACTTTTTATAAATTAAAAACGCAATGAAAATACAAAAATACAGCATGTTTTTACCTCGATGAGATCTTAATTACAAGAAGAACAACTTGTGACAGTTAAACTGGAGGTTTGGCTAAACTTAAAGATATATGCGCTGCGGTGTTTAATTTAGCAGCGGAACCTGCTGCTGCGAGCCGGCGTTGTTAAACAGAGACCCTCGTTTGTTCCAAAATAATAAATAAAAATAATAATGTTCAATAATAACTTAACCAAAAACATAATACTACTTAGATCTGACAGGTTTTGTCAAAATGTAACTCAAAACTATCCAAGGCACGGACAAAGCCTAATACAAAATAACCAGTAACTCACATAGAACTTCTGCACCAGTCTACTGGTTTTTGTTGAGAAAAATAAGCAGGTTGACATGATCTGGGTTCTGAGGTTCCCTTAATACATCCATGGGTCAGACGCGACCGCTACCTGGTGATCGTCAGTCCAGCCGCCGAACACACCCGCCGGCACGGGACGCAGGTAGCTACCTCCGCGCTAACTTGGCCAGCCCGGCCCAGGGAACCTCCCGTTCTTCGTTTCGTAGTGAGTTTCTACCAGTCCTGTGATGGTACGTCGTGACGGAATGTGAAATGCTGGTTCCAATATCCATCTCAATGAACGTGCAGATCCCTCCGGTAATTTCCTCTGCTCGTTGTGCATCGCAGCTCCTCCGTGCTAACGCCGAGTTGATGCTAGGTTGAGACTGAGAGCAGGACGCACCGCCACCGACATTAACCAGCGGATGCACTTTGTTTAAGTGGTACATCATTTGAGTCGTGGCCGTGTTGTACTTATACACGGCGTCGCAGTGTTTGCAGTGAACTAAGTTGTTTTTTAAATCAAAATGGTCCCACGCCACACTTCGCCGTGACCTCTTCATGTTTACTTTGAATCAAAACGTAACTCACAGCTAACTGAGCAGCCTATGGCGCCCCCGGGTGGTAAAATGTTTAATTACTGCTGACACACTGGAAATCATTGCATTGCTGCAATCACACTACACAACAACGCAACCTGCATTAGTTTAATCAATGACAAATTAACGTGATCGACGAAATTCTTAATGATCAATCGTCGATCGTCGATTAATCATGCCCATCCCTAGTTGAAAGCATCATCAACGGCAGGCTGCTTACAACTGTTTCAGATTATTTGAATGACGTAGAACCTCTAACACCCAACCACTTATTGCTGTTGAAATCTCAGCCCAACATGCCTCCAGGGATTTTCGGCAAAGATGACATGTATACAAGAAAGAGATGGAAGCAAGTCCAGTATCTTGTTGATTTATTTTGGACTAGATGGACGCGTGAATACCTTCCACTTCTTCAGGAGCACCAGAAATGGCTGAAGCCTAGAAGAAACTTCATAACCGGAGATGTTGTGCTACTAGTGAAGAGTTCCTCCCCACGGAACTCCTGGCTCATGGGAAAAGTAGTTGAAATGTTGCCGGACTCTAATGGAACAGTGCGAAGAGTGAAGATAAAGACCAAGACCAACACTCTGGAAAGGCCTGTAAACAAACTGTGCTTGTTGGAAGAGGCGATGTCAGAAGAGTGAAGAGAGAAGAAACAAGTTGATAGTTTATGGACATTTATAAATTGTTTGGCTCTCAGTGTTTAAGTTTATAATTGTTTGGTCCTCCTGCCTAACCAATTAGGGGCCGGGTAATGTAAGAGCCAAATAAGGACTAGTAATAATAAGTTTAAAAGCAGTTAAAATGGTAAAGAAATATTTCAGGAAAATTCATGAGAAATATATTGGTTTAAAATGTATGATTTAGTAATGTTTAGGTCTGATAACATTTCAGTATTTTGAGCTTCCAGTCAGATAGCACTACGTCATAGCGTAATTGATTGGATGTAGTTAGTTTAGTTTGAAGTTAGAGACGTGGAAGCAACACAGTTTTTTGACCGTGCGTACATGTATAATTATATGTATAATATAATAATATGTATAATTTTGTGTTTTATAAGTAAACATTTAAAAGGAAGACCGTTTGGTTTGCTCGTGTTTCAAATACTGGTTGTAGTTAGACTGACTTCAAAAAAGTGGCACAGAAGAATTAGAAACGAAGTACGTGCCACTACAATTACCATTAATAATTCATTATTATAGTTACAGTGCATTATATTGATGAACAGTGGGTGCTGCATTCACATGCTCTGACTGTAATGAAAAGCTAGGAGAGACATGCTGAAACGTGCGCAGGACACTTTATTGAAGTTGCACAGCGGTGGAATGTGTCCTATTAATGATAACATGAATGCCCTGGCAGTGGAAATATGCTTTCATTTTGTATTTGCTTTGATTACATTGTTTAAGTTGAGATTTACACTAAATATTTAATTTAACTGCTACTGTATAAACAAAATGCTGATGTTAAGTGTTTGCAGAACAAATGTTATGGCACTTTAGTTCATATGGCAGAACATTTAAAATAAAATTGCACTATACACTACTTTTGAATTCATTATTGGATTATATTATTGGATTATTTCCCTGATTAATCGCGATTAATGACAGCAATGTACTGGTATTTTTAGCGGTTCCAATCGTAATTCTAAGCCGAGGAAGTGTGTCTGTCAGTTGGGTACAGAGCTCCATGACATGTCAATATAACCAGCGTCTAACGTTAGCTACTCCGCTGTGCTGTGAAGTATGTCTTGCTATGTGAGACAACGGTCTAGCAACATTGTTGGATGCTCCGGTCTCAGCCTGGCAACCAACATGAATTTCGAGTCTGGGGAAGAGGGGGCGGGGGAGACGACTCTCTCCGGTATTTTGAAGTTGTACTGCAGTAACTATTTTAAACACTAGCTGTCAGTATTACATAGTGGACCTTTAAGCGAGATCGCTGCAGTCGGCAGCAGCGAAACAAGCTACAATGTTAATAGTTAATGGGGCAATTGTCCAGCTTGTTTTTACCTTCACAAAAGTGCTTGTTTTGCAACTGACAGGCTCAGATTAATACTCTGTGTCTGACAACATTATGAAAGAATCCCTTCAGAGATAGACCTTTAAAACCTCTTTGAGACCTTTCTGTTTAACCAGAAACAGCTCTGAAGTCGCTAGCGCTAAACCTACCAGACTCCATTTAAAAAAATAATACTTTTAGCGTGTATAGAGCCAACATATTTTCACATGTAAATCGGTAAACTATGTGTTCATTTCAACCAAAACTAGAGTTGTGATGGTTGGAAAAGTGGAAAGACGACCAAAAAACGGCTTCTCATCGTTTTATTTTGTTTCTGTCGACTTTGAATGAAGTCTATTTTACGATGGTAAAATTTACTTTTATTTACATGTTGGGTTTAGCAAACGCAATTTCGCGGATGTTATGTTTAAAAAAAGGATCTTACTCTTTAACAGAAAGGTCAAGCTCCTAAGAAATCATTTCCGTAATGTTGTAGACACTTAGAATATTAATCTGAGCCTGTCAGCGGCAAAACAAGCACTTTTGTGAATGTAAATACCAGAGGTGGAAAGTAATGAAATACATTTACTCACGTTACTGTATTGAGTAGTTCTGTTGTGTATTTTGTATTTTTTAAGTAGTTTTTAAAATTGGTAATTTAAACTGTACTTGATTACGTTTTGAATGAAGTATTGTATTTCGCTACATTACAAATTCCATCCGTTACTGAGTAAAAAAGCTTCGACTAATGAAAACCGAAAGGAAGATAAAAAATCGCACTACAGTGATGAATGATCAGCATCTAGGCTGCCGACCAGGCGCCAAGTCTTTCTGTAGGAGATTGAGAACGAGATGGAGGTGGATCAGGCGAGCGACTACGGTTCAGAGACCGGTTCAGTAGAAATGCTAGCTGAAACATAGAATTCTGCTGCCCAAAACGACGAAAATCCTTGGCCACATTTGAAAGACTGTTTTTCATTTAAATTCAAGAGGGCCAATAGTATCACCATGCAATGCCAGATGTGCCTGCCAAAGGTGACTGAACTGGCAGCATTCAATAAGTCCACATCTAATTTGCATGGGGGTCAGCATGTGTTGGTAAGTATTTGTGCATTGGTACTTCAAACTAAGTTTTCATGACTAATAGTTGCCAATTAGCAAAACATTTTTCGTGGCATTGCTAATTTTTGTCTAGCACTAGCAACCTGTAGGACAATGTATGGGCTAAATCCCCCCGCCCTGTTTTACAGTGTTTTTTTAATGTAACTAAGTAACTTTTACTTAAAGTACATTTTAAATGAACTACTTATTAATTTTACTTGAGTATTTTTTTCAGACAGGTAATTTCACTTGTACGTGAGTAATATATCAAAGTATTGGTACTTTTACTTGAGTACAATATTTTAGTACTTTTTCCACCTCTGGTAAATACAAGCTGGACAGTTGCCCTATTAACTTACATTGTAGCTTGTTTGCCGACTGCAGTGATCTTGCTTATTACTGGACCAACGTCAGATTGTTGTTCCCATCAGTCACTTAGACACAAAAACATAGGGAAATAGGGTTGAGAAAAAAAAACGGTAGTTAACCTTTAAATTTCATTCTAAATTGTATTAAAAGGTCTTAAATGTATGGCATGAACATTTCACTTCATGAGTTTTTTTTAACATTAATATGAGTTCCCCAGCCTGCCTATGGTCCCCCAGTGGCTAGAAATGGTGATAGGTGTAAACCGAGCCCTGGGTATCCTGCTCTGCCTTTGAGAAAATGAAAGCTCAGATGGGCCAATCAGGAATCTTGCTTGTTATGAGGTCATAAGGAGCAAGGTTACCTCCCCTTTCTCTGCACCCAGAGAATTTGGCCAACCAATGAGAGAGAGACATCACGGCTTTCAAATGAGCAAAGTGGCAGGTGGTCAAGGCCACACCCCCACCCTCCACCTTGCTTCCCCTCTCACCTCCTCAATAGCGACAGACAGAAATGGACATACTAAGGAAAGCTCATTGTGGGACTGGCTCTAGTGGCTGTAATTCTGCACCAAGGCTGAATTTGGGGGAAAAGACTTCAGATACAGTATTAGGGGACCACTAAGGTCTATATAAAAGAGACTTCAGATACAGTATTAGGGGACCACTAAGGTCTATATAAAAGAGACTTCAGATACAGTATTAGGGGACCACTAAGGTCTATATAAAAGAGACTTCAGATACAGTATTAGGGGACCACTAAGGTCTATATAAAAGAGACTTCAGATACAGTATTAGGGGACCACTAAGGTCTATATAAAAGAGACTTCAGATACAGTATTAGGGGACCACTAAGGTCTATATAAAAGAGACTTCAGATACAGTATTAGGGGACCACTAAGGCCTATATAAAAGAGACTTCAGATACAGTATTAGGGGACCACTAAGGTCTATATAAAAGAGACTTCAGATACAGTATTAGGGGACCACTAAGGTCTATATAAAAGAGACTTCAGATACAGTATTAGGGACCACTAAGGTCTATATAAAAGAGACTTCAGATACAGTATTAGGGGACCACTAAGGTCTATATAAAAGAGACTTCAGATACAGTATTAGGGACCACTAATGCCTATATAAAAGAGACTTCAGATACAGTATTAGGGGACCACTAAGGTCTATATAAAAGAGACTTCAGATACAGTATTAGGGGACCACTAAGGTCTATATAAAAGAGACTTCAGATACAGTATTAGGGGACCACTAAGGTCTATATAAAAGAGACTTCAGATACAGTATTAGGGGACCACTAAGGCCTATATAAAAGAGACTTCAGATACAGTATTAGGGGACCACTA
The DNA here is from genome assembly GCA_023631565.1 of Gymnocephalus cernua. Taxonomy (NCBI): domain Eukaryota; kingdom Metazoa; phylum Chordata; class Actinopteri; order Perciformes; family Percidae; genus Gymnocephalus; species Gymnocephalus cernua. The sequence goes on along the minus strand of CM042442.1, from coordinate 4,474,197 downwards.
AGGTCTATATAAAAGAGACTTCAGATACAGTATTAGGGGACCACTAAGGTCTATATAAAAGAGACTTCAGATACAGTATTAGGGACCACTAAGGTCTATATAAAAGAGACTTCAGATACAGTATTAGGGGACCACTAAGGTCTATATAAAAGAGACTTCAGATACAGTATTAGGGACCACTAATGCCTATATAAAAGAGACTTCAGATACAGTATTAGGGGACCACTAAGGTCTATATAAAAGAGACTTCAGATACAGTATTAGGGGACCACTAAGGTCTATATAAAAGAGACTTCAGATACAGTATTAGGGGACCACTAAGGTCTATATAAAAGAGACTTCAGATACAGTATTAGGGGACCACTAAGGCCTATATAAAAGAGACTTCAGATACAGTATTAGGGGACCACTAAGGTCTATATAAAAGAGACTTCAGATACAGTATTAGGGGACCACTAAGGTCTATATAAAAGAGACTTCAGATACAGTATTAGGGGACCACTAAGGTCTATATAAAAGAGACTTCAGATACAGTATTAGGGGACCACTAAGGTCTATATAAAAGAGACTTCAGATACAGTATTAGGGGACCACTGAGGCCTATATAAAAGCATCCAAAGAGCACCATGTCATGGGACCTTTAAACATTTTACATTTAACTTGTGGAACCCTGGGAGTACCTTGTCAGATATCAGAGTTCAAGGCTCACCACTTCATTAATCAGTTAACACAATTTAATAACCTGTAATAAACAGAAAAACAACACAGGAATCCCATTTTTTACCACTCCATCTTTATTGCTTATTCATATCTTTACACTAATGGCCTGTAATATTTATAGCAGGAAAAACTGGAATCCCATCATGTTTAGATCAAATATTCTTCACTCCATTTTGGATTACACAGCAGTTACAAAAAAATCAATAACAGAGAAACATTATGAAATTAGTAGATGAAATCTCAAACAGTTTGTGACAGCAGTTCCCCTGAAGCAGTATTTTACTTTAACAAACCTTTTTTTTTTGCTTTTAGTTTTCAGCACATACATCTTCATAAATAACAGTCAAACCCCCAACAGTGGCTACCTGCCGTCACTGACATCCATTTTTTTTTTCCCAGCTCTAGACATTATTTCTTCCTGGAAAGCATAAATTGAAACATTCAATGACTTTAAATTAGAAAGAATAGGTGATGGAGAATTAAGATGTCCAAGTGATTAATCTACATTCTCTAGAGAGAAGTTCACACATCTACTATGCTATTCGATCAAACACTGTGTGATTCTTGAGAACTAAAAACTCACAGCAAATGTCGTTTCGATCATACGTGAAAGCGTGGTGAATCCTCTTTATGTATCCACACATTTGAACTCCAGACAGACACATTAAGTGAGTCTCTAATATTTTTAAACATCAACTTCCACCATGACTGTAAAACAGCGATAGAAATAGAGCTGTACCAATTAGATTCCCATAAATCACACAAAGAAAAACTGTACATGAGAACCAGGAAATCAAGTCAGTGGGTAAACCTAACACAACTGGTATGAAATAGCTTAAAAAACATCAGTTAGGCATCATTCATGAACAAAATCCTTAACAGTATTTATGAATGACACACCGTAGCCTACAGAGGCTGATGCTGGGAACCAGCTCCATCTGCAAACACTGAGGTGCCAGTGTGCTACATATTAGAAACAACTGTGCAATATGCCTGATCTGGTTCATCAAAACCAACACATTTTACATTGGATGTGCTATATCAATGGTAATGTAGGCATGGCTGTTACGGCCCTGGCAATCCCTGGTTTAGGAGTGCAATGAACAAAAAATGTGAACGAAAGCTTCATGCTCCAACCCAACCACCTCTGAGGTCTAAGGGCATTTTCACATATCTTCTTAAATTGACTTTTTTAAAGTACTTGCATATAACTGATCCCCATGTGTTTCATATCAAAATGTTTAGGAAAAAAAAGCTTTCTGTATAGTGACGCCCACGTTTTTCTAGAGCAATGTGTGAAGAGATAATTTGAGGTTAAAGCTTAAACGTTGATGTTTGCTTTTTTAAAAGTCCTCAAATCTCTTTTGAAAACAAACCTTAACTTAAGATGTGTTGCATGAATTGTTTCGGTACTTGAATGAGTTTACCATAGTCTTAGGTGATTAAAATAGTAAATACATGTCTGAAAATGAAATTTTGTGATATCGCCTTTAGAGTGGGAGTTTTGTCAAACACCGTTTGGATGCGCTTTTATCCTCAGAGGGTTAATCCCTGCTCAAACTGCTCATTTAACCCCATTTAGGTCATTTAATTAAGTAAAACAAAATTAAAATGGCAATAAACTAAACCATGCTCAAGTGTTGACAGAAATTCAAATCTGACAAAAATGTTGATATTTATATAATGCTTCTTAACTCCATTTGATATAACTGTAAGTTGAATATGTTTGAGATCTAGACTGTTGGTCAAACAAAACAATACATCTGATTTATGGAAATAATTGTTGGCTGGGGCACTAGGTGACACAGGAAAAAAGTTTAGTTACAACTATCAGTATCAATAAACCATTTACCATTTTGTAAATGTGAATGGTATATGTGTATGAATTTTATTTAGAACTTATTAAGTTAAGTATCCTTAACTCAGGTAAAGGATATAACGGCAACTCCAATCACAGCATACAGCAACAGAATTAAATCTGGCCTTCTTTACATCGAATATGTTGGAACAATGGAAAACATATTACGCATCTGTCGCATGTTTTAACTACACTAAAATGCACGGCTTATAATTAAAGTATTAAAACAATGTATTAAGAACAGTAAAATGCCATATATTTGCCATGCCACACAGGTATGAAAATGAATATATACGACAGCTAATATACTCTCTAAAGTAAAAGCAACAGCTACGGTTGAGATATTTTTTTATTTTCTTATTTCTGAATTTATGACACTACCTTCGACAGCAAAGTAGGACATTTATTGTGAAGTCTGTTTGCAGAACAATGTCCTAATTGAAAACGTCCTTTGTGAGAAATGCCATCAAATAAACCAGATAGTCCTCTTTAAGGTACCCTGGGGAGTTCTAACTACCAGTAGTGTTATGGAGCAATGTTTGAATGAGCAAAAAGGACCCACATACAAGAGC